>CM018688.1:41978335-42388335 GCA_009363875.1 Mikania micrantha
CAACTGAACATGAGTTGTTGTAGAGTCAGGCTTCTTCTCGTTCACAGAATAAGATGAACTTGGACTAGCAGATGCAGATGATGCAGAAGTACTATCAGCAGTACTTGAAACAAAAGCTGTTTGGATCTTTGCAGAAGAAACCGGAGGAGTAACCACAGATGCACCATAGAGAGAAGGATCCTAAGTAACATTAACTCTACGTGCTTTTCTCTTATCTTTCATTTCCTGTTCTTCTAGCTTTTGGATAAACTCCACCAATGTCATTCCCGGTAGATTTTCTCTCAAAATCAACACCAATGAATTCCATCTTTAAGGCAATGCATCTGCAAAACAATCTATCTTCTCCTCTTCAGTATACTCAATTCCACACTTCCTAACTTCAGTCAACAAATGCCTATATCTGGTTATTAAGGCTTCAAGACTCTCATTACCAATAAAATTGAAGTTCTCAAACTCTTTGCGTATATCAGTGGCTTTCGTCTTCTTATGTTTAGTATTTCCATCAATTCTTGCCTTTAATGCATTCCATAAACCATATGAGGTTTTATGTTCATCAAATTGATGAAGTATCTGATTAGGAATTGCTTTGCTCAACATCCAATAAGCTTTCTTCTCAGAATCGTATTTCTTTCGTTGATCAACATCCAATCTCTGAAGGATTTGATCCAAATATGTCCCCACCACCTTAAGCCTTTCATAAGGTGACAAAATTCTTTCCCACAGATTGGTGTCAGTTCCATTTAGATGTATCTCAAACCTTCCTTTCCAGTTCTCATAATCTGTCAGATCAAGTAATTTTGGAACTTTATTTGTGTTGATGCCTTTTCTGTGTGAAAGCTGCATTTATTGTGTGAACCTGGCTTGTTGTATATGAAATCACAGTCTGTTGTATATGATTAAGGGTTCGGCTAAAGATTCAAGAAGGTTCGGCTAAGATTGATGGTTAAAAGGTTTGGTGCTCACATGGTTTAAGGTTTGGCAAACCTAGACGCAAACCTGTAGGTTTGGCAAACCTATTGGCAAACCTATGAAACCTATATATATGGTTTTGCTAGTTCATTTCAATAGACTTGGAAGCTTGGAGCTCATAATCTTTCACATACAAAGCTACATTCTCTCTCTCAAGAATCAAGAACAATACTCCTCTTCATCTTTGTGTCTTTGTATATTCAAGTGTTGTATTTCATGTTTGTATTGTAAACACTTGAATGTTGATGAGAAATTCAGATTCCTGATGATATATTATAATGTTATTGTTGATCCAAATCTAGTCATGAACGGATTCCGCATGTTTATGATCGAATCGTAGGATTTCGTGAACGATTCTTCAAATCTACAGTGGTATCAGAGCGTTAGGCTTGATTCTACGAGTATTTGGACATCAATCTCATGTAATTTGATCAGAAACTTCATCATTTTGAAGGTGTTCTTGGAGTTCTTCACGTTTTTGTCAACAAAAACCCAGATCTACGAAAAATTATCAAGTTTTTGCAAATTTTGATCGAATAGAAAGATGCGCCTCGAAAAAACGAAGATTTTGACTACTCATACGCCTTCTAACTCCAAAAAATGAAGATTCTAGAGCCATTTTAGTGAAGTTGCAGGTCTGTTCGAACGAACAGACGAACCTGAGAGACGAACCTACATAGGTTCGTGACCAATAGGTTCGTGGGAACCTCCATAGGTTCGTGGGAACCTCCATAGGTTTGGGAGAAGCTCCAGGTTCGCTAGAAATTGACTATTTCAATAGAAATTGCGAGAAATTGCTTAGGGTTCGTGATTCTATCCGGAAAAGGTTTGTGGATCTGAAATCTCATAAGGTTCGTGAAAATCTCGCAAGGTTCGAAAGTTTTTGAAAGGTTTGCGAGAAATTGAACTAGATTCTCGAGATTTTGGTTGGGGTTCGCGAGATTTTGATCCTTATACATCATAAAGGGTTCGTGAGCTTCCAAGACTGATAAGGTTCGTGAAAAGGGTTCGTGGCCTATTTTTAAAGGTTAAAAATCTTCATTTGAGCCAAAAATATACCATTTTAAAAGTTCAAGTAAACCTTGTTTACTTATTTTGGGTCTTCCGGATCATTTGGGATAGGTTTCAAGACCTAATTCGGACGTTAAGACAAGGTTTGAGCTTTTTTGTTTTGAGAGGTTAAACTTTGACGTTCTGAACATAAAAGTTAAATATGACATACAAGAACTGGAACATGGAATGGTTGGCTAACAATAGACTTATGTTGGACAATTTGGACAATTATCTGAACTGGAGATCCACATTCGAAACGTTTATTACTAAAGCGGATGAAAATTACTGGAAGTTATTATACCAACAATACATGAAACCATGTCTGAAATCGAATGATAATTTTGGGACTTCTAAATTGAATGATGATCAAATGTTTGAATATAATCAGGAAAGAGAATTGTGTGACTTGTTTTTGGTGATCATTTCTGAAGATATTAAAATGACTGATTTTGAACAAATGTTTGTTAGAACTTGCATATAACAATCATGTTGCAAAGAAGATAAATGATGCTTATGATCGTCTTTTACGTCTTATGCAAGAATTGAAATATTTTCAGTTTGATATCACTAATGGGCAAATCGTTGAGAAGTTTAATGCAATTATTACCTTATCGATGGAGTGATTTTGTTGAAAGAATGAAGGAAACTGAAATCATTCATCATGTCAAATTAATTAACTTCAAAGATGTGGTTGATAAAATGGAATCGAATATAAGACGAACTGGAACATGGATTGTGAAAATTGTTGATTTCTCGTGGATTGATGAACAAAGAAACATGTTAAAGGCAAGTATGAGTGTTGAGAAAGAAAAAGAAGATGTTGATGGAAAAACGGAAGATGATTTGAAAACTGAAGATCGTATTGAGGCAAGTGTGAATTTGACGATGGAAAGTAGTGATGAAGAAAAGAGTGACGATTCTTCAGTGTCAGAATCTGATAAAGTAAATAAACCTGAAATGGCTGAAGATAGCAAACAGGTGAAGGAAGTTGTAGATGAGAGATGTAAGGTAACTGAAGACACACATTCTTGAGGATTCTGAAATCACAAGTGAGATGAAGAAGTCTGAAGATGATGTGTTGAAGTCAAAGGATGAAACTTCAAGTGATGAAGTGGTGTTAACAGAGGATCAGAGTGTTTATGAGGATGCCTCTGATGGTTTGTCTGAAACAACTACCATCGTTAGTGAAGATCATTGTCATGCCATTTTAGATAAAGAGGTAAGTTCAGGTAAGTTTTCTAAACTCTCGTGCTCTAAATGTTTAAATCTTGAGGGAAAAATTTGGAGTTTGGAGGAAGAAAACTTAAACTTGAAATGTGACTTATCAAACTGCAATAAAGCATACATGGTTTTCAAATCAAATGAAAAGTTTTTTACAAAACAGATTGCAGAATTGAAGTCACAGGTTCAAAAGTTGACTGATGATTTGTCAAAGTCAAATGCCAATGAAAGTGTTTCTGAACAAAAACTTGACATTCCGAGTAAAATAAATGTTGAATTGACAAAAGCAGTAAATAAGATTAAACTCAAAATGGACAAGGCAAAAAGAGACTTTGACAGAATCATGCACAAATTGGAGAATTATTACGAGTATGTAATTTCTTCAAGTCCCCTTATTGAGAAATCAAGTGATAGTGAAATTTCAAAAGATAACATTCTTAATAAGGGAAAGTCTCCAATTTGTGCTGATGATAATTTTTCTCCTATCATTGAAGATTGTACTTTAGAGGAATATGATGAGGAGACATTGTACAGATGTGGGTTGATTGATGTACATAAGAATTATGATGATTCTCACAATAACATTTTTGATGATGTAAAATCACGTGTTTCAAACTCAGCAACATCATCAAATAAGAAAGTTTCCTTCAAAACACCATTGGTTGAAATTAAAAAGTTTTCAGAGAACGTAAGAATTTTTCAAAACAAAATGGTTTTTCAAGTTCAAAACCTAAACGTCAAATTCAATCAAAATGGGTTGTGAAATCATCATGTGCATCAAATAAAGTGGAATCAAAGTGTGATACTTCAAAGTCTTGGATCAAAGACAAGATTTCACTAAGTCCCACAAGATGTGAAAAGTTGAACTTTGAGTCTCCCGTGTCAAGTGGTAAGAAGTCACATTTGACTCTAAATGGTTCAACAAGGAATCAAAGATTGGTTTATGGTTCACCAGTGACAAATCATCAAAACCATAGGTTTGTGCAAAACTATTCTTCTAGGTTTGTGGAGAGGAGAATATGTTTTGAGTGTGGTACAAGAGGGCATATCATTGCTAATTGTCCTTATCTGTGTAAGTTAAAAGGACATGTTAGTAATGCAAAGTCATGTGTCACAGAGGTTTCAAAGTTCATTCCTAAAAAACATAAAATGCCAAATCAAAACAAGGAAGAATTTGTGAAAGCCTCGGATGAAGAAAAGTTGAAACTTTCAAAACCTTTATTCACTAATTTGGTTTTTAACAAGAATGTGGTGATTCAAGATAAGTATTATCTTAAGAATGCACTTGAACAGGAAAAGTTGTGGATACCAAAAACAAACAAAGTTTCAAAGGAAAATTCATTAGTTTCAACTGGAAAATGGATTAAATTTCGGTATATGGATGCTCATGGAAAACTCAAGACCTCGAAGGCTTGGGTGACCAAAGCTATCTAATGGTTTGTGAGTGTGTGCAGGAGGATTTCAAGTGGACCTATCAATTGGAGGAGAGCTCATTGATAGTGGAACTTCCTGAAATGTATTTGGTAAAATCGTTCTAATCTTTAACTGTCATATTATTATGGAGAACTTGACAGGTTTGGAATTACATTGTCATATTTTCTTGATATTTTCAAGTCACATTGAACATAACGTTTCACAAAGATGGTAAATCATATCGGTTGTCAATTTTCTGGGAATTTTGATTTTTCTATGTACTTATAAAATTCTAAAAATCAAAAAGATTTTCATTTTTAGCATTTTAGGGGGAGTAAAAATTTAAAAAAAAATTCAAAAACAATATAAAATTAGAAAATTGAGAAATTGATCCGACGTTTGAGATATGATTGTACATTGTACCATTCTGAAGCTTACTTGTATCATACAAGATCAAATACAAAGCGATCACAATGCACTCAGTATGATATGTTGGTATGTCTTTCACTTAATTTTGATTTTTGTAGACTAATGCCATAATCATTCTTTGTGGGACACATTACTTAGAACACAATGTTCGATCTTTGTCCTGAGTGCGTGGTCATTTGCCTCAGTGATTGCTATTTGTATTAGTACATATATTAGTTTGATCATGTGTTTCTTTTTCAAAAGAAATTCTGAGTTCATTTTTTTCTTTTATTTTCGTTCAAAACATGGACATTTTTCTGCGTATACTTACGTATCGACCTGATTGTTATGTTTTGGACATTCTGCTTTTATTTTCTTGGTTTGTTTAAAACTTGGGCATTCTATGTATATACAGAAGTATGGATCTGATTGCTAGGTTTTAAACTTAAGTTATTTTTTTTTGTTCAATATCCTGGTTTCATCTGCGCATATAGAAGTATTGATCTTGTTACCGGATTTTGAACATTCCATTTTATTTTACACTTTGATTATTTCACAAAAGATATTCTGCTTTATTTTTGCATGATCAAACTAAGCAAGAATTTGATCTTATAATTTACAATGGCATCGCTGTTGGTTGATGTTTCACAAAGCGGGGATGTGTTCAAGTGAGTGGGGAACACAAAGTTTTGTGATTGGTTTTCATTAATCCAAATTCACAACAAGTGGTAAGACTTAAAGTGAATCCATATGCTGGCAATCGTCCTAGGCTTGTGCATTGAATAAATAATGTGACACCCGGCAATTTCAGGTAAATTGCAACTCTTACATTCTATACCTTTCACATTCATACTTGTTGCATTTCATTTAATTATGTTTAATTAGATGAGTTGAACACAAACTACTGCGAAACGATAGTTCGTGGAACTATCGAATCGTACATTGCACATTGGTTTTGGAAACCAAGTGTGGCAAACGCAACACTAACACAAAACAATAATTCGGAGAATTACTGAATTGTGCATTACACGTTGATTGGGATTAATCAAGCGTGCAAACACTTCGTAAAACACAAACACAAACAATCACCGAGAAATCGAGAAATTATCGAAACACACGAGTCTCACGAAGTTGGTGAACAAACAATCGAATGTCAATTGAGTCACAGATGACCGGATATTAGTAATCAAGGTCAATCGATGATAACTGTGCACGAGGAGCTACGTCAGCAATGAATTGAGCACAGTTGATCGTGTTTAGAATTCACGTGGAGTTGACAACCGAAATTAATATGGGATGATAGTATGCGTAAAATGATGAACGTGGGCGAAAACGGTGCGCGAAACGGAGTTACGGATTGTCCGGAATCGCGAAAAGAAGATTTCGTCGAAAAACGGTTGAAATTCCCTGAGGCGGTACGCCCCAGGTCGTGTGATCAACCTAGGCGATGCGCGCGGGTCACACTCGAAAATATCTGGGTTATCCAGTCCGCGCGGTACGCCTGATGTGGAGGTGACACGTCAGGCGATACGCCTGGGGTGATTTTGTCGGGCAACTTGCTTAAAAATCTCAAATTTCATCTTTATCTCATTTTATTTCTTCCTCTCGAAGCCAGCAACCATCAACCACGAAAAATCTTCATCAAACTCATCAAATCTCTGTTTCGAAGCCTCCGGGACGTTTAGATCGCATCCATAAGTGTTAAAACAAGTTCTGATCATCATTTCATCCGTTGGAATCCGTCAGATTAGGTAATGGTCCATTTTAAACCTTCTGGTTTGATTTTGAATGATTAAATCTTAGTTTTGAACGTAATGATATAGTTAGGATTGTTGATTATTGCCTAGATGATGGCTAGGATTGATTTTGAGTGTTAAACTCAAACTGTTATTGGGAAAATCCTTGTTTTGAGCCGTTGTAATGCCCAGTTTGCATGGAATCATAGCAATGGTTATAATGATTTAAACCATTTGGTTATGATAATGTAAATGATTAATTTGATTAATCCTTGACATGCAAACACTCGGTTGGGCACACCGACACTTGGAGTTGTAGGGAATACAACACACTACAAAACACATACTCACTCCTATATGGTTATAGGTGCCTACTAGCAGGATTGCTAGCATTCGCAGACGCGAACACACAAACACACCGGAACTGCTAATCAGGTGAGTTCACGGCCCCTTTTTACTTTTTCTACCTTTGGGGGAGAAAACATTGCATGATAAACTGTTTTTGGAAAACAACTCATTTCATTTATGTATGGACATGCTTTATCATTATATGTATATGTGTGGACCACATCACAACTAAAAGTCCTCGCGATACTCCACGGACCGTTAATAGCATAACGCCTAGCGTGGTAATTTTGAATAGTACTATTTGGGTCTGACAAGCCCCACTACACCCGACTGGAGGTCAGAACAGTGCAAAATTGACCAATACTTTGCCATTGTCTTGTGATAACATGGCGGGAGGCACAATCTGTCAGCTTCGGTACCATCCACAATATAATATAACTGTATTGACTAGCTATCAATCGATACTGCATTGTAATGATACATAAATAACAACTCTTACTTTAAACATTGGATGTTTACTGCTTATGATAAACCTGTGTTCTCACCAACCTTTGTGTTGACCCTTCTACTCGCATGTTTTCTCAGGTAGCTAAGGCACGCGCACAAGGATAGGATGCTAGAATGGAGTCCCATGCATCAACTTTTGTGTCTTAGATCATCAAAAACATTTTAGATTTTTACTTGATTATGTCATGTATTGATAAACACCTTTTAATCGCTTCCGCAAACGTTAAACTTATGATGTTCTGAAAACTGTTTTAAAATAACGCTTCCGCAACTTATGAACTGTATTTGTTTTGGAATTGTACAACTTCCGCAACTCTGATTTTGCAAATTGATTTATCCATCAAATTGGATGTACGTATATAACCAGACATATATGTCTCGCATGTTGTGTGACCGGAGACTGCGATCCTAACAATCTGTCGACGCTCGCGCCCCGGAAAGGGACGGGATTTCTCGGGGTGCGACAAATAAATCTCATTAACAATCAATAAGTAATGCTGAAGTATGATTACAATATGATCTCATGTTTGGATCTTTCTCATCAAAAACATATTTATTTTTTTAGTTAGAATACAAATTTTGTAGGATTCTAGGATATAAAAATTTTGCAATTCATAGCTTTAGGGGGAGTTTAATCAAATCATTGGAAAATTCATAAAAAAAAATTTTCTTCTATTTTCTTTTAGACTATCCGATGTGAATCGTAGGATTTCGTGATCGATTCTTCAAATATACAATTTGTACTGCCAATCTCAGTTTCACTAATCAAAATACTATGTATCTTAGAATATTGACTAGCTACAGCAGCAAACATATCAGCCATGATCCTTAATCTTTATCAGCGAACCTCCTTGGAAAAATTAACCTCACGAACCTAAGTCAGAAGCGAACCTTCACCAAACCTTGATCTTCACGAACCTTAACTCGTGAACCTGAGACAAACCTTTATCTCACGAACCTTGTTCAACGAACATTGAGACAAACCTTGATCTCACGAACCTTGAAACAAACCTTGACTAGCGAACCTCTTCAATAGAAAGTTGACCAACGAACCTCTGTCAAAAGAACCCTAATCAAACGAACCTCTGCAGTAGATAACCTTGAAACGAACCTCTTCAAAATCTCTACATGAACCTCAACAATATCACTTTTAACAGCGAACCTATGCTTCAGACAATCACAGGTTCGGCTCACGAACTTGTCTTCAAAATTCGAAAATTTTGGAGGGAAAAACCTTCAAAATTTCAAGAAAAATCCTCCAAAAATCACAAATTTCAGCCACAAATCTCTGAAATTTGATGTCCCAAAGCAATAGATGATGATAACACTTTCAACATAGATATCAAACACAAAGAAAACCGAATGTTAATCCATCTCTTGATCTTTTTACCTTCAAAATGATTGTTGATCTTTAAATTACTTGTATAGAACCCCTCTTTGTCTCTGATACCACAGTTGATCTTCTGATTTGATCTCGATCGTCCAATGGAATCCTATTAACAATCAATTATATGCGCAATCTATAATTGATCTATATGTATCAAAGACAAACAATCATTCATAAACATCATTTCATTGAATGTAATAAACTGATTACAATGAAATGTATAAGAACACACAGTTCTTTCACTCTCACACAGAGAAAATCAGATCTGTCTAACACTCAAAACTGCAAAAGTACCAAACCTCTAGACAAACCTACAATATATACATAAAGCTCAGACGAACCTAGCCAAACCTATAGGTTCACCAGCCGATCCTCTAATAACTTTAACATTTTGACAAGCAAGCTCTTACATAATGTACTAACAAGACTAAGCTATTTATAAGGCATTCCATCGATAATTAGTATCGATGGTGACTAGTGTCGATACTAATAGTATCGATGTTGTTACTATCGATACTAATAGTATCGATGGTACAACATTTAATCAAATTACAAACATTCGAAACAAAACAAATACAAACAAAACAAAATAACATTAAACAAAACCAAATACAAATACAATAACATAAAAATCTTCACATCAACTCAGCTATAGTCTACAGTCTTCAATTCGACACTAGTAATATTTATGTACACTCATATATCATAAATATACATAAAAACAGTTATTACAAGTCATGATATGTATTATGAATACTTATTAGAATTTATTTTAAACTTATTACATAGAGTATACGAATTTACTTAGAAACTTGATTAATTGAAATTTATAAATTTAAAACACAACAAAGGTATTAGATACAAATAATACAATTTTCTTTAGAAATTAAGTCATTATACATATGTATACGTGGGTGTGTGTCCATATATATATATATACATGTATATACAGATACATAGTGTTTAAAAGTATAACTAATTCTGTACACTTATATGGTCATACAATAAGGAGATTTAGTAGCTAGTTTAGCATGTTTTATATAAACCTAGTAAGATGATTAATATGAATACTAGTTTAGTACTAATATGATTCTATACAAGTTACAATTATCCCACTAAATTTTTATTTAATAATGAATTCAATTGGAATACATATCAAATCTATATATTCTTTTAAGCATACATTTATTATCTACGTCAACATTGTCATCTATTACTCATTTATAAAGATTACATAGAAATTTTCGAGACGTTAGCTAACTCTTTAAGCATACATTAATCATAATTATTTTGCCTTTTAATTCATTGTTTATAAATATTAAGACTTAATAAAAACATGGTTATCTATCATCACATATGATATTATGCCATTCCTATATTTTATTCATAATTAAAATTTAACAATAGTAGTGTTATTAGTATTGCTAGTGAAATCGATAGTATCATTAATATTATTATTGTTATCATCTTTAATAATTTCATCTAAGAATTTTTAATTACATTTAAACATAGAAATTAAATTATGAGTATTTTAAACACTCTTTTATTCAATATTTACAATAATGACAATAGTTAGCATAAACAATGACTACAACATGTATAACATCTTAGATACTAATATTAATTGCTAATATTTTATTATATAGGATATTCATATTAATTATCTCAAATATCAACAATTTAGGTGAATACACTATAATAATTTTATATTTAACTTGTTATATTATAATACCCTATGTAGTATATCAGATTATAATATTAGTAAAGCAGCATGACTACTAATATAAAACAAATTGGATGTTGATTGTCTCTCTAACACTCAAACAATAATAAACTAACTTTAAAACTTAAGACCGTTAATCACAATAAAACCGAATTATCTTAGAAACCACAAACATACTAATTACATAAGTAATATATGAAGTAACATACTAGTAGTTATATTAAACATCATTTAATTTTAACATTGTACATACATATGCACAATTACATAGTAAGAATTCACTAAGTTGTTAATATATAGGAACCTCGGAATAATAAAACCCTAAAACGTTTTAACACCAAAGAGCTCAAACACAATCAACAATCATAGTCTGTGCATTTTACAACTTACACATATATACATAAATTGCTACAAATAGGAACTTGCTTCGATGATAGCTCTTGGAACATATCAATCATGCATAGAGGCACAATGTCATATTTGTACAGGAATTAAATGAATCAATTGGAGCAGCTAGGTGAGTTCATGTGATCCCTTTTCTTTATACTATTTTGGGATACTGAAAGCATGCTCTAAACTGTTTATAAAATTATTATTATGTGATAATGAACGTCTGTTCATTTTCATTGCGACTAGACATGAAACATCATGTACAACCATTAACTCCAAGAGGTGAGCCGGTGGGTATATGAGTAGTAATACTTGGGCAATCCCCCACGCACAGTGGCTCGAGAGGGTGGCCCTATAAAATAGGGTTGAAACCCCACTGAGGTTAATGTCAACCGTTGTGGCATATATTCATCGTGAAACATTAAACCGAGGACAGGAACGGGTCTCATAATGGGAAGTAGATTATAGTGACCATATCACGGGCTAACATTTTATGAGGCAGACGCCTGGGTATGGCAAAGGGTTGGTTGTATTGATATGAATTATCATATATTGTTTACTATTGTGTCTAAATACTAAAACTCATGATCAAACCAACTTTATAGTTGACTTATTTTAGCATGTCTTTCAGGTAACTAGAAACAGGTATTGGTTGGATACTTGGTTGCTTGAACAAATACACTAGATATAAAAATTGAAAAACTTGGCTTAAAGATTATTAAAGTGTGCAGATGCCTGGATGGACCCAATAACTCTAGACAATATACCACTAGTTAAATCATATAAACAAGATTTCTTGTATAAATTAGATACTTATACTAAACCTTTGATTAAATTGTTAAATATTTATTTTGTCTTCCGCTACTTTCTGTTTTGAATCAATCGTTAGTCTAGCCCTGGTTGGGGTGTGACAGGTTGGTATCAAAGCTAAAGGTTTTAACAAATTAGAAACCTTAGGATAAGTTCCTAGACTTTAACCTAAGTAATCTAGGGGCCTAAACTAATAGAAACTTCATACTAGTGAGACCATGAATTCCTAGGCATATGAAGCACACGAATGGTTAAAATTTGAAACTTAAACATTTGATGAGTGAAAAACTAGAAAAACCATGTAAATTAAATTCATGATTATGGGTGCACACATTGTTACACCCCGGGCCGGCAGGCTGTGTCGAAAACCTGTCGGGCATAATAGTCCCAAGGCATGATTGAATCAGAGTGGTCAGATTGTATACATAGCACATGACATAAAAGAAAAGATCTCCATGTCATTGCACCACAATAAGTTACAAAAGATTAAATAAAAATTTCCCATTACAACACACTGCATTAACAAGGATTGATCAACAAAATGGAATCCCCTAGCCAATTGGTCCACTAGACTACATCCCACCAAATCCGCTACCTTGAATCGCTACCCTACTTCCCATACATCCTCACAAAAGCCAATCATACATGTTCGTCCCCTAAGAAACATGTAAAAAGAAGTCAAAAATATGTTGGTGAGTACATAATTTTTATAAGAAAAAAAAGTTCTATAGATTATGAAAAAGGTCCAAGGCAAGTAGTTTACTGCATTAGTTTGATCTTCACTTTGTCACATATATACTATCCCGAACCAGCTAGTGTCGTATATGTATAGGGCATACCTAAGGTCCAGGACCTAGCCTCTAGCCCACCACCCCCTAGATGATTCACGATTGTATAGCTAACATGTATTAAATGTATCTCTACACATGCACTACACCACTTCCCTTGAACTTAATATCACATATGAGCTGTTCGCTCATCCAAATTAAAGAGTTTCTTTAGAGGGTGTCTGTCTATTAAATCATGCACATGACCATTTACCAAGCCTAATGTTGTGTTCCCTTGTTGATTGGGTCTCACTGACCCAATCCTAATGATGATGCGGTCTTCTTGTCGCGTTACGTACCGATCTCTGCGTCGGAAGTTTGTCAGACTAATAGTACTATCTACGTTCTCGTCGGTTGACACCCGTCAACTAATTTTAAATGAATGGTTGATGAAGGGTCTTACTGATGTGTGTATCCACTAATGAAATACATGTGCCTTTGTGAAGATGCAAAACATCACGCTCTCCCATTGATTAATGTATCAACTTGTTATCCATAATAACTTCAATGCAAGAGAAACGAATTTGTGTATAAAACCTGTACTTTTGATAAATGTTTTCATGCTCTCAGCCCCAAAAGTTTTAGAAAGTAGGTTCCATTTAAAACGAGGTTACGAACTCACCTATTGTTCGAAGAATTCTTGATGTAGTACTATTCGCTCGAAGACAATCTTGATTGAGTATCTGCGTTTCAGTTAACTCGTTTTAGTAATGTTTTATAATTTTAATCACTTTATTGGTTTCTTGTGGGTATGTATTATTGTTACTGGTTAATAAATTGGTTTTCAACACTTAGTCTTTTTGTGAAGCTGTTGGGATGAATGGGGTACTGATGCGAATCAGCTGTATTTCGTGCGAATGATGTCTCACGACTGACCTGAGTCATTCCTTCACTTCATTCGTGCGAATGGATTTTCATTCACACGGTTCCTCGTGCGAATGTACCCATTCTCATTCGTCCATCATTTCTTTCGTATGATATCCACTCGTGCAAATGTCTGCAACGAATGTCAACGTTTATTCCTGCGAATGACTTCTTCATTCACACGAATGAGGCAATCTGATATCTCATTCGCCTGCAAATCGATTGAAAATGATCCTTTTGATTTTTGAGTACATTGGTGCTATTTCTGTCACTCGAAGCTTCTAAAGATGTTAGTGAATCTATGGGTGTGGTTATTTTGTCAAAACACTTGCCGGAAGCCTTGGATTGGACGTGGGAGTGGGTTTTTATGGTTAAAATGTGAAGATGAAGATGTGGATGATGATTATGATGTTCCAGTTATGGTTTGCAAGTGCGAACGGACGATTTCGGACGTCGATCGGCCGAGGAAGTGCGGTGTCGTCGAATGAGAGTGGGAGGTAGTGTTTTTTTGGAAAAGTGGTAAAAATTTGTTTAAGTTTGAAATGGGTTAATTCGTACAAATGATTTTCAGTGTCATAATTTTTTTTTGTTTCCTTCTTAAAGCTTTTAGGTTACGATCTACATCCGATGAGGTTTTGGTTCGTGTTACAGTTCCTTAATTAGTTCTTTCACTTCAAGCCAGAGGACTTAACTCGCGTATGATACTCTATGAATCGATACAACCACACAGCTGGATTAGCCGTTTTGTCTACTGGTGGTTTAATTTAACTCTTAAGTCAGTTAGGGCATATTTTCAGACTTAAATATCAATGGGTCGTCACCCATCAAGATATACTCCTACACCAGTGATCTGTTACATGATTGTTTTGGGTGTAGTGATTCGTTCTTAATTAGTGTTCTTATTATAGTATATTTACTTGTTGTGCAAAGATTTTGTTTAGGAATTTAATTTGTTAGTACATTACCTCACGAGTACCTATTATTACACACATAATGGTGAATTGAAGTTACATGGGAAATTCTAAGACACTCTGTCTTGTGGTTCAACTCATAAAATAAAATTTGTACCCAATGTTTACGTATATTAGTATAAATACTTGTTAAGTTAATGATTGTTGGAGCAAACGTTAGTTGACATTGGAGCTGAGCATAGGACTTAAGTCACAAGAAGTCAACGATGATTTTATGGTATGGTAAGGTATCTTTTCTTGAGTCATTCTATCCTAGTGGAAACAACATTCCAGTATTCTCATCTTCTTTTCATCTTAAATACTATGGCAACCATAATGACTCCTTCGTTATCAAGGTATGTATGTTGTAAACTTCTAATCCTTTAAAGGCATTCAGGAATTTAATGTTTCTATTCTACAAACATTTCAAAATCACCGTAATTGTTGATCAAACTCTTGCTTATAACCATATAAGTTTTGATTATGGCCATCAACAATGCATATTCCTCAGTTGACTAGAAGCTACATGAGTGTTTGGATAATCTTGAAGACCGAGGAGAAAGTATGCGTTTTCAGCAAAATTATACAACACACTCCACATTCAGAAACAAATTCTTATACTTATATGCTTGATAAAGTCTTCATTTTATCGTTTCTATAATACATATCAGGTTAGTCATCTTTAATTACCAACGACCTCTGTTTTCTGTGATTGATTCTATTTTCGTTAGTAGTTCATCATTGATATGCATACTCTCATCAACGACTTATCCTATTAACGTCCCTAATGTACACCCCTTTAACTTAACCATTCCCTATTTTTGATAGCTAAGGAAGAAGTATTGGAATTGTATGTTGTTGAGAGGTAATTCCTTAGTTCACCCAATGGGAATGTAGACCTTCAATATGAGTCTAGTTTGTCCCATCACTCGAAATCTTGTTTAAGAAATGTTATTTCCTTAGGCAATCCGTTTCAACATTGAAACACTTTTCTATCAAATCTATCAATCGAACACCTAATTCTAAACGAAATTACGACATTGAATTCGAATAATTAAGAAAATTCTTAAGAGCTCTACCTAGTGAATACAATAGACGGAACATGAAGCTATCAGGTCAAGAACATAAATTGAGAGTTATGTTGTAATGAGAATAATGTATTCTTATTGATCATAAAAGTGATCAAGATATTCTTTGATAGCAAGGTCTACAAGGGAGGACGCGAAGGTCATTTTTATGTACAGTATATCAAAGACTATAGATAGGATTGTGCGAGGTATTCTATTATCGTCTAAAGAATTTCACTATTATGGCGAACGATACATTCATACTCATGGACACACAACAATTAGTACCAGCTACCAAATTATAACAAGGTGAAGGAAGTTATTTAACACCAAGAAGAAATTACGATATTCAAACCGTTAGAATCGATGATTATTAGAAAAAGAATCGAAAGATTAAATAGTGAAGGATTTAATCTTAGATTGGAAGATTTTATGATGCCAATAAATGTATTGAAAAGCATTGAAGATCAAGTTCAAAAATTCTCATGTTATACAATCCCTTAAACTTCAACAAGCCTATGTCAAGAGTAGTTGCAAGAAAGACTCTAGTTGAGTACTGACCACTCCGTAGTGGAGGAAGAGATCTCTCCTGAAATTGAAGAGTTTGGGGGAATTAATGAGATTTTGATCATTGGGTGGATCTACATCGGAATACATTCATACAAACACCATCAACAGATAATAAATTGATTGGCTAGAAGGACTACTAAACTAGATAGCCACCTGAGAAAAGTGATTTCTTACCAGGATTAAGCAGTATGGAAGGACGTCAGTGAAGTAAAGTAGAAGGACCAATCGCAAGGAAGATAGGATGTATTAAAATGTAAGAAGAAAAGGTACAAGGAGGTAGCATAAAAAGTTAAAAATCATTTGCGAAAAGTCAGCCTCAATAGTGCAATTATCGAAATCTCTGCCAGATTTTGAGGGTAACCAGTGAAGAACTCGTTCGAGCTTAATGCTTTTTCATATAAATTCAAGACGTAGGATAAATAAAATGTATACACCAAAAGTAATCATCTCAAAGGGATACATCAAAAACAAAATCTTATCAAGACAAGACATTAGTAGGCTATAACTTATAGGATGAAGTAGAACGGTTAGTCAAGGAAATAGGAAATGACCCTGGCAGCCATTGCAATGACGCGGTGAAGTTGTGGTGATGTGCATAATGTGAAGAAAGAAATCTAGAACATTCTATCTATTACACAAAACAAAAAAATAATTAATTGCCAGGCCTATTGCGAAACCAACAGAAATCTATACCTCTACATCTCCTAACTTCATGTATCAATAACAAAGCAGATAAATAATAGTCAAAACGTCACTGGAATAAATAGTACATATACGAAAGTTATATCCATTGGTTCATCAAAAGTGGGTACATTCATAGAATTTTTAATGAGGTTCAATAGCTCAACCTCTAAAAATACCCAATTGAGGTTTTGGTTCAAGAAATGTGACAACTAGTATCAAATCGTACGGTATGTGTACTTTCACTATTACTATGTGTAAATACTATGTGTAAATACTACGTGTTAAACAGTTGTGTGACAACAATTCTATGAAAAACATTTAACAGTTGTATGTATTTGAATGAAAATTAAAATACAGAAACACAACAACGCATGTGAAATAACAGATTGAAAATAAATGACAAAAACATATCGGTTGAGATATGATTTTCATAAATAACATAAATTAGATGGCCGATAATTCAGTAAGAAAACAGTGTGAAATCACTCATAACAATGTGAAAATAGTTTAGTATAGTTGAGTCCGTTAGTGAGGAAGTACAATTCAAAACAATATTTCAGAACTGACAGCGTGTTTGCATGGGTGAAGCCTCACACAATCATCTGGTTTAACGTTCCAAACAATAACTGAAAGGTAGAAAACAAAATCAGAAAGTGAAGCTATCGCCGTGTTTGTTCGGCTTACGATTTTAACGAATGAAACCAAACCCTTAGAGGGTATAAAAACCCTAAATCCCATTTATTTCCCACATTGAATACCCATCTACCCTCTCTCTCTCTTAATTTCCGGTTCTACACACTCTCTCTAGAATCCTCACACAAAAATCAACATAACTCACTCAATTTTTTTCTCAAATATTGCAAACATGGTATCAAATCGAAGCTAGCAACATTCTCTACACGAAAGTACCGCATATCGGGCTTGAAATTTACTGATTTGAAGGTAATGGGAGCTCCAAGTTTTGGATTTTCAGGGTTTCCTGAAACCCAGCACTTATGAACTTGTAACTCCGTTTTTAGATATGAAACTTCATTAGTTTTGCATGAAAACGACTTCACCATACCTAGATAACATCACAATTAAGTTCTGGGTGGGATCATGATAGTATCGACATAAGCCATCCATAGTATCGATTGATGAACTCAATTAAACATAGTATCGATGAGGTTCAGGGATCAGCCAAATAGTCCTATCGATTCTACTAACTTCGATGGTTTTCAGCCCCCGCCAACCGTCGATATTGTTAATATCGACTGGTCCAAGGATTTGGAACCAAGGTTCTGTCGATCTTAGTTAGTATCGAAGGCACCCCATCGAGATTAGGTCCTGGTCAACTTTACCATTGATATTGGCTAGGTTCAAGGGAGGTGCTATGCTACAAGGCTGTCGATACTATTACCTAAGTGTAATCCAAGTAACATGAATCAAAATGAGCCATATATGAGTTCACAAGATCGATAGGAACATAGGGCTAAACGAACAACCAAGACTTAAAATGGCTAAGTGTTAGTGTGTTACATTGAAAGCGAACTAGGGCTAAACGAACAACCAAGACTTATCAAGGTTAACTAACTTTAGGGTTAACATATGAAATATAACTTATACTTTTAATTTACAAACAACTTTGAATCGAACACAGGGTCGTGAATACAACATCAGTACAACAAGTGAGCGCGTGCATTCTTTGATTTCTTAGTCAACCACTTCAATATCCAGGTGAGTTCATATGCCCCTTTTCTAATCTTTTGATTTTTAAACGCGAGGCTGAGAACATGCTAAAACTTTTCTAAAATGTTTTAGTACGACTTATGATAACAAGGTTTTACTTTGTTACTACATTTGTATGCCTTGTTATGTTAATGTTTATATCTATGAGATTATATCTGTGATATCTATGAGACTACATTTGTGATATCTATTAGACCATATATGTGATATCTATGAGACTATATCTGTGATATCTATGAGACTACATTTGTGATATCTATGAAACTATATTTGTGATATCTATGAGACTATATCTGTTTTATCTATAAGACTATATTTGTATTTCCATGAGATTAGATCTGATATTTTTACGAGACTTCATGATTTGAGACTATGTGATTATGATACTATGTGATTATGAGACTATCTGAGACTATGTGAATATGAGACTATATGAGACTATGAGAGTATGAGACTATGAGACTATTTTGATTTTTAGTCAGCCTACTCCAACTATATCACTGCTGACACGGGTGATAATAGTATGATAGCGACTGCTAATTATCTCACCATTCCTATTTCGTGGACTAGCAGATTGAGAGACTGACCTCACTCGTGTCATAAGCTGGTGGCAATTAGTTGTGAGGACTTGTGAAAACTCATGAATAGGAATGAATTGAGGACATTGTGGTTTGCCTTCGTGGTGGCTAAAATGTGGTCAATTCAGTTCTAATCATCAATTGAGATATAACTACGTGTCAAAACTTATTCTCACTTCTAGTTTAGAAATGAGTACCAGTAAGCTCAAATAAATGAGAGATAAAATACAGAAGGGATAAGATTTATAAATCTATACCTTTGTAACTTAAAAGAGTGTACCATTACTTATGTTATGGTAACCTTTACTCTTTGAAACCTATAATTCTATGCTATTATCATTGTGGGGTAATGACATATTATTGGGGATATCAATTGAGATTAAGCCTATGTGACATTTAAATAGGTATCTATAGTTACAATACAGGTGGCATGGAGTTCAGTTAAGTGTGTGGTGGGCTGGAGGCTTCACTCATGGTACGTATTCCCTATATATAAGAAAGCTTAGCTGGACGATATACTATCTGTAGGTGTAACTATGGAGAGGACATCGGGGTGAGATAATGCCAAATGAGACTAAATAAGACTTGTGTGTGACACGATATTTTGTGAAAAATCAAATCCAATAGTTTTAAATTACAAAACTTATGAACTCACCAACTTAGTGTTGACTTTGTTTAAAAGCATGTTTTCTCAGGTGATGAAATTGTTTAGTCACCAAGCATCAGGACTTAAGCTAGAGGACTGTTGGTTTGATGAAGTTGATCTGGATCGAATCACGAAGTCCTACGAACAATTAAACACATGCGGAATCTATGTTTAATCTATAAGAATCAAAGAAGAACAAGCATTCAATAATCATCATCTTCTCATTAATCAATCACAAATGATTACAAGTCTCACACAGAGAATTCTCACACAGAGAACATACACACACTCTCTACAGGTTTCTGAAGTTGTCTGAAAGTTATGGCAAAATCAGACAAACCTTCTATATATACAGAAGCTTTCAGCCGAACCTATTCCTTAGCCGAACCCTTAGGTTCGCCAGCCGAACCTTGAGGTTTGCTGGGCGAACCTAGGTTGCCAAACCTAATAGGTTCGCCGAACCTTCTAAGGTTATAGGTTCGCCAAACCTATCAATGTGATAGGTTCGCCGAACCTTCTAAGGTTCGTGGGCCAGATGAACCTAAGCCAAACCTTTATTAACTTTCTATAATTTACAAGATTGAATAGCAACCTATTACAAATATGTACTAACAAACACCCCCTTAATAGTTGCTATCAAAAAATCTTCAGTCTTTATCTTCAACTTTGTCTTCAATCCCACTGGTTTCTCCACAGACATTATCAACAGCTCGTATCACAACAGATCTAGGAATCTTGGCTAACCTTTCAGCTTCCAGCTTAGCATCCCTTTCATCAATCTCCTTCTGTAACTGCATCAGTTCCACATACAGATAGTTCACATCTTCCCAATTACATCCTGATTGTATACCCAGAGTGTAACACATCCGAGCAATAGTCTGAAATTGAACTGCCATATCCTTATAACCGATTCCCACATCATGATACCCTTCAGCTACAAAAATCTCTGCCATATTCAATAAATCAATGTCTTCCTTTGAGCAATTAACAATCCAAACAGGATCTAGCATTCTTATCACCCTCCATTGATCTTTTTGTCTAAACATAATTACTGCTTCAAATGTCTTTTCATCATAGAACCAGAATTTGAAATATGGATTCCAATCCTGTTCTACCTTCCTCAACCTTGGTCTTTTGAAAACTTTTGGCTTTGAATATCCATGTATCTTGTCTCTAACTTGAGGACTCAACAAACTCCACCCAGATCTAGCTTCTTTCTTTAATAGCTTTTCAAATGTTTCATTGTGTTTAGTCTGAATGGGCTTTATCGTCTTCAATCTAGACAACTCCATACACTCAAAAGATGGTAAAGTCATCAAATCTAATGCCTTTCCAAGGTATTGACATCCATCAATTCTTTTCACCACATAACATCCTTTATCAGTGATACTTCTTGGAATGTTATGAAAGTAACCATAGCTAACAATTCTTCCAATCATCTTCGACTTAGATCCAATCTTGAATCTTTTGAATTGTTTAGCTTGGTTGTCCTGAACTTTATCGTCTATTACTTCAATCATCTGCTTGAAGATGTACAAATGATCAACAATGTACTTCATTTCCTCTTGATTCTCTTTCCATAGATCCATGTTAGTCTTTTCTTTAACCTGATTCAATGATGTTCTGGATACACTTCCAAGATCAAAAATCTTCTTTAAAGTTTGTAAATTATACAAATCTTCATCCATTGGATCATCTTTCTCAAAGTCAAATAAATCTAACTCATCATCTTGCTCAAAGTCAAACACTTGATTTGCATCAACTTCAAACATATCATTGAAATCTTTTGTTGAATAACCTCCAGCTATCTCCCCTTCTTCCAAATCTTTCTCTTCTGATATCTCAACAATCATTCTCTGCAAATCAATATCATAATTTTGTTTAAACAAATCAAGAAACGTAGGCAGAGAATAATCAATAATCTTCTGATATTCCATTTTAGTCAAATCTTCTATTTCAACATTAGTACAATCTTTAGCTTTATCAGACGAAACAGCAGTAACAGGAGTAGGATCCAAAGTAATCTTTGAAGGATCATAAACAACCATAGCTCCAGTCATTGAATTCAGACCACCTGATCCACCAGCCACATCACCATCATCTTCTTCATCATCATCATGAGCATTCAAGCTTGGATGTTCATCAATATCAGAATCACCATAGTCCAATTTCTCATCTTCTTCTTCCTATTCCTCTTCCTCCACATTTACAAACACCTTCTCAGCATCAGAAGCTTCAGCTTGAGAATCCTTAACTTTCATATCATCAATCTTTTGCCTTAAATCTCTATTCTCATTCTGTAGTTCAGCAATATCAACATTCTGTATATCAATCATAGACTCTAAAGAAGCAATTCTTTCATTCATCATCTTCTTCTCGACCAAATCTTCTTCCCTCCACTTCATCAGTTGAGCAATATGGTTTTCATCTCATCTAGTTCACTTGTGCCTGAAGAAGATGGTTGATCAGCTTTGACTTTTTCTTTTTCCATCTTATATAGATCAAACTCTTTTGACAACATAGAAATTCTTCTTCTAAGCTCAGAGTCATCATAATCAACAGTAACATTCAGATCCAAGTCATCTAAATTTTCATATAATCCTCTTGAAGCAAAGTGATCTTGAAATGAAGTCTCTTGAAAAGATGTTGTCACCGTAGTAGTATCCATGAAGGAAGGAACAAAAGAAGCCACATTATAACATATTCAGGAGTTTGCCCAAAACCTCCTTGAACTGTAGAATTAGTAGTGACTTGTGTAGAAACCATAACAAAAACAGATGGTGTAGAACCAAAAATAGAAGTAGATGGTGTAGAGGCTGCATAAGTAATCACATGTGAGGATACAATGATCCTAGGAGCTTTAGACTTCTTCTTTGCTGTTGGACCTTTGGCCATCCTTTTCTTTTTCTTTGGCCTTGATGATTCAAGCTCTTCAACTATAAAATCAGGATCAGCTTTCTCTTTTCGAGCTTCTTCCGTTTGCAGTGGAGCAGCTCTCTTCTTCAGTCTCCTCTCCATATGGTTTCCAGCTTGAACAATTTCAAATTCAGACTCAGTATCAGGAGATTCTTCACCTTCATCTTCACCTTCAACATTCTCAGCATCAACATGAATAGAAGAAGTATCTTCTTGTTGCCTTTGTTCTTCATGTTGATCTGGAAATACAACCTGAAGAGGTACCAGTGTAGTAGGAGTTACACTTGGCCCTTGAGATTGAGCTTGACTTGATTGTTGTGATCTTGAAGTCTGAGCTGGTGATTTTCTTGTTTGTTGTCTTGGAGGAGGAGGTGGTGGTTGTTCCTGGTCATCATGATCACTAAACACTTCACTAGCAGATGCTGAATCTGCATGCCTCCATGCATCATCCTCAGGAGCTATATAGTTAGCCCTGGCACAATGACACACTAACTCCTTAGTCAAAATCTCATCATTGCTTTTCTGATACACCTTGACCTGACCAAGACTTGAGTCAGTCATGCGTTTTAGCTTTAACAAATCATCAGCAACTCTGGGTAACATCTGCTCAGGAAGCCTTTCATCAATGAGCATCTGTACAAATCTGGGATACATATAGAATCGATCCTTAGCTTTTGTGATATTATCAGACATATATCTAAATATCATAGCAGAAAAATTGAACGGTTTGTTCAAGATCAATGCCACCATAGCCGATCTCATTAAGTCTCGTAGCTCATCAAAAGTCCCTTTCCTCATGCTCAGACATTGTAGTAAAACATGAGCAAGCAGTTTATATAGCAGAGGAAGCTTTCCTTTCTTGATGGATGTAACATTATACACTCCAAAGTATCTAATCCTCAAGAAGCAGCCTTTGATGCACCTTTCTGGAATGAGAGTCATCCCAGCAGGTTCTCCCCCAAACTGTAGAACCCGTCTGATATCAGCCTCTGTAATACGAATTGCTTGTCCAAGCACATTCGCCTCTATCACATATTCCACATCCACTCTGATCAATCTTGCGGATTCCCAGAAACTCTGTATGTGTGATCTATAAATCTGGCATGAATTGGAGATGGCATGATATATCCTTGACCGTCTCAAAAACTCTATCATCGGCCTAAAATCCTTGCCGTTCCTGGTAGTAGGATCCAAGTAAGCACATAGATTGTGCTTGTCTCCGAAAGTGAGATTTGCCATTTCTACAATCAGAAATAAAACAAAATTAAAACAAAAATTAAAAAAATCAAAAAAAAAAATTCTAAGTGTTGAACCCAGCGAACCTTCCCCTGAGACGAACCTATGTCTAGACGAACCTGTTGTTGAAACAAACCTATTAACCATAACGAACCTATGATGAACGAACCTTGAATGAACGAACCTTCATAATACACGAACCTTTTGGTCAAACGAACCTTGACCAACAAAGGTTCGGTTCTTATGAAATTCAGATGTTCGTCACAAACCTATCAGGTTCAAACGAACCTTCAAAGATTCCAGCGAACCTTAGTTCATCCAACGAACCTAATCCATTTCAAAATCAAATTTTCAAAACTTTGAATTTGATTACAAAAATTATATCCCAAGATTCGTAAAACCATGATGAACAACTTTAATGAAAGCAGTTTGTCCAGAACTAAGTTTTAATAGGTTTAAACGCAACAAAAACAGGTTCGACTAACAATCCTAAAAACCAGTCATATCTCCCGATTTAGCCGGTCAAATTTCAAGATTTATACCTAAAAATGATCACAATGCAATTACGAGTCTAATGATATCAGGCAAAAAGCTTCGGAGGTCCTAGATCGAAAATCGAAAAATCTAATGTTGCAGGTTCGGCAGGTTCTGAAAATGAAAGTGACGAACGTTTTTCACGAACCTGGTATTTATATGCGAACCTATTGACGAACCTTTTTCCATGAACCTTTGACCAAACATGTTGACCGAACCTGTCAAACGAACCTGTTTGACGAACCTGTCCAACGAACATCTCCACAAACCTTTCAGGCGAACGTTTTTAAAAATTTGATTTTATTTAATATTTCAAAACAAAACAATGTTTTAATGTTTCAAAGTCAAAACAAATAATCAAAAAATTATTGATTTAACATCAGATAAAAACAAAAATCTTTTTGTAATTTTTTAAATTTTTATAACAACTAATACTACAAATTTAACAAATCTAACTATACTAACAAAACAATCACATCTTTTTGTTTGAGAAAGATCAAGACATGAGATCATATTGTTTTACAATTATCAACACATTTGATTGAATTAATGAATATATATATTAGCAAATTACAATTCAAATATGATTGTCAGTATATTTATCCTCTTTAAGTTTAATTACTTAGTCAAGATATCAATTTAAACAAAATTATCAAATACCTTATAATATCCATTTACTTGAACACATCCCCGGTTTGTGAATAACTAATCAAACACAAATGTTCTTGAAACTAATTATTTCAATTTTACCTAGCTTGATCATGCAAAAACAAAGTAGAATTTCTTTTAAAAATAACAAAATATATAACAATTTGAATTTGTTCAAATTCTTGAAATCAAGGTTGATACTTACGCATACTCAGATGATCCAGAAAATGAACTAAAAAATAATTTAAGATTAAGCTTTTAACAATCAGATCGATATTTTCATATACGCAGAGATTGTCCAAATGTTAATCAGAACCAAGAAAACAAATTTGAATTGTCTAAAGCTATAACTGTAACATCACTGTACTTCCGGTCGTCCGTACATCCGTACGATTGTACTGTTACGCCTGAGATTTTATTATTATTAATGATGAATGCATTATTTGATGATTATCACAGTTATTGGTATGCATGTTTATAACATATTATATGCGTAAACCATGGGGAGTTTAGTTGTAACCCAACTAAACAGAACCAGAGAGTTTATCGCAGTTATATTATACTGATTATGAATTATTGGTTTGGAATGAGAATGGATTTGGGTTGGAATGGAAAGAAACTGGGAGTTTGTTATGGTCTGGTTGCTAAACGTAGTCAAGGACACATGGTCATGGTTTATCGAAATAGCGGTGGGACGGTGTAGGGGAGGTTGCAATCTACCTCCGCATATGCCCTATACATATGCATATTTCGGTCTATCATGGATGTGTCAGTGACTTGGTTTAGTGGGGTTTTGGTTTGGGAATTATGATATTAAAGTTAATAAAATGATAAATGTAATAATGGAAATTAATTACGCGAAGTGAGGTTACGAACAATACTTAAACGCGAATGTTGATTCAAAAATATTAACTTAATAATGTATTCGCGTGGTGACGATTCACACGAATATAATTATTAAGAATAATATTCTGAAACAATATTCCATAAACTGTAAGTCGAATCGAGATACAATACGAGTGTGGGTTCGCAAAGGTGACGATCTTTACGAATACGTACGCGAGTAACGCGTTTCGACGATATAAGTAAGTAATATCAAACGTTATTAAATTAATAAAAGAAAACTGAAAACGTTTATTAGGAATCACAACTTAAAACGAATCTGGATAAATTAATTTATCAAATAATTAAATTAACGAAAACGAAACGGAGTTTCTTTACGAAATAGTTTATTTGAAATCATTTTCTTTAAAACTACTTTTATAAAAATGAAATTTAAATTATTTAAACGAGTTATATTTTTAAATATATTTAAGTTGGAAACCGAGCATTTATTGCGTTTATCGCGATAAAGACGAGATTGGACACGTGGGGATTAGACGCGGTATAAGGAAGAAGATTATATTCTTCTTCCTCATTTTTACATTCCCCTTCTCTCTCTAAAACCCACATTCACAAGCACACTTTCTCTCTCTACCTTCTCTCTATGATATCTCCTTCGTTACCCAACGGATTCACGAGATTTTGGCGCCTACGCGTTCGTGTGATCAAGAGGAACAAGCCCATAAGAAGAAATCTCACGTTTGATCCATCTGTCGAGGTAAATCGGAAGTTTTATATTCGGTTTAATTATAAATCATGAACCCTTAGATTACTAAGTGTCATAATGGATCTTAGAACTTGTGAAACATCAAAACGAGTTAGTATGAGAGATTAGGGTTGCTTGGTTCGAAGCTGTTACAGAAAACGCAAGGGAGATGATGATGTTGATGACAGGTTCGTCAAAGGGTGGGTCGGGCGAACCTTCCCATGTTAGCCGAACCATTTTAACAGGTCGGCGAACCCTGAGGGGGACCAGGGCCGAACCCTTTGCAACCTTCACACCCACGAACCCTCGTTTTCCTTGATGGCTGAACCTTCTCCTTCGAAGTAGCCGAACCCTGCATGGGGTGGACGAACCCACATCAGCCAGCAGCGAACCCTTGTGCAAGCCGAACCTTCGGCCGCCACTCCCGAACCCTAGCCTAACCACTTTGGTCACCGAACCCTCAGCATGGCCAAACCATAGGCTGCGAACCTTCTTCTGATTTAGGAACGAACCTAGCCGAACCCTTCTTTGCATATTAGCCGAACCATGGTCTTCAATATGGGACTGGGCCGAACCCTAGTGTGGGCCGAACCTAAGGGTTCTGGGCCATAGGTTCGCTGGATGTTTAGAAAAATTGAACCTAAATATCGAACTAAAGGTTAAGGATGACCAAGGGATAACATGAATGGGTGAATACATGCATGCATGAAAGATTGGGAATGGCCACTTTCCTTTAATAATATAAGCATTAAATTATGAAATTTTGATCAATAAGGACAAGTAAGAGAATGACTAAATATGATTACTTAGAAGTTGAAATTGTTTTATCAACTAAGTTAAAGTAGTCGACTAATTAATTACGCATGCATGTATACAAAAGTATATATAGAGTATAAAGTTAATATTGCTGCAAGTGGTGAACTTTTAAAGTTATTAGTTAAGGCCCTCACATGTGAACAATTGAAGCTTATGAGTTTAAAGGCCAATTGTAGGTCGAATATTAATAAACTCTAGGCATCACTACCTAACTTAGAAACAAATAAAACTAAGTTAATAAAGTATCTATGGGTTTAAAGTAAATCAAGACGATCATCCAATACTAATAAAACGCATGTACTTATAAACACGATCACATATTAAATTTACAGATTGTTGAGTTGACCTTGAGTTACATACGCGAGCACGCATAATACGGGAACACATATCCTAAGGACTTCAGGTGAGTTATCATAACCTCCCTTTCTTTAAACTGTTTTGTTTAAAAAACTCAGAGGTGAAACATGTATACCAGTTTAAATATTATTTTGATAATACAAGGATAATACCTGTTTATCATTATGATATTCATATTATCATTATTATGGATTATCACTAATTATTATACATCCGTTTAAACATTGTCATTGACTTCGGTCAATAACAAAGATTACATGTATTGTCACATACTCCGTGAATCATTACCTTTAACTTCGGTTAATTGTTTTGACTTCATGTATTGTCACGTGGATGGTTTCCACTCCGTGAATCATTGCCTTTAACTTCGGTTAATTGCTTTGACTTCATGTATTGTCACGTGGTTAGCGACCACTCCATGGATTATGTTTTTTTAACTTATGTTAATAACAGAATGTCCATGTATAGTCACAGATAATATGTGAGAATATTGATGTTGAGATTGATTGATTGGTTATGTGGATTGATTATCTATTATTGACTATGATTATCTATGATTGATTATGATTGATTGATATGTGATTATGTGTTTGTGTATGTGATTGATTGTGAGTTTGGGGATTGGTTGGATTATCTCATACAGGTATTATTATGGATTTTCTCAGGAAATCATAAGCATTTATACTCATTTTATCTAAACCTTTTATAAAACCATTTTTAAACTTAAACTCTTAAATTCACTTTATAAAACCTTTAAGTATAAAAACTTATGATTACACACCAACTACTTAGTAGTTGACACTTGATTTTCTTACATGTTTCAGGTGATGGAGACAAGTAGGATGAAGAGGATGATCTCTTCTATTTTGGACATCATCATATAGGATCTTGGACTTAGCTAATTAAGTAAAATTCTGGCGATTAGAGTTTAGTTAGTTTAGCTAATTCTTTTGTGTAATTGATGTACTTAATTCATGATGAACATGATTTTTGTGTAATTATTTTGGTTGATTGAATGATATATGATGATTTGATTTACATGCCCACGAGCTTTTGAACAATCTACACATCCCTCGTGGCATCCCGACGATTCCGCCGCCGGTCGGGGTGTTACAATAACAATCAGGTCGATACGTAAGTATACGCAAAGAATGTTTCAGCTTTAAACAAAAATTAAAGAAAAAAAATTAGAATTTCTTTTGAAAATTAAACACATGATCAAAACTAGTAATTTGACTTTTTGTTCAAGAAACATTCTGTAAGAATAATTACCACTCATTAAGGACAAAACTAAGTACTGTGATCTAAGAATCTGTTTCTTATAAAGCATAATCAAACTTTTGTCTAATTTCATCTTAACTAAGTTATAAACCTACTAACACATCATACTTAGTAATTGTAACTGCTCTTTATATTTAAGTTCTTTATGATACAAATGAATTTCCAATTGCAAACAATGTGCTATCATTTCTCTCTTGGTCGAATCAATTTCTCAGAATTTTAATTTTTTTAATGTTTTTGTGTTTTTGGTTTTTCAAATGTTTTTGTATTTTTCAAAATTTGCTCCCCCTAAAAACTAAAACACAAAACAACAAAGAATTAAAAATCTGATGTTAATTCAATAAAAATTGATTATGAAGGAATTTAATTTTTAATTACCTCACCCATGACCCGAATTCCATTTAATTTGAGCAAATACTCAAAACAGTTTTTGTCAAAGGCCTTGGTGAGAAGGTCTGCTCTTTGCTCATTGGTATGTATCTTTACCACATCAATAAGTTTCTTTTCATAGCAATCGCGTATGAAATGAAACCTAATATCAATGTGTTTGGATCGTGAATGATACATAGGATTCTTGTGAACAACAACTGGCAGCCGCTACATACTCAGCCTCACAGGTAGAAGTAGCAACAGATGTCTGCTTTTTGCACTGCCAAGAAACTAAACGCTCCCCCAAAAATTATGCACCTCCAGTTGTGGATTTCGCATCAGTCTTACATCCTCCATAGTCAGAATCACTATAGGCATTGAAGGAAAAGTTATCATCCTTAGGATACCACAGACCGGTGTCTGGTGTACCCTTCAGATAACGAAGAATTCTCTTGACTGCTATCAGGTGTGACACTTTAGGTTTTGATTGATAACGAGCACAGATACTTGTAGCGAATACAATATCTGGCCTTGAGGCAGTCAAGTACATCAATCTTCCAATCATTCCACGATTCAAAGTAGCATCGATTAGCTCCCCCTTAATATCAGGCTCAGTCTCGTGATTGGGCTGAATGGGCGTGGAAATGGGCTTAGAATCAAGCATGCTAAACCGTTTTAGCACATCTTGAATGTATTTTGTTTGATGAATGAAAATTCCATCATCAGTCTGATCAATTTGTAAACCCAAGAAAAATTTGATATCTAACATGGCACTCATTTCGAATTTCTCAATCATAACCTCTTTAAACTCCAAACACAGTTGTTCATCGGTAGATCCAAAGATAATATCATCTACATAGATCTGAACAAGGATAATATCCTTGCCCTTTTCCCGATAAAACAGTGTTTTGTCAATCTGACCCCTATTGAACCCGTGTTCAATAAGGTGAGTCGATAAGGTCTCATATCAGGCACGCGGAGCCTGATGTAGACCATACAGTGCTTTGTCTAAGAGGTATACATGATCCCGGTGGATAGGATCCTTAAAGCCCTGTGGCTGACAAACGTTCACTGTTTCCTTCAAAGACCCATACAGAAAGGCAGACTTGACATCCAACTGAAAAACTTTGAATTTCTTGTGGGCAGCAAAAGCAAGAAAGAGTCTAATAGCTTCTAGCCGCGCCACAGGTGCAAACACTTCATCGTAATCAATTCCTTCGACTTGTTTGAAACCTTGAACCACTAAACGTGCTTTGTTCCGAACAATTACGCGTCGATCATCTCTTTTGCACCTTAACACCCATCTAGTGCCAATTTTCTTCTCTCCCTTTGGCAAATCAACTAGATGCTAAACACCCAACTTCTGAAACTGATTCAGCTCCTCTTGCATGGCCTCCACCCAGGCAGGCTCACGCAACACTTCAGTAACAGATTTTGGCTCAATCTGAGAAATGAATGCAGAATGCATCCAAAACTCTTGAGTTCCATGAGTTTTTTCTAACTCAACATACAAACTCTCCTCATCTGTAACTTGACGTCTTGTCTGTACTCCAGCAGATGGATTTTCAATGATCTGTTCAACAGGATGATTTACATGAACTCTAGTGACAGGCACTTGCGGGACTACAACATTATGATCATGATTTGTAATATTCTGATCAACATCTTGATCGTGAGAAACAACATCTTCAAATACATCATGATCATCATCAGACGACCAGTCATCATTAACTGTTTCTGAAACTCCTTCCTCAGGTGGATTATTATCTTCAGCTTGATGAGAAACACCTTGATCTTCAGAATTCTGCAAATCATATAACATTTGCAAGGTTATTTCATCTTCAGAAACATTTGGAGACAAATTAAAAGACTCAAAAAGTTTATCATAATCAAAAAGCCAATTTGGTCCTTTTCCGTCAGGTATAGGTGTATGTCTTTGAACATCCACATTATACCATAATTCCACAACACCCGTACGTTTGTTAAACATACGTTTGTTGGGAAGACTGTAGCCAAGAAAGAAACCCTCTTCAACTTTAGATTTTAATTTTGCGTCTTTCTTAAGCATGGTACAAGAAGCCCCGAAAGGTTCCAAGTGCTCCAAATTAGGCTTTCGATTTTGAAGCAATTCATAGCATGTCTTATTGTGTCTTTTCACAATCAAAACTCTGTTAAGAGTAAAATAGGCTGTCACCACAGCTTCACTCCAAAATGTAATGGGGAGTTTAGAATCAGCGAGCATAGTTCTAGCAGACTCAATCAACGTTCTGTTCTTTCTCTCAGCTACACCGTTCATCTGTGGTTCATATGGTGCACTAAATTGCTACTGAATGCCCTTTGAATCACATAATTCTTCCATTTGTTGATTCTTGAACTCAGTCCCATTATCTAAACGAACACGCCTTACTCTCAACTTGTATAATGTCTCCAACCTATTCACCAACAACACAAAATTTTCATAAGTTTCAGATTTATATTTTAAAAACATTACCCCATGAAAATCTAGAAAGATCATCAGTCACCACAAAACAGTATGATTCACTACCGATACTCTTCACATTGATTGGACCAAACAAATCCATGTGAAGTAGTTCCAGTGGCTTATCAATAGAAAACACTGTTTTTGTTTTATGTGACCTCCTTTTCTGTTTACCCTTATCGCAAGACACACACACATCAGGGAGTTTAAAGTGTTTAACCGGTACACCCTCAACCAAATGATTGTGTACTAAATGACTCATCTTCCTGATATGTATATGCCCCATCCGCCTGTGCCAAGACCGCATATCTTTTAGACACCAGACACGTCTCCACCTTGTTCACCGTCTCCGCCTTCGCCATGTCCAGAACATATAAATCCTTACTCCTGTCAGCAGTCATCAGAATCCAATCTTTGGGAATCTGAATTCCTTGTTGAAGCACATAACATCTTTCGTTATCAAACATCACTTTATAACCTTTGTCACAAATCTGCGACACAATCAGCAAGTTGTTTGTTAATTCTTTGTAGTAATTAACATTGTCAAAGGAAACTTTACCATTCGTCAAACTACCACACCTGGTAATCTGACCACCTTTGTCACCTGCAAAATTAACATAACTCCCTTTCATTTGTTTGAAATCCTTCAACAAACCCAACTCTCCTGTTGTTGGACTAAAAGAACCAATGAGCCTGATCAGAAAAATCTCTAAGTCTTACAGCATTACAACAACTGAAGAAGAACACAAAGGCTGATATTCAAATGTGCAGAAGTTACAAGATCTGAAGACATGTACAACAGCTGAAGTGTAAGTCATCAGATGTTGTAGTGTGTAGTTAGTCTTCAGTAGTTTTCTTTTATTGTTTGTAAAAGTCTGATGAGTAGTTTACTCATCAGATGTTTTAGTATTTTGTACTTCAGTAGTTTTGTTCTTCAGTAGTTGTAGAGTTTGTCTTCAGATGTTGAAGACATCCTCAGTAGTTTAGTTATTTTCAGTTGTTTTGTTTTGTCTGTTAGATGTCAACATCATGTGACATCATCAGACGTCACTGCCTTCTATATATAGGCAGTTGACATGATTGTAATGCAACGAAGTTAATGATCTGAATGAGATATTCCTTTTTACAGAAAACTTTCTCTCTCTATAACAAACTTGCGTTACTGTTTGATTGAAATTGTTCTTACTTTACTTATGCTAATTCTGTGTTGAATTCCGCTGCTATACTCTACTGATTTATCAATTGAGAACATCTGATCCTACAATTGGTATCAGAGCAGGTTAATCATTGATCGATTACACAATTGATCTCTGAAACTGCTCAAATTTGTTCTCAAATTGAGTGAATTAGCTGATTAAGTAAGAATTTGTTATAGATTGAAGTTTTCTGTTAACTTCTGTTGATTTGTATTTCAATATCAATCTGTTTTGCATCAATTGATTGAGATTTGCATTAGTTTGTGGTAAATTGCTTGAATCTGTGATCATGTCAACTCCGAACAATGATCCGCACAATACAGGCTCCGCAACCAAGCCTCCGATGCTTGTGCGGAGTGAGTACAACATATGGCAACGTAGAATGCTACATCACCTGTCGATTAACAGCGCAGGATGTTGGAAATCTGTTGTGCATGGACCATATAAACCCACGATCACTGATCCTGAAACTAAGATCATGATTCCGAAACCTGCTGATATGTATTCGGATGAGGACATTAAATTGTTTGAAATTGATGCTAAAGCTCATGGTATTCTGGCCATGGCTCTGCCTAATGAGATTTATTCTGGCTTGATGCATCATGATACTGCTCATGATCTCTGGGTTGCACTGAAAGAACAATTTGGTGGAACCGATGAGGTTTTAGCAAATACTAGAGAAATTCTGGCTCAGCAGTATGAGACATTTTCTCACCGAAAGGGTGAATCCTTGACTCAACAATTTGAGCGATTCTCATGTTTAATTTCTGAGTTAAAAATGGTTAAGCAAGAATACACTAATAGTCAGATGAATAACAGATTCTCAGATCATTGCCTGAGAGATGGGACACTTATACAATTGTCCTACGCTCTAATGCTAATTTAGAAAGTCTATCTCTCACCCAATTACATGGGAAACTCTTAACTTTTGAGATAGAGGTAGAACAGAAGAGAAAACTGTCTTCATCTGGAAAACTTGCTGATGATTTTGTTCCTGGTAACACTGCTTTGATAGGTCAGGAGTCAGAGTTTAATGGGTCTGAATGTTCTTATGATGAACATATTGATTTTTCTACTAACAATTCTGAACATGCTTTTGTGGGAGTTGATAGTAATGTAGGGAATTATGGTGATAACTTGTGTTTTGTGATGGATGATTTGAAAGGAATCCCGGATGATGATCTAGAGGAGATGGACATTTTGAGTCAAATGGCACTGATCAATATCAGATCACAAAAGTTTTATAAAAGAACAGGAAGAAAGTTCCCTGGATTATCTGGCAAAACCAAGGTTGGATTTGACAAAGGGAAGCTGAGGTGCCATAAGTGTCATAGGCTTGGTCACTTTGCTAGGGAGTGCAAATCTACTGGTTCTAACCCTGCTGCACCCTTTGTGACTTTTCCAAACAACAACCCGTCAAGCAAAGGACTACAATCCTCTGGTACTAGTCAACAACAATTCTATCCAGCTCACTTTGTTCAACAAAATCCTATGCCATATCCATATCCTTGTTTCTACATGCCTCAACCTACACACCCTCCAGCATTAATTCCTTCACAATCACCTGCTCTTCCTGATCCCAGCAAATCACAAACCAATCAACAGCCTCAACAACAACAGCATCAAAGTTTCTTTACTCCTGGAGTAGTTGATTGGAGTAGCCTACCTGATGATTTATCTGACTTCAACATGCAGCCTTACTCTGAAAATGGTCCACATGGTGGAGACAATCCTTTTGGAAATCTTGCATTGATGGCTATTGACTCAACTGACAACTCTTGTCAATCTTCTTCAACATCACAGGTATCCTCTGAATCCAAAGCTAAGTTGTGTTCAGAGTCTTGTGTTTCAGCATTTGCTTCCATTAGAGAAATTAATGTTGAGTTAATTAATGAAAAGTTGTCTTTAGAAAGGGTCATGACAAAGAATAAAATTGAATTTGAGAAAGCTTTGAATGAAAAAGAATCTGAAATTTACAAACTCAAGTGTCAATTGTCTGATGAAAAGGCTAGGGTGGAAGTCATGCTTGTAAAACACAATGATTTGAAACAAACACTTGCAGCAACCCAAGTCGAATGTGCAAGATGGGTTGAATCTTGCAAGGGGTTTGAGTTGCTATTAAACAAGCAAACAGCATCAAATGTGAAGTTTGGTATTGGATACAATCACACTGCTCCTCCAACTGATTATACACCAAAAAATCTTAACTGTGAGTCTGAAGGAGACAGTGTATACCAATCCACCAAATCTTCAGAAAAGTCTGATGCTGAAGAATCATTTGAAAGTGATTCAAGTGCCTGCAAATCTGAGTCTGAAACTATTGACATTGAAACTTATTCTTATTCTCTTGGATGTACAAATGTTATCCAGGATGAAACATGTCAGGATAGTGTTTTAATTGAGATTAACCCTGATGAAAAGGTTTCAAATGAACTAAATTTAAAACTGGTTAAGGTAGATGGGCATGGCACTGGAGAGAAAGATGCACGGCTTCTGATAAGTCAGAATCACTCATCAGTAGTTGTAGAAAAAGCTGATGCCACAACTACTGATAAGTGGAAAAGGATTGACCGACAAGTGCTGAAGAATACCTCTTCAGAGGTTCTCAGCACATCAGCTGTTATCAATTTGTCTACAAATACTGATGTTCCAAAAGTGCTGATGAACAAGAACTCAGTATCTAAGTCATCAGTACTTGTAGATAATCACAAGGGAAAGCAAAAGAGGGTGCCTTGTGATATTTGTAGGCTGTTTAATCATTCAACTGATGAATGCTGGTACAGAAAAGGTTCTAAATTCAACAAAATCAAGAATAAAAACAAGAACATACTCAAAATGAAAAATGAATTTAGTTCAAAATTTGTACCTGAATCATCAGTTGTTTCAAAATCTGGAAAATCCTTACAAGGAAATACCTCCAGTAAATCCAAGAAAGGAAAAGGGATTGTTCCAGATTCAGGGAAACAACACTTGACAGCATCTCATTTGATTAAAGACACTAAAATGATCAAACACAAAAATAAAAAATCAAGTTCTGATGTGTCTGATGAAATCAAAATTTTAACTCAAAATCATAATCAACTGATGCTAATGATGCAACAACTGATAGGAAAAGTCAATCTGGCAGAGGCATCTGTTGATTCATTTCATAAAAAGAAATCAAAGTCAAAAGTCAAATCAAAAATTTCTGATAAGAATGCTTCAAGTGTTGCTTCAACTGATAATGCTAGTTCTGTTTTTTCAAATGTTAACAGACCCAAAACCAAAATGGTTTGGGTCCAAAAGTCTAACTGAGTGTGTTGTTGTATGCAGGGTCCTTCAGCATGCCAAAGTAGCATCTGGTATGTTGATAGTGGAGGATCCATGCATATGACTGGGAGCAGATCTCTTCTTCATAACTATTTCACTGGAAGGAGAGGATTTGTGTCCTTTGGTAATGATGCTAAGGGGTATATCATAGGTAAAGGTGTAGTCACTAATGGTGAGATTAGGTTTGATGATGTTAATCATGTTGAGAATCTTAAGTACAATCTGCTGAGTGTTAGTCAAATGTGTGATAAGGGTCATGTGTCTCTCTTCACTAAGCAAGATTGTAGGATTTTATCTTCTGATGTGATGCCTTTGATTAGCAAAGTGTTAGATGAGTATACACTTCTTAAGGCTAACAGAGTGGGAAAGGTATATGCCTTTGATCTTTCTAAGAAAATCTCTGTCAAAGGTCATCCTTGTTTATTTTCTAAGGCCTCTTTCAAGGAATCAAATCTGTGGCATAGAAGATTAGGTCATGTGAACATTAAGAACATGAATCAATTGGTGAAACATGGTTTGGTTAGAGGTCTTCCTTTAAAGGATTTTAGTTGTGACGAAAACTGTACTGCATGCTTGAAAGGAAAGCAACACAAAGTCTCTTTTCCTTCAATTGGAGATTCCAAATCCACTGGTTGTTTACAACTGTTACACATGGATCTATTTGGTCCAGTGCAGATAATGTCTATGGCAAAGAAGAAGTATTGTCTAGTTATTGTTGATGACTATTCAAAGTTTGTCTGGACTTTCTTCTTACACTCAAAAGGTGAGGTTGCCAAGGCTATTATCAATTTTGTGTTGTATGCTGAAAAGCAGTATTCTCTTTCTATCAAGTGTGTTAGGCGTGACAATGGCACTGAATTCAGAAATCATCTTCTTGATGAATTTTATCAGTCAAAGGGAATTCAGAGACAGTATAGCATTCCCAGATCTCCTGAACAGAATGGAGTAGTAGAAAGGAAGAATAGGACCCTGATTGAAGCTGCCAGAACAATGCTTGCTGATTCTGGTTTACCTCTCACATTCTGGGCAGAAGCTGTTAACACAGCTTGCTATGTGCAAAACAGAGTTTTGGTGAATCAAAGATGGTTGAAGACTCCATATGAAATCCTTCATTCTTTAACTCCTTTGATTTCCTTCTTCAGAGCTTTTGGGTGTCCTTGTTTCATTCTCAACACCAAAGATCAGCTTACCAAGTTTGATTCCAAAGTTGATGCAGGATACTTTGTTGGATATTCTTCAACATGCAAGGCATATAGAGTGTTCAATTGTAGAACAAAGACTGTAGAAGAAACTCTTCATGTCAAATTCAATGAATGTCCTAAAGATTCCATTCCTCAGAATCCTGCTGAGATGTTTGATCTGAATATCTTGCAACATGATTTTCATGTTGAGAATAGTGGTGTAGAAGATGAAGTTCTTCCAGCTGATCCACCACCAGCTTCTAATGCAACATCACAAGGAATTTCAGATGATGAAGATGCAAGTACTCATTTGTTCAGATTCAGTGACAATATGTCCACATCTACCAAATCTGATGCTCCTCCTGCTTCAGCAATCCCACTCAATACAAATGCTGATGAAATTCTGGAATCCTCTCAATCATTTGAAATCCCAGCTGCTTTGTTCCCTGAATCATCTTCAACTGCAACATCTGATCCTCCAGCAAACACTTGCACTGATCTTATTCCATATCAAGAACTGAAGGATCATCCATTATCTCAAGTTCTTGGTGATATTTCAGCAGGTGTTTCAACCAGAAGTCAATTATCTAACTTTTGTCTTTATGCTCTCTTTGTCAGTCAACAAGAGCCAAAGAACTACCACATAGCACTTAGAGATATTGGCTGGGTGGAGGCAATGTAGTTGGAATTGTTGCAATTCAAGAAGCAACAGGTTTGGGAGCTGGTTTCTTTACCTCCAGGTAAGTGTGCAATAGGCACAAAATGGGTGTTTAGGAATAAAACAGATGAAAAAGGTCAAATCATTAAAAACAAAGCTAGACTGGTTGTACAGGGGTTCTGTCAGGAAGAAGGTATTGATTATGATGAAACTTTTGCCCCTGTAGCCAGATTAGAAGCAATTAGGCTGTTTTTAGCATATGCTGCCTTACATAAACTTAAAGTTTTTCAAATGGATGTCAAAAGTGCTTTCTTATATGGTAAAATAAAAGAGGAAGTGTATGTGTGTCAACCTCCAGGCTTTGAGGACAATAAACATCCTGATTGGGTGTACAAGCTTGATAAAGCTCTTTATGGGCTGAAACAAGCACCTAGAGCCTGGTATGACACATTATCCACTTTTCTTCTAAAAAATAATTTCACTAGAGGCTCCATTGATCAAACTTTATTCATAAAGAATGTAGGCCAGCATAAGCTACTTGTTCAAATTTATGTTGATGACATTATATTTGCTTCATCTGACCCAAAGTTGTGTGATGATTTCACTAAACTTATGACTACAAATTTTGAAATGAGTGCTATGGGGGAGTTACAGTTTTTCTTGGGTCTTCAAATCAAACAAAAACCTGATGGAATTTTCATTCACCAATCAAAATACACAAAAGAGCTTTTAAAGAAATTTGATTTGCAAAACTGTAAGTCATGTTCCAACCCCATGAGCACCACCACACAACTTGATGCAGATCTGAAAGGTACTTCAGTGGATGAAACTCTTTATAGATGTATGATTGGATCTTTAATGTATCTAACTGCATCCAGGCCAGACATTATGTTTGCCACATGTGTTTGTGCTAGATTTCAGGCTGCACCCAAAGAGTCTCATTTGATTGCTGTGAAAAGAATTTTCAGATACTTGCAAGGTACTCAATTCCTGGGAATATGGTACTCCACTGGACAATCCTGCAAGCTGGTTGCTTTTTCAGATAGTGACTATGCAGGATGCAAACTCTCAAGAAAATCTACTTCTGGTGGGTGTCAGTTTCTAGGAAATTGCTTGGTTTCTTGGCAAAGTAAGAAGCAAACTTCTGTAGCCACCTCCACTGCTGAAGCTGAGTACATTGCTGCTGCAAGTTGCACTTCCCAAATTCTCTGGCTTCAGTCTCAACTCCTGGACTATGGCATCAAAGAACTGAAGACACCATTGTTAATGGATAGTGCTTCAGCTCTTTGTATTGTCAAGAATCCAGTTCAGCACTCTAGGACTAAACACATTGATGAGTATTGATGTTCTAAGTACTGAAGGTCAAACATTGTTCACAAGTTCTGATGAACAAAATTTCTACAAAGTTCTGATGAACAAATTGTGTACAAGTTCTGATGAACACATTGTTCACACGTTCTGATGAACAAAATTTCTACAAAGTTCTGATGAACAAATTGTTTACAAGTTCTGATGAACACATTGTTCACAAGTTCTGATGAACAAAATTTCCAAAACGTCTGATGAACAACTGATGAAAACAACTGATGAACAAAACTGTCGACAACACCTGATGAGTAATTTTACTCTTCAGTTGTTTAAACCTCAGTTGTTTTCTCTATTTAACTCAACCTTCTTCAGTTGTTTCATTATCACTTTCTCAGAACTTTTCATCTTTTTCAAAACCTATTTTCCCTCTTTCATCTCTGCTTCCATGGCTGCTCTTACTTTGAAACCGCGTCACAATTCGATTGCCTACTTGACCAAATCTTCATTCTGGTCCAAGTTTGATGAAGCAGTGGATTTGATGAACTCCTCTCAATTCAAAACTGCTTTTCTCATCAATCCAACTCTGTATGTTGAATCCATTCATCAATTTTGGATGAATGTTGAACTGGTAAATGTTGGAACTGGAGTCATCTCTCTTCGATCAACAGTCAATGGTCACAACGTGCATATCAGTCCCGCTGAGCTCAGGGATGTTCTTCAACTTGACGATGCCAACCTAGTCACTCAGTTCCCTAAAAGCGCCACTGACCTCTGTTTTACAAGTCATGAATACCAGGGCGACTTGAGTGACTCCACACTTTTCAAGAAGCACTTTAATGATCCAGAGCGTCTGATATTCCATATGATCAACATATGCCTGGCTCCGAAGTCTTCTTCATGGGATCAAATGTCATCTCGTTGGCAACAGGTATTGTACTCTATTCTCGAATCTCAAAAGCTAAATTTTTCTCAAATACTTTTTTCTGAATTAACTGAACATGCTGGTAAGCCTGTTTCATCTAGATGGTTACTCTATCCTCGTTTTATTATGGCCATCATAGAGAAACAGCTGCCACAAACAGGCCTTGTTGGTCAGGGGATCCCTGCTCCAGCAGTTTTGCTGGAAGTATATTCCAGACACAACTCCAACCTCACTTTAAAAGAGGCTGCCCGGAAGCTCAAACCTAAGCAACGGGAACCCACAGCCTCATCCTCAAAATCCAAATCCAAAGTCCCCACTAAACCAAAATCCACTAAGCCCAAAAAGGCTGCTCAGGGAAATGAGTCCCCTGAGTCTGCCCATGCCTCACCAAGGCATGAACTGACCACTGGTAGTAGTCAACAAGTGGTTCATCCGACTCCACCGGCTCAAACCGCCCAGGTTTCCTCTCAACAGGAACCTGGTGCAACCTTTGTAGGGGACACCACATCACTAGAACCTATTTCAGTTGAAATGGTTTCTATTGAAAAGCACCAATCTCCCCGGGTGCATTCTCCTTCAAACCCACTTTCTATTGAAACCACCACCAATAGCCCAACATTTGTTATTGATCAAATCCTGAATCAGCTGAACACTCCTATCCCCTCCCAGACACCTATCACTACTGGGATAAGCTCCAACATTGAGGGGGAAGACCAAAGTGTCTCTGATAACCCACAGGATCATGACTACATCCTCAGATCTCCTAGTGTGGAAAGAGAGATTCTGATATCTGACAAGGCTGCTACTTCATCACCTCCATCATTTGGAGTGATTGCTAGTGGTACCATTGCTAAGACCTTGTCAGAGGCAACAACTGATGAAGGGGTTACCCCTGAGGTTGGAAGTCCCCAGTACCAAGACAAAGGGGCACCTGAATCTGTTGAGCCACACTCAACTCAGGTAAATCCTGAGATTCTCAGGAGGTCAGATGATGTAGCTAATGCTACTGATGACCAAAGATCAGTTGCTGAGCTTGTTAAGCAAAACCAACTCCTTGAGGCTGAGGTATGTAGACTCAATGAGCTACTCACCAAAATGTCCAAGGACAAAAGACCATCTTCCCCACTTACCCCACAGATGGCACCTTCTCATTCTGAAGGTCACCCAAACACTTCCACCACTCATATCCAATTTGAAAAGCCACCAGCCACTGTTTTTGGCACTAATCCTTTGGGTTCTAGCCCCCCAGAGGCATTAGCTGCTGCCTTTCTACAAATCCTCCCTCTCATCACTCCATTATTGAAATCCATTATTGTTCAAGCCCTTGATGAGAGGTTACCTTCCCAAACTCAAATTCAACAAATGGTTGATGAGGCTGTGACTGCTAAACTTTCAACATTCCATACTCCTTCTTCCCCTGCAGCCAAAAAGGGGGAGTTAGGAACTGAATCAGTCACATCTTCAGCTTCCAAAAGGCCAAGGTCTGAAGAGGTTGCAGTTGAAAGGTCTCCTGTCATTCAAGTAACTTATAAGAGACAGAAGAAGAACAAACCTGTTGAAATTATCAACAGAGATGATGTGGAAGTTGAGCAGGAAATTGTTGATAAAGAAATTGAAGTTAATGCTGAACAATTGGAAGCCACAACATCTGATGTACAAAAACAAGTCAAAACCTCTGATGTACAAGAATTGGCTACAACTTCTGAAGTTCAAGTACAAGCCACAACTTCTGATGCACAAGACACTGAACTAGAGGGGGTTCAAATTCCAGAGGTTCAGACTCAGGTTGAGACTCAGGTTGTTGAGGTAAGGGCTCCTCCAAAGAAGAGAAGGCAACTCAGAATTCAAGAAGAAGAAAGTTCTGATGAAGAAGACAGGTTGCCTATCTCCACAGTCATCAAGCCAAAAGCTCAAAAGCCTGCACCTTCAACAACTGGGGTAGATCTGACAGTTCCAAAGAAGAAAATTACTCTTCCTGCCAAGTACATTCCTGAAAAGCCATTAGTTTTCGGTCAACAGCCAATTATTACACCAGAGGATAGGATGTTGGCAGTCAAAGTAAAACTGGAAGAAGAAGAGAGCCAAAGGAAACATGATGAGCAATTCCTCAAGTTGGTGGATAAAGATTATCCTCAGACTTCAACTATCACTGCAATGAAAAAGGAAGCTCAAAGATTGTATGCTCTGAAATGGACATTCAAATATACAAAAGAATTGATTAAGATGTGGCCTGACCCAAGGGTTCTTCATAGGATTCACAAGAGACAGCCCCCAGCAACTTATGCAAATAGGATCAAAAGGGTGTTGAGTGCTGAAATCATGCTTGGGTCAGTGCTTGATCCTTGGGAAATCATTAATGACTTTAAGAGTGTCTACAACTCGGGTGCAAAAGCTCCTAATTTTTTAGAGAACAAAATGATAAAGAAGGGACTGGTGTATAGGAGGCTGGAACATGTTCAGCAAGAAGAACTCTTTTTATTTTTAGAGGGTAAGCACCCTGATGAGTTTGTGTACAGGGAAATTACAAGAGTAGAACTGAAGGATGGGACTACGGCCAGATACTTGTCTGAATTTTATGGGCCTGAGTCCTTCTTCGAAGGTGAACCTGAAAGATTGACTCCAGAAGAGAAGATGTTACTACTTGAAGCTTATGTCCGGGAGTCTTTCAGGTTAGTATACAATCAATAGCTTCAATGAGAGGGGTTAATGCTCATAGTCCATTTCCCCAATGGAGTTCCCTCTCATATTTTGAAAGTTAGAGTTTTTGGAAGCTGTTGGTTATCAGGCTTATACTTTAACTGGTCAATTTTGATACTGATCTCAAAGAAAAAGACATTTCTTTCTGCCTGGGAATAAATAAGTGAGACCTTAAATAAGTTAGAGGTTTTTGGCTGCATTGGTTCAGGGGGAGTTTGTTGGACTAAAAGAACCAATGAGCCTGATCAGAAAAATCTCTAAGTCTTACAGCATTACAACAACTGAAGAAGAACACAAAGGCTGATATTCAAATGTGCAGAAGTTACAAGATCTGAAGACATGTACAACAGCTGAAGTGTAAGTCATCAGATGTTGTAGTGTGTAGTTAGTCTTCAGTAGTTTTCTTTTATTGTTTGTAAAAGTCTGATGAGTAGTTTACTCATCAGATGTTTTAGTATTTTGTACTTCAGTAGTTTTGTTCTTCAGTAGTTGTAGAGTTTGTCTTCAGATGTTGAAGACATCCTCAGTAGTTTAGTTATTTTCAGTTGTTTTGTTTTGTCTGTTAGATGTCAACATCATGTGACATCATCAGACGTCACTGCCTTCTATATATAGGCAGTTGACATGATTGTAATGCAACGAAGTTAATGATCTGAATGAGATATTCCTTTTTACAGAAAACTTTCTCTCTCTATAACAAACTTGCGTTACTGTTTGATTGAAATTGTTCTTACTTTACTTATGCTAATTCTGTGTTGAATTCCGCTGCTATACTCTACTGATTTATCAATTGAGAACATCTGATCCTACACCTGTCATGTGCCGTGAGCATCCACTATCAACAATCCATCGACTATTGATATGGCCCATGAATGCCACCTGCACAATAAATTAAATTTTATCAGTATCAAAAGGGATGACTCCCGCCATTCCGGTGTCGAGTCTCCCTGAATGGCCCCCTGCCATTCTGTTGTGATGAACTGCTTGAAGATGTGATGAACTGCTTGAAGACCCATCTTCAATGCTTTCATCCTTTCTCTCAGAAATTTGATCACCTGACCTGCATCTTAATTTCCAAAAAGATTTTGATTTATCATTTTGTTTTGAAAATGGTGTTGAAGAAAATTTGTCATAGAAATCATCATCAGATGATGTCACCATTTTCACCAACTTTTTGACATTTTGTTTGTTATCAAAGACTGTCTTTTTCTGATTCTTTTCTTCTCTTACCCAAACACATTCAGGATCAAACTTTTGAGGACTCTCATTTCCTCTTCACTAGGTTTCACTTTCCTAGGAATCCCACCAGACTTACTCACCCATCTGTCATCAACTGAGCTCTTCCTGATCATGTGATTTCGACAGTTTGCAGAAATATGTCCTTTTCCACTACAAGTAAAACACTTTCGTGTTTCTGTTGGAGTAAAGGACCTAAATCTGTTACAAGTATCCAAATCACAATCAGCAATTACATGACCCAATCTACCACATTTGTAGCATTTTCTTTGTGAAAGACTCTTTGGTTTTGGTTCATCAAAACACTTAGATGAACTGAAAGATTTAGATGCAACAGATGTAGATGAGAATGTGTTCCTCAAACCAGTGGCTTTTATCTTGGAATTATTCTTTTGATTTTGAAAAAGCTTTGATTTTCCTTTATTTCCAACCCCAAATTTATTAACTCTGTCAACAACATTGTCAACCAACTTGTTAACTTTTTCAGAAAACCCTTTCTGTTTTTTAGAAACACCACTAGTCTTTCTTTGATGTGAAGATGATGACTTGACAAACACACTCGGTTTGAGAGTAGTGGTAGTTTTTACTTTCAGCACTGGTTTGGAAACAACACTCCTTTTCTCAACAGTAGTAGTCGGTTTAACCACCACTTTCTCAGCTGGTTTCATTTCAGACATGGATTTCTGAGACTTCAGAATCTGTTTCTCAATAGTTTTAATGTGATAACCAGCGTGTCTCAAAATATCAGCTGGATATTCTGATTCTGTGATGTCCTCAATAATAGGAGCATCACAATCAACAAACACTTTATCATCAGATGATAAAGCTCCAATATCCTCAGCCATTTGTTCAGACACATTTTCCTTTAAGGAAACCGGATGAACTTCCAAATCCGGATTAAGTTGTGGTCTTGATACATAAATGGGAGGAGGTGGCACAAAATGAAAACCTATTCCAATAGTATCATGGGATGACCTTTGCATAGCATCAAAGTAATAGATGACATACTTAGAATTTTTATAGTTTTCAAGCTTGCTCTTGTGCAACTCAGCTTCTGCTTTCACTGCTGATACTTCAACCTTCAGCTTTTGAACTGATTCAAGATGCACAGACACAGCATGATTGTTTTGTAAAAGTTTGATTTTCAAATCTTCATTTTCTTTACTTAGATCAATTATCTTTTTGTCAAAAGATTTTTCTTTTAAAATCAGCTTCTTGTTTGCTTCTGTGCACTCTATCAGTTCAGAAGTTAGCTGAGCATTCATCTCTTTGAGTTTGTCAATGATCTCTAACAGATCCTCATTTACCTCATCCATTTTTTCTTTGCCTTTACCATTGTCTTCCTCCAACGAAGCCATAAAAGCACCCATCAATTCATCATACTGCTTCCCCCAGTCATAGCCCTCATCAGCTTGACTCACTAGAGCTTTAGATGAATCTTCAGATTTTTCTTTCTTTTTCTGATAGGTTTCTTGTGGCTTGAACGGGTTTAAGTTCCCTTGTTTCTTTGGATTCTTACATTCTCTTGCAAAGTGACCTAGCTCACCACAGTTGTAGCATTGAGTAGTCTTTGGATTAAATCCAAATTTGGTGTTTCTATCGAAGGTGAATTTCTTGCCAGTCTCTTTTCATATCGATTGATTCTTCTAATCACACTTGCCAGTGCCCATTGAGTATCAATCCATTCCGTCATCATCAATTTGTTCGTAATCTTCAAATGTAAGATTAGAGTTTCCAATCCTTCCTGCAATTTGTTCATCATACGCTCTGACTACACAAGACAGAATTGACATGTGATCCCGAACAGCTTCAACAGTTACTTTCCTAAGATTTGTTGTATTTAGCTGAACAGGAGTTGGTGTCGAGTCAGACTTCTTCTCATTTGTAGAATAAGATTAACTAGAACTTGTAGATGTAGAAGGAGCAGGAGTAATTTCAGAAGTACTACAAACAAATGCTGTCTTAATCTTTGTAGATGAAGCCGGTGGTGTAACTACAGATCCACCTTATAATGAAGGATCTTGTGTAACATTCACTCTTCAAGGTTTTTGCTTATCCTTCATCTCTTGCTCTTCAAGCTTTTGAACAAATTCTACCAAGGTCATTCCTGGTAAATTCTCTCTCAAGATTAGCACCAAAGAATTCCACTTGTCATGCAAAGCATCTGCAAGGCAATTGATCTTTTCATCTTCAGTATAATCGATTCCACACTTTCTGACTTCAGTCAATAGATGTCTGTATCTTGTGATCAATGCTTCCAGACTTTTATTGCCTATAAAATTGAAGTTTTCAAACTCCTTCTGAATGTTGGTGGCTTTCACCTTTTTAAGATTTGTATTTCCCTCAACTCTGGCTTTCAAAGCATTCCATAGACTATAAGAAGTCTTGTGCTCATCAAACTGATGTAAAATCTGATTTGGAATGGCTTGGCTTAGCATCCAATACGCCTTCTTCTCCGAATCATACTTCTTTCCTTCATCAACATCTAATCTTTCTAGGAGTTGATACAAATCGGTTCCCACCACTCTAGGTCTTTCATATGGAGATAAAATCATCTCCCAAAGAATAGTGTCCGTTCCATTAAGATGTGTTTCAAAACGGCCTTTCCAATTATCATAATCTGATAAATCCAGTAACTTTGGAACTTTGTTTGCACTTCCAAGCTCAGTTTCACTAATCAGAATGCTATGAATCTTAGAATTCTGACTAGCCATTGCTGCATACATCTCCGACATGATTTTAAAATTTTTTACAGCGAACCTTTTCAAAAAAATTCACTTCACGAACCTATCAATCAAGCGAACCTTCACCAATCTTTGAACTTGACGAACCTTCAGTATCAGACCTGAAGACACGAATCTCTATTCACGAACCTCAAGTCACGAACATTGAGTCACGAACCTCAAACCACACGAACCTCAAGCTGCGAACCTCAAGTCATGAACCTTGATCACGAACCTCAAGACACGAACCTTGAGACAAGCGAACCTCAAGTCAGACGAACCTCTGCTGAAAATCAACGAACCTCTGCTTAAAAGCAACAAACCTTGCATAAAACCTTCAGACGAACCTTGCAGAATACCAGCGAACCTTTACTGAAAATCCACGACCCTCTTCTGAAAACCCAAACGAACCTCAGAAAAATGTCAATACCAGCGAACCTATTGTTCAAGCTGTTCATAGGTTCGGCTCACGAACCTGTACCGCAAAATTCGAAATTTTGGAGGGAAAACCTTCCAAAATTTGAAGAAAATCCTTCCAAATCTTCAAATTAACACCACAAATCTGTCAATTGTAGTATTCCACAACAATTGATGATGAATTTGCACTCAAAACAACAATCAATCACAATGAAAAAAAGAATTTTGATCCATAACTTGATCTTCTAATCTTCAAATCTTCAAATACTTGATTTCTTTGACAATTCTAGTATAGAACTTCACCAAAAGCTCTGATACCACTGTTGGTTTGATGAAGTTGATCTGGATCGAATCACGAAGTCCTACGAACAATTAAACACATGCGGAATCTATGTTTAATCTATAAGAATCAAAGAAGAACAAGCATTCAATAATCATCATCTTCTCATTAATCAATCACAATTGATTACAAGTCTCACACAGAGAATTCTCACACAGAGAACATACACACACTCTCTACAGGTTTCTGATGTTGTCTGAAAGTTGTGACAAAATCAGAAAAACCTGCTATATATACAGAAGCTGTCAGCTGAACCTATTCCTTAGCCGAACCGTTAGGTTCGCCAGCCGAACCTTGAGGTTCGCTGGGCGAACCTAGGTTGCCAAACCTAATAGGTTAGTCGAAACTTCTTAGGTTATATGTTCGCCAAACCTATCAATGTGATAGGTTCGCCGAACCTGCTAAGGTTCGTGGGCCAGAAGAACCTATGCCAAACCTTTATTAACTTTCTATAATTTACAAGATTGAATAGCAACCTATTACAAATATGTACTAACAAGGACTTTATAGATGACCTAGCTTATTTTTGGTGCGTTGTGCGTATTGTGAATGACATAACTATGAATCATCTTTTGCAAATCTTGTTCAGGTGCAAGATTGAAACTCAATGATTCTTTTGGGTAGATTTACTTAGTTAAACTATGAACATGAATTGAGTAACTTAACCTTGTAATTCTATATCAATGTCATGTTAGCATTTCTCATTATATATCATGAGCCATGTAAACAATCTAAGCCTTTCGATTATCACACGATATCGCGCCCGAGAACCTTCCGCCCGACGGGAAATCGATCCAGGCCGCCGGCTCGGGGTGTGACAAGAAGTCATTATTACGGTGATGCTTGTTCGAATGGTTACATGACTCATTGATAGATGTCAAACTGTAACACCCCTAGAACAAAGGAACCCTTCTCAGTTTCGTTTATATTCGTCCTATATGTCTTTTAAATATGTTATCAATTCCCTTACACGATGATCGACTGTTAGTGTTTCTAAAACTCCTGATATAATATCATTCTATTAGGATAACATTTGAAAGAACTACCCCTCGACTTTTCTTGGTTAGGATGAAAGCTTCTTTAAATATTTTCCTTCGATTCCCTGTATTCCAATCAGTTAATCGTAAAGTTGGACATATAAACAAGACAATGCCCCTCCTCCCGAACGACGAATTTTCCTCTAATTATTATTTTGAAAGGCTTCGTAGGAAGTAGCAATTGCTGTAAGCACTTGAAATGATTCTAAGTAATATTCCTCCACGAATCGTGAGTCAAAATCTTTTATGTACCTAACAAAATCGATTCTAGATGAAATCTAACCCATCTATCTTTGTTAACTTGTCCCTTTGGAATTCCATAATAACCTTAATTCATGAATCCTTTGTCAATCTCGCAAATTTATCCATGAAACCAGATAGGTATCATTGTGATTAAACCTCCTAAATGAAGATGATCTACCTAGTCTGAAGAATTCTTTGCACAAGTATGTCAATAAAATCCTTAGATTCTTTTAGTAGTAGTATCGTAGTCACATTGGAGTCTATTCTTTGCTAATCTAGACTTAGATCCATAACTCAATTTGTATATATTTAAGACCTTTGTTCAATTCAACATAAGAGCTGATTGTGCCCTGATTAAAATTACACTATTGATATCATATAGGATTTATATATATATATATGTATGTATCTACACATATAAAGTGTTTAAAAGTATAACTAATTCTCTACACTTATATGGTCATACAATAAGGCGATTTAGTAGCTAGTTGTGCATGTTTTATAGAAACCTAGTAAGATGAATAACATGAATACTAGTTTAGTACTAATTTGATTCTATACAAGTTACAATTATCCCACTAAATTTTTATTTAATAATGAATTCAATTCGAATACATATGAAAACTATATATTCTTTTAAGCATACATTTACTATCTACGTCAACATTGTCATCTATTACTCATTTATAAAGATTACTTAAAATTTTACGAGATGTTAGCTAACTCTTTAAGCATACATAAATCATAATTATTTTTCCTTTTAATTCATTGTTTATAAATATTAAGACTTAATAAAAACATGATTATCTATCTTCACATATAATATTATACCATTCCTATATTTTTATTCATAATTAAAATTTAACAATAGTAGCGTTATTAATATTGCTAGTGAAATCAGTAGTATTTTAATATTATTATTGTTATCATCTTTAATAATAGTTTCATCTAAGAATGTTTAATTACATTTAAACGTAGATATTAAATTATGAATATTTTAAACACTCTGTTATTTAATATTTACAATAATGACAATAGTTACTATAACCAATGACTACAACATGTGTAACATCTTAGATACCAATATTAATTGCATATATGATATTCATATTAATTATCTCTAATACCAACAAATTAGGTGAATGCACTATTATAATTTTATATTTAATTTGTTATATTATAATACCCTATATAGTATATCAAATTATATTATTAGCAAAGTGCAATGACTACTAATATAAAACAAATTGGATGTTGATTGTCTCTCTAAAGCTCAAAAAAGAGCAAACCAACTTTATTACTTAAGACCGTTAATCACAATAAAACCGAATTATCTTAGAAACCACAAACATACTAATTACATAAGTAATATATGAAGTAGCATACTAGTAGTTATATTAAACATCAATTAATTTTAACATTGTACATACATATGCACAATTACATAGTAAGAATTCACTAAGTTGTTAATATATAGGAACCTCGGAATAATAAACCCTAAAACATGTTAACACTGAAGAGCTCAACCACAATCAACAATCATGGTTTATGAATTTTACAACTTACACATATATACATAAATTGCTACAAATAGGAACTTGCTTCGATGATAGCTCTTAGAACATAGAAATGATGCATAGAGGCATAATGCCATATTTGTACAGGAATTAAATGAAACCATTGGAGCAACCAGGTGAGTTCATGAGATCCTTTTTCTTTTTACTGTTTTGGGATACTGAAAGCATGTTGTACATTTTTTATAAAATTATTATTATGTGATAATGAACATCTGTTCAATTTAATTGCTTCCCATAGACATGAAACATCATATACAACCCATTAACTCTAAAAGGCGGGCCAGTGGTTATATAAGTAGCATTACTTGGGGAATCCCCCACGCACAGTAGCCCGAGAGGGTGGCCCTATAAAAATAGGGTAGAAACCCCACTGAGGTTTTTGTCAACCGTTGTGGCATATATTCATCATGAAACATTAAACCGAGGCCAAGAACGTGTCTCGGAATGGGAAGTAGATTATGGTGACCATATCACGGGCTAACATTTTATGAGGCAAACGCCTGGGAATGACACAGGATTGATTGTATTGATTTGAATTATCACATATTGTTTACTATTGTGTAGATTGATCTGGATCGTTCAACGGAATTCTATTAACAATTCAATCTATGCAGAATCTAGATTAAATCTATATGAATCAAAGATACACAATCATTAAGATAAACATCATGTTCATTGATCAACAAAATCTGATTACAATGACATGAAACAAGAACACACAGTTCACTAATCTCACACGGGTTCTCTCCCTCTCTCTGTTCTGTCACAATTCTAAAATACAGACATACCTGCAATATATACACAACACAGACGAACTAGCCGAACCAATAGGTTCACCAGACGAACCTTTAGGTTTGCTAGACGAACCTCTACATTACATAACAATAGGTTCGCCGAACCTTTACAACACATGCCTAGGTTCGTGGGCCAGACGAACCTAGCAAAAACCTAACTTAAATACAAACTTTTGAAAGCAATCTATTACAAAATGACCTAACAAACTCCCCCTTAATAATTGCTTGAAAATCTTCAAAGTCTTTGTCTTCAACCTGCAATCTGAGTCCCACTCGATGATTGATCTTCACAAACATTGTCTTCAGCACGAATAACCACCGACTTTGGAATCTTTGACAAACGTTCAGCTTCAATCTTTGCATCTCTATCATCAATCTCTTTCTACAAGGCCATTAAATCAACATACAGATAATTCACATCTTCCCAGTTGCATTCAGAATGAATTCCCAAAGTGTAACACATCCTTGCTATAGTTTGAAATTGCAAATCCATGTCTTTATAACTCACACCAACCTCATGAAATCCTTCACATGCATAAATTTCAGCTTCATTGAGAAGATCAATGTCTTGTTTTGAACAGTTAACCAACCAAACAGGATCAAGTAATCTTATAACCCTCCACTTCTCATCTTCTTTCAATAAGATAACTGCTTCAGAAGATATTTCATCATAGAACCAAAACTTGAAATAAGAATTCCAATTTTGTTATATCTTTCTCAATCTTGGTCTAGAGTAAACCTTTGGCTTTGGATACACATAAGAGTTATACTTCAACACTGAAAATTATGGAACCAACCAATTCCATCATGTCTTGGCTTCCTTCTTCAACAACTTTTCAAATCTTTCATTGTGTTCAGTCTGAATAGGCTTTATCATTCTTAGTCTTGACAACTGCATGCATTCAAAGGAAAGTAAAGACATAAGGTCATATGCTTTTCCAAAATATTGACATCCATCTGTTCTTTTCACAACATAACATCCTCTATTCTTTAAAACTCCTTGAATGTTATGAAAATATCCATAACTCACAATTCTTCCCCGCATCTTTGATTTAGATCCAATCTTGAACCTTGAGAATTGTCTTGATTGATTATCTTGAACTGATTCATCAAATACTTCAATCATCTGCTTAAAAATCATCAAATGATCAATGATATACTTTTGTTCTTCTTGACTTTCTCTCCAAACATCCATATGTGTCTTGATCTTCAAAGTATCACTTATAGTATTTGGAACTCTTCTATTAACTTCAATATCAAAAATTTTCTTCAACGTCTGCAGATTATACAAATTTTCATCAACATATTCATCATGCTCAACTTCAAATGAATGATCTGATTCTCCAACTATCATCTTTCCAGAAGTATTTGCATTTTGTAACTCATTTATTTTTACTCCAAACAACACAGCAAGATCTTCTTTAGTGTATCCATCTCCAATCTCTCCTTCTTCTAATTCTCTAACTTTATTCACTTCACCAATCATCCTTTGTAGATCACCATCAATAGCTTGTTTGAATAACTCCACAAATGTTGGTAATAAATAATCAACAACTGGCTTTGGATACTCAGATTCTGTGATATCTTCTATCGCCATATCTTCACTATCTTTAGCTTTGTCAGGAGAAACAGATGAAACTGGATTTGCATCAAAAGAAATTCCTGATGGTTTGTAAATCACTATTGCTCCAGTTATGGAATTCAATCCATTTGAACCTCCAACACCAGTTACATCACCATCATCATCTTTACCATCATCATTAAAAGCATTAAATCCTGGATGTTCATCATCAAAGTCAGAATCTTCATAATCAACCTTTTCTTCATCTTCTTCATCATCAATGTTTACATAAACCGGATCAACATTAGCACTTTCAGAAATATGACCTCTTTCATTATCTGCAGCTTGACTCTCAGAATGAATAACTTTGTCTTGAATCTCATTAATCCTTTGCTGCAACATCTGATTCTCTTTCTTTAAATTAACAATCTTATCATTATGTTTTTTGGTCAATCTTTCCAATGACACAATCCTTTCATTCATCATCTTTTTGTCTTGTACATCCTCTTCTCTCCACTTTTGTAATTGAGCAATATGACTTCTCATCATTTCCAAATCAGTTTGAGTTGAAGAAGATTGTTTTTCAGTCTCAGCTTTCTCCTTCTACTTCTTGTATTTATCAAATTCCTGTGACAGAATAGAAATCCTCCTTCTCAATTCAGAATCATCATAATCCAAAGAGAAGTTTAAGTCTAGATCATCCAATCCCTCAAACATAGAATCAACTCTGGAAGTAGAAGCTTCTTGAAATGATGTTGTAACTGTTGTAGCATTCACAAATGAAGGCATGAATGATGCAACATTTACATGATCAAAACTAGGCATAGAAGTTTCAGTATACACAGGAACTTGAGATGTAGAAACTGCAACCTCTTGAACAGATACAGTAGAAGAAACTGGTACAGAAGATGTAGTAACAGGAGAAGAAACTATAATCCTTGGAGTCCTTGATTTCTTTCTCTTTGGCACATTAGCCATCTTCTTCTTCTTCTTTGGCCTTGATGGCTCTAGTTCATCAACTATAAAATTAGGATCATTTCTCTCTTCTCTTTCTTCCAAGTTCTGTTGTTGTTGTGTTGGCTTTCTTTTCAATCTCCTCACCATTCTATTGCCAAATTGAACAGTTTCCATTTCAGATTTAGTAGATTCTTCTTCTACTTCAGCATCAACATTTTCAGTCTCAACATGTGGAGATGAAACAGTAGCATCTGCTTGTACTTGAACATCTGGTTGATTTGCATATATGACTTGAAGAGGAACAAATGTAGTATGAGTTACATTTAGAGTTTCTTGTTCTGGTTCTAGTTCTTGTGCTTGTTGATGAGATTGAGAAGGTTGAGCTTGAGTCTGTCTAACTTTTGGATCCTGAGGAGGAGGTGGTGGTTGTTGATCATCATCATCTATTTGTTCACTTTCTGAATTTGAATCATGATGCCAGTGAAGCAAAATAATTAGCTCTAGCACAATGGCAAATCAAATCTTTTGTCAGAATCACATCATTACTCTTCTGATAAATCTTCACTTGTCCCAGACTGGAATCAGTCATGTGCTTCACCTTTAGTATATCAGATAGAACTCTTCGTAAATTCTGCTCAGGAAACCTCTCATCAATCAACATCTAAATAAATCTTGGTTACATAAAGAATCTGTCTTTTGCCTTGGTAATGTTGTCAAACAGATATCTGAAGATCATTGCAGAAAAGTTGAATGGCACCCTGTTCATTAGGTCCATGAACCCTTCCGGTGAGTTTGTCAGTCCAAATGGCATCACCATGAATTCGTAGTGACCGTATCGGGTACTAAAAGCCGTCTTGGGTATGTCTTCCTCTTGAATCCGGAGCTGGTGATACCCTGAACGCATGTCTATCTTTGAGAAGTACTGAGCTCCTTGCAACTGATCAAACAAATCATCAATCCTTTTTGTAATCGATGCACATTATGAAGGATCAATCCTTTTTCTTGACAAACAAAACTGGAGCTCCCCACGGTGAGAAAATCGGTCGAATGAATCCTTTGTCTAGTAGTTCTTGTAGTTGATTGGACAGTTCCTGCATTTCTGATGGTGCAAGTCTATAAGGAGACTTAGCCATAGGAACCGCTCCCGGGATCAAGTCAATTCGAAACTGCACTGATCGCTCAGGTGGCAGTCCTGGTGATTCATCCGGAAACACGTCTGTGAAGTCTTTCACAATCGGTACATCTTGAATTTTGATTACTTTCTTGTCTTTCTCCACAACGTGAGCTAGAAATGCGATGCACTGTTTTCTTACACACTTGCGTGCCTTCATGCACGATATTATCTTGACACTATGAATTGCTTGATCTCCATGAATTTCCAAGATCTGATTGTTCTCCACTGGAATACGTAGTAGCTTTTCGGAACAGACGAATTCAACTCTGTTAAGAGATAACCAGTCCATTCTGACGATGATATCAAAACTGCCCAGATCCATCGCTATCAAATCGATGGGAAATGTGTGATCACCAAGTGTTAGTGAGCAGTTCCTAAGTACTGTGTCAACTGTTATCTGTTTGCCATTTGCTATCTCCATAGTGTAAGGGGAGTCCAAATATTCCACAACATGATTAAGATGGCATGCAAAGTCGGATGAGATAAAACTCTGATCCGCACCAGTGTCAAATAATATAGATGCATAAAAGTCAGATAGGAGAAATGTACCCGTGACCACATTCGGGTCTTGTCGAGCAGCAGCAGCTCCAATCTGAAAGGCTCGCCCTCTGGCTACTTAAGCCCTTGGTTGATTTTTCTTGGGACAATCCCGAGAGAAGTGCCCAGGCTTGCCACAATTATAGCAAGACCTGTTGTCAGTAGCAGCAGTGGTAGTTGTTGCATTGTTGTTCTTGTTCTGGTTCCCTGTGCCCCTGTAGTGAGGGGCCCAATGACCAAGCTTCCCGCAGTTGTTGCATTGTCGGCACTGGGAAGTTGGTGAATGATGATACTGACAGCTGTTGCACAATGGTGCAATGCCAGTGTAAGGCCGCTTGATCTGTAGCGGTGGTGGTTGGTTAGCCATCAGTGTTTGAGTGGTCGCAGCAAAGTTCTTGACCAATTTCTGTTTCTTTGCCGGGCCTTTATCCGGCTTTCTTGAGCTTCCAACTTTTGCTGCTTCAGTTTCTTTCTTCAGCGCCCCAGAAGCAACCATCACATCTGTCAGTGTTGATGACAAAGTAACAGCCATCTACAGGGTAGTTGGGTGAGCGACGATCACATGACCTTGAATGCAAGCCGGCAGTCCCCCGACATACCGCTCGATGCGTTTCTCCAGTGTTGGCACTATATCCGGTGCCAATGTAGCCAGCTCATGAAATCTAGTGGTGTAGGCTAGATGCCCAGCACCAATCATGACAAGGTTGAGTAGCTCAGTTTCAACCTTCTTCAGCTCATTTCTCGGGCAAAACTCTGCCCTCAGCATGGTTTTGAAGTCCTCCCAAGGCATAGACAATGCCTCATTTCTTCCTCTGACTTGTACTTGAGCGTTCCACCAAGTCAGTGCTCGTTTGTTGAACGAGCCCGCAGCATACTTCACTTCGTACTGGTCACGGCAGCGACTGATATCGAGAGTAATCTCCATCTGTTGATCCATTGGATCAATCCGACGACTCCCTCATTGCCACTGAAGGCTGGTGGCTTGCATCCTACAAAATTCTTGTAGGAATAATCTTGCTGGTTTCTGGTGTCGCCACTGCCTTCACCAGATGAGTGGCCAGTGCGGTTGCCACTGTTGGAGTTAATCCTATTCATCATGTCTGGAATTACTTCCCTCAGTTGACTGGTCAGCAGCGTGGCCAGTGCGATCGTATCAGGATCCAACTCATGGTTGGGTGGTGGCGGAGGAGGAGGTAGATGAGGAGATGCAGGTGGTGTAGGTGTTGAGGAGTGAGGTGAGTGCGGTGAGTGCGGTGATGGTGGTAGCAAAGGAGGCTGTCTTCTGGGCGGCATTCTGATCAAAACCGAAAGAAAATCGGTTAGTGCAGTGATCGAATGCAGAAGACGTATGCACATAGAGTCCTATGTCTTATGTTCTCTACATGAGGGTCCCTAGCTTATAGTCTAGGCCAAACCGTTCAAGTAATATGACCTATATTTCTCTATAACCATGGCTTTGATACCAATCTGTCACACCCCGAGCGGGATGGATCGACTTTCCCGTCGGGCGGAACGTTCTCGGGGCGCGATATCGTTTGATAATCAAAATGATCAGATTGTTTACATAGCACATGAGATATAAATGAGAAATGCTAACATGACAATGATATTGAATTACAAAGTTAAATTACAATGTTACGTTCATAATTTAACTAAGTAAATCTATTCAAAAGAATCATTGAGTTTTCTATCTTGTAACTGTACAAGATCTACAAAAGATGATTCACTGTTTTGTCATTCAAAAGTATGCTCAATACAAAATGAAGCTTGGTCTTCTAAAAGTCCTCTAGCTTAATCCCTGAATGCTGGTGACTAAACCTGTTCGTCACCTGAGAAAACATGCATTTAAACAGAGTCAACTCTAGGTTGGTGAGTTCATAAGTTTAGTAATTGAAAACATTGACTGATTAACATACACAGTCACAATGTTATACACAAGTCCTGTCAATGTTTGATTGTTAGTACATATTTGTAATAGGTTGCAATTCAAACATGTAAATTATAGAAAGTTAATAAGGTTTGGCTTAGGTTCGTCTGGCCCACGAACCTTAGCAGGTTCGGCGAACCATTAGGTTTGGCTGCCTAGGTTCGTCCAGTGAACCTCAAGGTTCGGTTGGCGAACCTAAGGATTCGGCTAAGGATAGGTTCGGCTGGCAGATCTGTATATACTGTAGGTTTGTCTGATTTTGTCATAACTTCAGAAAACCTCTGGAAACTGTGTGTGTTTTCTCTGTGTGAGATTTCTCTGTGTGAGAGTTGTAATCATTTGAGATTGATTAATGATATGAAGATGATTATTGAAATGCTTGTTCTTCCTTGATTCTTATAGATCAATCATAGATTCCACATGTGTTTGATTGTTCGTAGGACTTCGTTATTCGATCAAGATCAAGTTCATCAGATCTACAGTGGTATCAGAGCTTTTTGGTGGAGTTCTATACAAGAATTGTCAAAGATCTACTAGTATTTGAAGTTTGAAGATAAAGAGATTAAGAAATGGATCAAAATTCTACTTTTCTTTGTGTTTGATTGCTGTTTTGAGTGTAAATTCATCATCAATTGTGTAGATTTGAAGAATCGATCACGAAATCCTACGATTCAATCATAAACGTGCGGAATCCGTTCATGATTAGATTTGGATCAACAATGACAATGTAATAGATCATTAATCTGAATTCTTCATTGATATCCAAGTGTTTACAAACAATAAACGTGAAAATACAACACTTGAACGATCAAAAGAAACAAAGACGAAGAGAGTCTTGATCTTGAGCTTGAGAGAGAATTTGACTTTGTGTGTGTGAATTGTGAGCTCTAAGTCTTCAAGTCCACCACCTTTACTCTATATATAGGTTTCCAAATGCAAAGGTTCGGCCCTTGTAAACATTCACGAACCTCCAATGTAGACGAACCTTAGGTAAGGTTCGTCCATGTTACCCTTTCACGAACCTCAATCTACACGAACCTTTGATAAGGTTCGTGACCTTGTGACAGCCGAACCTTAGAATATGTAAGTGCCGAACCTACTTAGATCATTAGGTTTGCCAAACTCTAGCCGAACCCTTTGTGTCTTGATCTTCTAATCATATACAAAAACTACGATTTCATATACAACAAGCCAGGTTCACACATTAAATGCATATTTCACACAGAAAATGCATTTACATACTCCCCCTTGAACCTTGCTGTTGTATATGCTCAAACATTTTGTGCATCGGGGAACATATATGCATCAACATACTCCCCTACAACCTTGCTATCAACATACTTCCCTTCAGTTGTAGCTGTTATATTTTCACATAGAAAATACATCAGTCTCTTTGTTTCCACTTCACCCTCTCAATCTTAATCTCATTCTCTCTCTCTCTCTCTCTCTCTCCATCTTATGTCTTTCTTTTTCAAGATTCACTTGCTGAGGACTGCAGTGACATCTTCAACACAAAGATCTTCATCACCCTTATCACCTGCATCAGTTGATACATAATCAAAAATAAATCTTTTGCTTCACATGTAATCATACTAGATGCCTCATCACAATTCCAATTTCTCTTTGTCACTTATTAACAGTAAATCAATTATAGTGTTTACAAAGAATTAGTAAGTCACATCGGATAGTCTAAAAAAAATAGAAGAAAATTTTTATGAATTTTTTCAATGATTTGAATAAACTCCCCCTAAAGCTATGAAATGCAAAATTGTATGTCCTAGAATCCTACAAAATTTGTATTTTAACTAAAAAATAAATATGTTTTTGATGAGAAAGATCCAAACATGAGATCATATTGTAATCATACTTCAGCATTACTTATTGATTGTTAATGAGGTTTATTTAGTCGATGCACAAGCCTAGGACGATTGCCAGTATATGGGTCCACTTTAAATCTTACTACTTGTTGTGAATTTGGATTAATGAAAACCAATCACAAGACTTTGCATTCCCCACTCACTTGAACACATCCCCGCTTTGTGAAACATCAACCAACAGCGATGCCATTATAAATTCTAAATTCAAATTCTTGCTTAGTTTGATCATGCAAAAATAAAGCAGAATATCTTTTGTGAAATAACAAAGTGTAAAATAAAACAGAATGTTCAAAATCCGGTAACAAGATTGATACTTCTGTATGCACAGATGAAACCAGAATATTGAACCAAAAAATAATTTAAGTTTAAAACCTAGCAATCAGATTGATACTTCCGTATACACATAGAATGCCCAAGTTCTAAACAAACCAAGAAAATAAATGCAGAATGTTCAAAACATAACAATCAGATCGATACTTAAGTATGCACAGAGAATATCCATGTTTTGAACTAAAATAAAAAAATGAACTCAGAATTTCTTTTGGAAAAAAAAGACATGATCAAACTAATATATGTACTAATACAATTAGCAATCACTGAGGCAAATGGCCACGCACTCAGGACAAAGATCGAACACTATGTTCTAAGTAATGTGTCCCACAAAGAATGATTATGGCACTAGTCTACAGAAATCACAACAAATTGAAAGACCTACCAACATATCATACTGAGTGCATTGTGATCACTTTGTATTTGATCTTGTATGAACCAAGTAAACTTCAGAATATTACAATGTACAATCATTTCTCAAAGGTTGGATCAATTTCTCAATTTTTTAATTTTATATTGTTTTTGATTTTTTAAATTTTCTCCCCCTAAAATGCTAAAAATGAAAATCTTTTTGATTTTTAGAATTTTATAAGTATATAGAAAAATCAAAATTCCCGGAAAATTGACAACCAATATGATTTACGATCTTTGTAAAACATTATGATCAATGTGACTTGAAAACATCAAGAAAATATGACAATGTAATTCCAAACCTGTCAAGTTCTCCAGAATAATATGACAGTTAAAGAATTAGAACGATTTTACCAAATACACGCCAGGAAGTTCCACTATCAATGAGCTCTCCTCCAATTGATAGGTCCTCTTGAAATCCTCCTGCACACACTCACAAACCATTAGATATCTTTAGTCACCCAAGCCTTCGAGGTCTTGAGTTTTCCATGAAAATCCATATACCGAAATTTAATCCATTTTCCAGTTGAAACTAATGAAGTTTCCTTTGAAACTTTGTTTGTTTTTGGTATCCACAACTGTTCCTGTTCAAGTGCATTCTTAAGATAATACTTATCTTGAATCACTACATTGTTGTTAAACACCAAATTAGTCATTAAAGGTTTTGAAAGTTTCAACTTTTCTTCATCCGAGGCTTTCACAAGTTCTTCCTTGTTTTGATTTGGCATTTTATGTTTTTTAGGAATGAACTTTGAAACCTCTGTGACACAAGACTTGGCATTACTATCTTGTCCTTGTAACTCACACAGATAAGGACAATTAGCAATGATATGCCCTCTTGTTCCACACTCAAAACATATTCTCCTCTCCACAAACCTAGGAGAATAGTTTTGTACAAACCTATGGTTTTGGTGATTTACCACTGGTGAACCATAAACCAATCTTTGATTACTTGTTGAACCCATATGAGTCAAATGTGACTTCTTACCACTTGACGTGGGAGACTCAAAGTTCAACTTTTCACATCTTGTGGGACTGAGTGAAATCTTGTCTTTGTTCCAAGACTTTGAAGTATCACACTTTGATTCCACTCTGTTTGATGCACATGATGATATCACAACCCATTTCGATTGAATTTGACGTTTAGGTTTTGAACTTGAAAAACCATTTTGCTTCGAAAAATTCTTATTTTCATTCTTTGAAAATTTTTTAATTTCAACCAATGAGGTTTTGAAAGAAACTTTCTTTTTGGATGATGATGCAGAGTTTGAAACACATGATTTTACATCATCAAAGATATTATTGTGAGAATCATCATAATCCTTATGTACATCCATCAACCCACATCTGTACAATGTCTCCTCATCATATTCCTAAAAAGTACAATCTTCAGTGATCAGAGGAATGTCGTCATCAGCACAAATTGGAGACTTTCCCTTATTGAGAGTGTTATCTATTGAAATTTCACTATCACTTGATTTCTCAATAAGAGGACTTGAAGAAATTATAGAATCATGATGATTCTCCAATTTGTGCATGATTCTGTCAAAGTCCCTTTTTGCCTTGTCCATTTTGATTTTAATTTTATTTACTGCATTTGTCAATTTAACATTTACTTTGCTCAAAATGACAAGTTTTTGTTCAGAAACACTTTCATTGGCATTTGACTTTGACAAATCATCAGTCAACATTTGAACCTGTAACTTCAAATCTGCAATCTGTTTTGAAAAAAACTTTTCATTTGATTTTAAATCCATGTATGCTTTATTGCAGTTTGATAAGTCACATTTCAAATTCATGTTTTCTTCCTCCAAACTCCAAATTTTCCCTTCAAAAGTTAAACATTTAGAGCATGAGAGTTTAGAAAACGTACCTGAACTTACCTCTTTATCTGAAATGGTATGACAATGATCTTCACAAATGATGGTATTTGTTTCAGACAAATCATCAGAAGCAACCTCAAAAACACTCTCATCCTCTGTTGACACTACTTCAACACTTGAAGTTTCATCCTTTGACATCAAAACATCATCTTCAGACTTCTTCATCTCACTTTTGATATCAGAATCATCAAGAATGTGTGTATCTTCAGTTACATTACATCTCTTATCTACAACTTCATTCATCTGTTTGCTATCTTCAGACATTTCAGGTTCATCTTCTGTTCCTCCATCAACATCTTCTTTTTCTTTCTCAACACTTATACTTGCCTTTAACATGTTTCTTTGTTCATCAATCCACGAGAAATCAACAATTTTCACAATCCATTTTCCGGTTCGTCTTATCTCCGATTCCATTTTATCAACCACATCTTTGAAGTTCATTAATTTGACATGATGAATAACTTCTGTTTCCTTCATTCTTTCAACAAAATCACTCCATCGATAAGGTAAAAATTGCGTAAACTTCTCAATGATTTGCCCATCAGTGATATCAAACTGAAAATATTTCAATTCTTGCATAAGTGGTAAAAGACGATCATAAGCATCATTGATCTTCTTCGCAACATGATTATTGTATGCAAGTTGTAACAAACTCCACTTTGCACATGAATGTGGCATTTGTTCAAAATCAGTCTTTTTAATATCTTCAGAAATGATCATCGAAAACAAGTCACACAATTCCCTTTCTTGATTAAATTCAAACATTTGATCTTCATTCAGTTTTGATATCCCAAAATTATCATTTGATTTCAGACATGGTTTCTTGTATTGTTGGTACAATAACTTCTGATAATTTTCATCCGCTTTAGCAATAAACATTTCGAATGTGAATCTCCAGTTCGGATAATTTTCCAAATTGTCCAACACAAGTCCATTGTTAGCCAACCATTCCACGTTCCAGTTCTTGTATGTCATATTTAACTTTTATGTTCAGAACTTGAAAGTTTAACCTCTCAAAAACAAAACAGCTAAAACCTCGTCTTAACATCCGAATTAGGTCTTGAAACCTATCCCAAATGATCCGGAAGGCCCAAAATAGGTAACCAAGGTTTACTTGAACTTTTAAAATGGTATATTTCTTGCAAAACTCTTTGAACAAACCTATTAGAGGTTCCCCCGAACCTTTTCACGAACCTTTTGAGGTTTTCACGAACCTTTTGAGGTTTTTCATGAACCTATTGAGGTTTTGGCGAACCTAGGAAGGTTTTTGGCGAACCTATGACGTTTTTGGAGAACCTAGAGGTTCCCACGAACCTATTTCTCATGAACCTATGTAGGTTCGGCTCTTAGGTTCGTCAAAGGTTCGGCAGATCGCACGAACAAATCTGCAAATCACAAAAATGGCTCTAGAATCTTCATTTTTTGGAGTTAGAAGGCCTATGAGTAGTCAAAATCTTCGTTTTTTCGAGGCGCATCTTTCTATCGGATCAAAACTTGCAAAAACTTGATAATTTTTCGTAGATCTGGCTTTTTGTTGACAAAAACGTGAAGAACTTCAAGAACACTTCCAAGATGATGAATTTTCTGATCAAATTACTTGAGATTGATGTCCAAATAGTCGTAGAATCGAGCCTAACTCTCTGATACCACTGTAGATTTGAAGAATCGATCACGAAATCCTACGATTCAATAATAAACATGCGGAATCCGTTCATGATTAGATTTGGATCAACAATGACAATGTAATAGATCATTAATCTGAATTCTTCATTGATATCCAAGTGTTTACAAACAATAAACGTGAAAATACAACACTTGAATGATCAAAAGAAACAAAGATGAAGAGAGTCTTGATCTTGAGCTTGAGAGAGAATTTGACTTTGTGTGTGTGAATTGTGAGCTCTAAGTCTTCAAGTCCACCACCTTTACTCTGTATATAGGTTTCCAAATGCAAAGGTTCGACCCTTGTAAACATTCACGAACCTCCAATGTAGACGAACCTTAGGTAAGGTTCGTCCATGTTACCCTTTCACGAACCTCAATCTACACGAACCTTTGATAAGGTTCGTGACCTTGTGACAGCCGAACCTTAGAATATGTAAGTGCCGAACCTACTTAGATCATTAGGTTTGCCAGACAAACCAATAGGTTTGCTGGACGAACCTAGCCAAACTCTAGCTGAACCCTTTGTGTCTTGATCTTCTAATCATATACAACAAACTACGATTTCATATACAACAAGCCAGGTTCACACATTAAATGCATATTTCACACAGAAAATGCACTAACAAATTGTTGTTGAATATTACAATTCACGGATTTGTGGTGTTAATTTGAAGATTTTGAAGGATTTTCTTCAAATTTTGGAAGGGTTTCACTCCAAAATTTTGAATTTTGCCTCACGAACCTATGAACAGCTGGAACAATAGGTTCGCTGTTATTGCCAATTTTCTGAGGTTCGTTTGGAGCTTTTGAAGAGGTTCGTCTCAAGGTTTTTTGCAAGGTTCGTCTGAAGGTTTTCTGCAAAGGTTCGTTGTTTTTTTTCAGAGGTTTGTTGCCTTTTAGCAGAGGTTCGTTGCTTGTCAGCAGAATTTCGTCTGACTTGAGGTTCGTTTGTCTCAAGGTTCGTGAGATAAGCTATGTTTCAAGGTTCGTGACTGTCAGTACACATTTGTAATTGTTTGTTATTCAAAAAGTTGTATTTACTTTGAGTTAAGAGAAGGTTCGGCTGATAGGTTTGCATAGGTTCGTTTGGCCCACGAACCTAGGCAGGTTCGGCGAACCTATTGATTTGATAGGTTTGGCGAACCTATAACCTAGAGAAAGGTTCGGCGAACCTTATAGTTTGATAACTAAGGTTCGTCTATCAAACCTAGAGGTTCGTTTAGCGAACCTTAGGGTTCGGCTGACGAACCTAAGGTTCACTGGTCTGTAGTATAAATAGAAGTTGTGTTTGTTTTTTCAGTAGAACTTTTGACAGATCTGCTGATTTTCTCTGTGTGAGAATTTTGAAATTCTGAGTGAATTCTTGTAATCATTTGTTGATAATACAAGAGGTGTTTATTGAATTGCTTGTATGCTTGGATTTTCTACATATTGACTATGGATTCCGCACGTAGTTGATAGTTTATAGAACTTGTTATTCGATCCTGAACGGTTTCACCTGTCACACCCCGAGCCGGCGGAATAGGATCGGTTGTCCCGACGGGCGGAAGGTTCCCGGGGCGCGATATCGTGAGTGATAATCGTGATGATCAGATTGTTTACATTGCACATGATATAAATGAGAAATGCTAAATATAATTGAATTACAAAGTTAAATTACATCAGTATTGTTTATAATTTAACAATGTAAATGTTAGTGCACTTTCTGTGTGAAAGCTGTATTTAATGTGAACCTAGCTTGTTGTATATGAAATTGTAGTTTGTTGTATATGATTAAAAGATCAAAAGACAAAAGGTTCGGCTAAGGTTTGGTTAAGGTTCGACGAACCTATGTTTATGTTGTTGTATAGGTTTGTCTAACGAACCAATTGGTTCGGCTGGCGAACCTTGTCTGGCGAACCTAATGGTTCATAGGTTCGGCTATGGAGGTTCGTGAGAGGTTCGATGCTTACATGTTTTATAGGTTCGGGAGGCGAACCTATAGGTTTGGGAGGCGAACCTATAGGTTTGGGAGGAGAACCTATAGGTTTGGGAGGCGAACCTATAGGTTTGGGAGGAGAACCTATAGGTTTGGGAGGCAAACCTTTTGGCAAACCTTTTGAAACATATATATAGAGGAAAGGTGGTGGACTTGGAACTAGAAGAGAGAGCTCATAATTCACACACACAAGTTCAAGACTTCTCTCTCAAGATCAAGATCAAGACTTCTCTTCATCTTAGCTTCTTTCTTACATTCAAGTGTTGTATTTCACGTTTGATTGTTGTAAACACTTGGATATTAATGATAAATTCAGATTCATGATGTATTACAAATGTTATTATTGATCCAAATCTAGTTGTAAACGGATTCCGCACGTTTATAATCGAATCGTAGAATTTCGTGATCGATTCTTCAAACCTACAGTGGTATCAGAGCGTTAGGCTCGATTCTACGACTATTTGGACATCAATCTCAAGTAATTTGATCAGAAAATTCATCATCTTGGAGGTGTTCTTGAAGTTCTTCACGTTTTTGTCAACAAAAAGTCAGATCTGCGAAAAATTATCAAGTTTTTGCAAGTTTTGATCCGATAGAAAGATGCGCCTCGAAAAAACGAAAATTTTGACTACTCATAGGCCTTCTAACTCCAAAAAATGAAGATTCTAGAGCCATTTTTGTGAAGATCAGATCTGTTCGTTCGATCAGACGAACCTTGACGAACCTTTGACGAATCTGATAGCCGAACCTGTCCAGGTTCATCCAAGGTTCGTGAAACGTCCAGGTTCGTCAGACGAACCTTTGACGAATCTGATAGCAGAACCTGTCCAGATTCATCCAAGGTTCGTGAAACGTCCAGATTCGTCCATAAGGTTCGTGAAACGTCCAGATTCGTACATAAGGTTCGTGGGAGTGTCCAGATTCATCCAAAGGTTCGTGGGAGTGTCCAGATTCATTCATAGGTTCGTCAGAACGTCCAGGTTCGCGAGAAATTGACTATTTCACGAGAAATTGCGAGAAATTGACCTAGATTCACGAGATTTTGGTTGGGGTTCGCGAGATTTTGATCCTTATACATTATAAAGGGTTCGTGAGCTTCCAAGACTGATAAGGTTCGTGAAAAGGGTTCGTGGCCTATTTTTAAAGGTTAAAAAGCTTCATTTGAGCCAAAAAGACACATTATTAAAAGTTCAAGTAAACCTTGTTTACCTAATTTGGGCCTTCCGGATCATTTGGGATAGGTTTCAAGACCTAATACGGACGTTAAGACGAGGTTTTAGCTGTTTTGTTTTGAGAGGTTAAACTTTGATGTTCTGAACATAAAAGTTAAATATGACATACAAGAACTGGAACGTGGAATGGTTGGCTAACAATGGACTTGTGTTGGACAATTTGGAAAATTATCCGAACTGGAGATCCACATTCGAAACGTTTATTACCAAAGCGGATGATAATTATCAGAAGTTATTGTACCAACAATACAAGAAACCATGTTTGAAACTGAATGAAGATCAAATGTCTGAATTTAATCAAGAAAGAGAATTGTGTGAATTGTTTTCAGTGATCATTTCTGAAGATATTAAAAAGACTGATTTTGAACAAATGCCACATTCATGTGCAAAGTGGAGTTTGTTAGAATTTGCATATAATAGTCATGTTGCAAAGAAGATCAAGGATGCTTATGATCGTCTTTTACCACTTATGCAAGAATTGAAATATTTTCAGTTTGATATCACTGATGGGCAAATAGTTGAGAAGTTTACGCAATTCTTACCTTATCGATGGAGTGATTTTGTTGAAAGAATGAAGGAAACAGAAGTTATTCATCATGTCACATTAAGAAACTTCAAAGATGTGGTTGATAAAATGGAATTGGAGATAAAGCGAAATGGAAAATGGATTGTGAAAATTGTTGATTTCTCGTGGATTGATGAACAAAGAAATATGTTAAATGAAAGTATGAGTGTTGAGTCTTCAATGTCAGAATCTGATAAAACAAATGAACCTGAAATGGATGAAGATAGTAAACAGGTGAATGAAGTTGTAGATGAGAGATGTAATGTAACTGAAGATACACACATTCTTGATGATTCTGATATCACAAGTGAGATGAAAAAGTCTGAAGATGACGTGTTGAAGTCAAAGGATGAAACTTCAAGTGTTGAAGTGGTGTCAACAGAGGATGAGAGTGTTTATGAGGATGCCTCTGATGTTTTTTCTGAAACTACTAGTATCATTAGTGAAGATCATTATCATACCATTTCAGATAAAGAGGTAAGTTCAGGTACGTTTTCTAAACTCTCATGCTCTAAATGTTTAAATCTTAAGGGAAAGTCTCCAATTTGTGCTGATAACAACATTCCTCCGATCATTGAAGATTGTACTTTTGAGGAATATGATGAGGAGACATTGTACAGATGTGGGTTGATGGATGTACATAAGGATTATGATGATTCTCACAATAATATCTTTGATGATGTAAAATCATGTGTTTCAAACTCTGCATCATCATCCAAAAAGAAAGTTTCTTTCAAAACCCCATTGGTTGAAATTAAAAAGTTTTCAAAGAAAGAAAATATGAATTTTTCAAAACAAAATGGTTTTTCAAGTTACAAACCTAAACGTCAAATTCAATCAAAATGGGTTGTGAAATCATCATGTGCATCAAACAAAGTGGAATCAAAGTGTGATACTTCAAAGTCTTGGAACAAAGACAAGATTTCACTCAGTCCCACAAGATGTGAAAAGTTGAACTTTGAATCTCCCACGTCAAATAGTAAGAAGTCACATTTGACTCATATGGGTTCAACAAGTAATCAAAGATTGGTTTATGGTTCACCAGTGGTCAATCACCAAAACCATAGGTTTGTACAAAACTATTCTCCTAGGTTTGTGGAGAGGAGAATATGTTTTGAGTGTGGAACAAGAGGGCATATCATTGCTAATTGTCCTTATCTGTGTGAGTTACAAGGACAAGTTAGTAATGCCAAGTCTTGTGTCACACAGGTTTCAAAGTTCATTCCTAAAAGACATAAAATGCCAAATCAAAACATGGAAGAACTTGTGAAAGCCTTGGATAAAGAAAAGTTGAAACTTTTAAAACCTTTAATGACTAATTTGGTGTTTAACAACAATGTGGTGATTCAAGATAAGTATTATCTTAAGAATGCACTTGAACAGGAACAGTTGTGGATACCAAAAACAAACAAAATTTCAAAGGAAACTTCATTAGTTTCAACTGGAAAATGGATTAAATTTCGGTATATGGATTTTCATGGAAAACTCAAGACCTCGAAGGCTTGGGTGACTAAAGATATCTAATGGTTTGTGAGTGTGTGCAGGAAGATTTCAAGAGGACCTATCAATTGGAGGAGAGCTCATTGATAGTGAAACTTCCTGGCGTATGTTTGGTAAAATCGTTCTAATTCTTTAACTGTCATATTATTCTGGAGAACTAGACAGGTTTGGAATTACATTGACATATTTTCTTGATATTTTCAAGTCACATTGATCATAATGTTTTACAAAGATGGTAAATCATATCGGTTGTTAATTTTCCGGGAATTTTGATTTTTCTGTATACTGATAAAATTCTAAAAAATCAAAAAGATTTTCATTTTTTAGTATTTTAGGGGGAGAAAATTTAAAAAAATCAAAAACAATATAAAATTAGAAAATTGAGAAATTGATCCGACTTTTGAGATATGATTGTACATTGTAACATTCTGAAGCTTACTTGTATCATACAAGATCAAATACAAAGCGATCACAATGCATTAAGTATGATATGTTGGTAGGTCTTTCACTTAGTTGTGATTTCTGTAGACTAATGCCATAATCATTCTTTGCGGGACACATTACTTAGAACACAGTGTTAGATCTTTGTCCTGAGTGCGTGGTCATTTTCCATCAGTGATTGCTAATTGTATTGGTACATATATTGGTTTGATCATGTGTTTCTTTTTCAAAAGAAATTCTGAGTTCATTTTTTCTTTTATTTTCGTTCAAAACATGGACATTTTCTGCGTATACTTATGTATCGACCTGATTGTTATGTTTTGGACATTCTGCTTTTATTTTCTTGGTTTGTTTAAAACTTGGGCATTCTATGTGTATACGGAAGTATCAATCTGATTGCTAGGTTTTAAACTTAAATTATTTTTTGGTTCAATATCTTGGTTTCATCTGCGCATACAGAAGTATCAATCTTGTTACCGGATTTTGAACATTCTATTTTATTTTACACTTTGTTATTTCACAAAAGATATTCTGCTTTATTTTTGCATGATCAAACTAAGCAAGAATTTGAACTTATAATTTACAATGGCATCGTTGTTGGTTGATGTTTCACAAAGCGGGGATGTGTTCAAGTGAGTGGGGAACACAAAGTCTTGTGATTGGTTTCATTAATCGAAATTCACAACAAGTAGTAAGATTTAAAGTGGACCCATATACTGGCAATCGTCCTAGGCTTGTGCATCGAATAAATAAATCTCATTAACAATCAACAAGTAATGCTGAAGTATGATTACAATATGATCTCATGTTTGGATCTTTCTCATCAAAAACATATTTATTTTTTAGTTAGAATACAAATTTTGTAGGATTCTAGGATATACAATTTTACAATTCATAGCTTTAGGGGGAGTTTATTCAAATCATTGAAAAAATTCATAAAAATTTTCTTCTATTTTCTTTTAGACTATCCGATGTGACTTACTAATTCTTTGTAAGTACTATAATTGATTTACTGTTAATAAGTGACAAAGAGAAATTGGAATTGTGATGAGGCATCTAGTATGATCACATGTGAAGCTAATGATTTAGTTTTGATTATGTATCAACTGATGCAGGTGATAAGGGTGATGAAGATCTGTGTGTTGAAGATGTCACTGCAGTTCTCAGCAGGTGAATCTTGGAAAAAGAAAGACATAAGATGGAGAGAGAGAGAGAATGAAATTAAGATTGAGAGTGTGAAGTAGAAACAAAGAGACTGATGTATTTTCTGTGTGAAAATATAACAGCTACAACTGAAGGGAAGTATGTTGATAGCAAGGTTGTAGGGGAGTATGTTGATGCATATACGTTTCCCGATGCACATAAAGTTTGAGCATATACAACAGCAAGGTTCAGGGGGAGTATGTTAGTGCACTTTCTGTGTGAAAGCTGTATTTAATGTGAACCTAGCTTGTTGTATATGAAATTGTAGTTTGTTGTATATGATTAAAAGATCAAAAGACAAAAGGTTCGGCTAAGGTTTGGTTAAGGTTCGACGAACCTATGTTTATGTTGTTGTATAGGTTTGTCAAACGAACCAATTGGTTCGGCTGGCGAACCTTGTCTGGCGAACCTAATGGTTCATAGGTTCGGCTATGGAGGTTCGTGAGAGGTTCGATGCTTACATGTTTTATAGGTTCGGGAGGCGAACCTATAGGTTTGGGAGGCGAACCTATAGGTTTGGGAGGAGAACCTATAGGTTTGGGAGGCGAACCTATAGGTTTGGGAGGAGAACCTATAGGTTTGGGAGGCAAACCTTTTGGCAAACCTTTTGAAACATATATATAGAGGAAAGGTGGTGGACTTGGAACTAGAAGAGAGAGCTCATAATTCACACACACAAGTTCAAGACTTCTCTCTCAAGATCAAGATCAAGACTTCTCTTCATCTTAGCTTCTTTCTTACATTCAAGTGTTGTATTTCACGTTTGATTGTTGTAAACACTTGGATATTAATGATAAATTCAGATTCATGATGTATTACAAATGTTATTATTGATCCAAATCTAGTTGTAAACGGATTCCGCACGTTTATAATCGAATCGTAGAATTTCGTGATCGATTCTTCAAACCTACAGTAAATCTACCATCAACATCATAAATTTCTATCTTGTATTTGCACAAGATATACAAAATAATTGGTATAATGATGTCTTCAAAAGTATGCAGGTCCAAAATGCTAAGCCTTCTATCGGAAGTCCTAGTCCAAAATAAATGACTTCCTAATTGACCTGTTCGTCACCTGAGAAGTCATGCAAAAATCAAGTCAACACATGGTTGGTGAGTTCATATAGTTTAATGATTTGAAAATGATTTGAAAACCTCCTTTGGTAAAGACCCTAACCTCATTAACTCCACATGTAATATCCACATCGGTATGCTTATATATAGGGCATATGTAAGGGACAAGCCCTAGCCAACATCCCACCACATACTAATATGCATATGACACTGTTGTTAATGATAATTAAGCATATTTACCCAACATTTCTGATTTAGATTATGCTATTGAAACCTGATTTGCCTTGATTCTCTTGAGTTCCTCATAGATATATGAATTCCCAAAATCAGTGATAATAGTAAAATGTCAAATATTTAATTAAATAATTAAATAAAACATTTAAATACAACTAAGACATGATGATTGGGTATAATTTTACTCAATCAGTTAGACTTAGTTGTTGGTGGTTGTCCAAGTTGTAACCTCTCACACGTGACCCATGTCAGGCATAACTCACAAGGAGTACACCTGAACTGAACGGGATTTTAATGTTTTGCCCTTACAGCTTGACCCAAAGGTCTTCTGTACATGCGGGGACTTTAAGGATATCCTTTGATTCTTGATCTCTTGATTCTCATGATTTTGACTTTGATATTGATTTCATTTGATAGGTCACGTTGTTGCCCGTATAGCCTGACTACAAGAGTCTTCTATACCTGAAGAGACTTTATATGTGTGTTACACGTGGTCTTGATTCCATATACAACTGACATCCACCTTGACTTGAGTATTAATGATTTCATCAGATCATAATGATTTCATTATTTCCATGATTCACACACATTTATGATTTCTGATTCCTTGAGTCTCCTGATCTTGATCTTTAGAATTTCCATGATTTCCAATGATAATTGATTTGATTATGATTCTTGGATCTCAGATCCCACACTGAGCTATGATTCCTTTGAATGTGATCTCTTGATTTTGTTCATTTGATTTCACTTTGAATTTAGATTCTTGAATTTGAGCTTGGTGGACTAAAGGTTTATTTAGAATTTAAATTTAAGGTATTACTCATGAGAGTACTTAAGTTTATTTGATAACTTGATCTGTTTAATAATTTCCTAGTCAGGAGTCTAGGAGTATCAACAACATATATATGTAATAACATATAATAAATAAATGCATTTAAATAAACAGTTTAAATAAAACAGTTTATGCATGCTTGTCAGCCCCGCGTTTTAAAACAAAAATGTTTAGAAAAGGGGCAATGAACTCACCTGTTTTGCTTCGTAAATGATCTATCACAAAAATGCACGCTCTTGTTTGTAGCTTAGGTTTCTTCAGTACCTGGGTTGTTTTAAGAGAATCCGTAGACGATAAGTATGTATAATAACGTCGTACTTAGGGTTTGGTCTCGGTGTGCAACTAAGTGTCCTAGATTACTAATGTAATTCTATGACTCTTTCTAATTGATCTAACTTAATTCCCTTGAGTTGTCCAAGTCCCAAGATTAACCCTAGATGAGTAGGGTTCATGTTAATCTCATTAATAGTCCTTAATTAATTTGTGTTTATAGTTATTTCATTTTAAGAAAAACATTCATTTAAATATCATCAATTTAATGCGGTTTGGTAATAGTTGTAGTTCGAGTTTCTTTTATTCAAAATATAGTTGATTTACATGAAAAATAGTTTACAATAGATGGGCTTAGATTAAGCCCATTGGGCCCAATCTCGACCCATTGGTTGAACTTTGTTTCTCACTTGATTCCTTTCATGGTTTATGATGAACTTTTAACCTTGATAGTTTTAATAAACCATCTAAGTTAGTCACTTGTCCTTAAAATTTTTCCGAAGATTTAGATGTTGATACTTACATTCAACCCATAACCTTTAGACTATTGTTTTTGATTCCCAAAATTGAGTTTGACCATCCTAGTTTAATGATACATAAATTCTTGTAACACTTTCGTTATTGAAACCTTTATCCCTTATCTAATAAAAGAGTTTTGTATCACAAATCATCTCACATGAATTAACCTTATAATCATTTACGGAAATTTAACCCGTTGGCTCCCATGAATAAAACCCTAGTGTTAACTCCATGCACACACACAATAAAACAATTCCCCATGCATGCATTCACGTGATCTATCCCATGCACACTCATACATGTATTGTATGTATCCATATCACTTGACCCATGCACGTTATGGTGGTCCTAGCTAGCTCGAATGATTGACGGACCCACGGTTGCCGAATGAGACTAAGCCCGACTAGGCATGGTCGAATGAAGGCTGGGCTCGAATGGAGTTAGCATGGCCGAAAGAGGGTGGCGCATGTCTAGAGCCGAATGTGGCATGTGGTTCGGCTAAGGCTATTCGGCGAATGTGGCATGTGGTTCGGCTAAGGCCATTCGGCGAATGTGTGAGGGTAGTCATTCGGCGGCCTGATGGTTTTGGCCATTCGGCCGGTTGAACAATAAGGGAGGCATCCATGGTGTTCCAGCCAATTGACCATGGTTCGATCCAACACTTGTTCCCGCACTATCTTAGCAAGGTTTCATGAAGTTCCTAGGGTTTGAAAGTGGGTGGAACCGGTTTCCTAAAAGAGTTCGATCTAGGTTTTTTAAAACCCTAAAAACCGTGATATAGAACTCGATTTTACCTCGAATCTGATGGATGGACTCTTAGATCGGCTGTACTTTCGTGATCTACGTAGAGTGGTGGTCGTTTAGACACCAAAAACACCAAAAACGGTTGTGATTTGGGTGAGTTCTTGAAGAGAGAAGGTAGAGAGGGGTTTTAGAGAGAGAGTGTAGAGAGAGAGTGAAGATGGAGATGGTGATAGCTGGTGGTTGTGGGTTGTTGTGGCATTAAGTGCCACATTAAATGTTGGGAAAATACCCGGGTTCGTTCGGGTTTGTTCGGTTTCGCGTGGTTTTGCGTAAAAACGCCGGTTTCTCGTCGTTTTCGTTACGAAACGACTCGGTTTTAAAATAGAAATCACAAAATTATTTTAGATTGTGATTCCTAATAAATTAACTAAATATCTTTTAATTATTTAAATTTCAAAATATTTATTTAACGTTTAAATCGAATCGCGCGGTCATCGCGCGTATTTGTTCGAATCGTCACCCGATCAAACACGACGATAAACACACTTTTCAATATTGTTTTCTAGTTATTGAATATCATTCAGAACGTTAAACTTTCAGAGTTATTCGTACAGATCGTCACCTATACGAATAATCCGTCGGTTTAGCATTCACATAACAATATCCGTATGGTTTTGTTCTGTAAAGCCTCACATACGTTTATACTCTAATAACTTCCTAACAAATAGTCATTTGATGGTTCTGTGTCGCCAGATAATTATCTGACTCAAGAACCATTGTTCTGAACTTGTTTTCTCTGAAATGATTATGAATTCCCTGTTTTGATAACATGAAATGATACTGAAATTTGATTTGAATATGAAATACACTGAATTACATAATGTTTGTACCTGATTACTGTTCACGTACTGTTTACGATCACTGTTCCGGTGACGATTCCGGCACTGATGTTACAGTCTCCCCTTGTTAAAGAAATTTCGTCCCGAAATTTAAGAATTGTTATCGGGTACAGCTTCCTCTTCAAACAGTTGGGGATACTTTAACTTCATGTGATCTTCACGTTCCCAAGTAAACTCGGGTCCGCGTCTGGAGTTCCATCGAACCTTTACAATCGGAATACGGCTTCGCCTCAGTTGCTTAACTTTGCGATCCATAGTCTCTAAAGGTTCTTCGATAAAGTGTAACTGATCATCAACTTGAATCTCTTCGAGTGGAATGACGAGTGATTCGTCCGCAAGGCATTTCTTTAAGTTCGAGACGTGAAACACGTCATGCACACCACTGAGCTCATCCGGTAATCTCAGTCGATAGGCTACAGGACCAATACGTTCAATGATTTCGAACGGTCCCACGTATCGTGGTGCTAATTTGCCTTTCTTTCCAAAGCGTACTACACCCTTCCATGGGGAAACCTTTAACATGACACGGTCCCCCACTTGGAATTCCAACGGCTTACGCCGCTTGTCAGCGTAGCTTTTCTGTCTGCTTCTCGTAGCTTGCAATCTTCTCTGAATCTGAGCAATCTTGTCAGTGGTTTCCTGAATAAGTTCTGGCCCAGTTATGCGATTATCTCCAATTTCAGTCCAACAGATCGGTGATCGGCATTTCCAGCCATAGAGGGCCTCGAATGGTGCACATCCGATACTGCTGTGGTAATTGTTGTTGTAGGAGAATTCAATCAGTGGCAAATGAGAGTCCCAATTCCCACCGAAATCCAACACACAGGTTCTTAACATGTCCTCCAGGGTCTGAATTGTACGTTCGCTTTGTCCGTCCGTTTGTGGATGGTAGGCTGTACTCAGATTTAACTGCGTCCCTAGAGATTTCTGCTGTGATTTCCAGAACCTTGATGTGAACCTGCTATCTCTATCAGAAATAATAGACAATGGCACACCATGACGTACCACTATCTCATTGATATACAATCTTGCCAGTTTATCCATCGTGAATGTCTCACGCATCGGCAAGAAATGAGCAGATTTTGTTAAGCGGTCAATGATCACCCAAATTGTATCGTGACCACTGGAAGTGCGGGGTAGCTTGGTAATGAAGTCCATAGCTATTTGTTCCCACTTCCAGAGCGGAATCTCAGGCTGTTCCAGTAAACCGGATGGTTTCTGGTGTTCCGCCTTTACCTTTGCACACGTTAGACATTGACCGACATATTCGGCTAAGTCTTTCTTCATTCCCGGCCACCAATAAAACCCACGCAAGTCTTGGTACATTTCATCAGCGCCTGGATGAACAGAGTATTTAGTCATGTGTGCTTCGTCGAAGATAAGCTTTCGCAATTCATATATCGCCGGGATCCATATACGATCCTGGTAATAGATCATTCCATCAAGCTTAGTCTCTAAATGTTTTTCTGCTCCGCAATCGAGTTCTTTCTTCAAGTTTCCTCTATCAACTGATTCTTGTTGTGCTTGAATGATCTTGTCTCGTAAGCTTGTCTGCACAGTCATCCCCATTGCTCTGACGCGCAAGGGTTTGACCCGTTCCTTCCGGCTCAAGGCATCAGCTACAACGTTTGCCTTTCCCGGATGATATTTGATTACACAATCGTAATCATTCAGAAGTTCAACCCAACGGCGCTGTCGCATGTTGAGCTCCTTCTGATCAAAGATATGCTGCAGACTCTTGTGATCAGTAAATATGGTACACTTGGTGCCATATAAGTAATGTCTCCAAATCTTCAATGCGAAGATTACAGCTCCCAGTTCAAGGTCATGAGTAGTGTAGTTCTTCTCATGAACCTTTAACTGTCTTGATGCATATGCGATAACTTTGTCCCGTTGCATAAGTACGCAACCAAGTCCCTGATGAGATGCATCACAGTAAACAACAAAGTCATCACATCCTTCTGGGAGAGATAAAATTGGAGCATCACACAATTTCTGTTTCAACGTCTGGAAAGCATCTTCTTGTTTCGGCTCCCAAACAAACGGTTCACTCTTCTGAGTTAACTTAGTGAGAGGCAAAGCTATCTTAGAAAAGTTCGAGATGAATCTTCTATAATAACCCGCCAATCCCAGAAAAGACCGTATCTCCGTTGGCGTCCTCGGAGTGTCCCAATTCTTTATCGCCTCGATCTTGGCAGGATCTACATGAATTCCCTCGCTGTTGACTACATGACCCAGGAATTGAACTTCTCTTAGCCAAAACTCACATTTGGAGAATTTGGCATAGAGTTTCTTTTCCTTCAATAGCTCCAAGATCTTTCTGAGGTGTTGCTCGTGTTCTGTTTTGGTCTTGGAGTAAATCAATATGTCATCAATAAAGACAATGACAAACTGATCCAAATACGGTTTGCACACTCGGTTCATGAGGTCCATGAAAACCGCCGGTGCATTCTTCAATCCGAAAGGCATCACCATGAATTCGTAATGCCCGTATCTGGTTCGGAATGCTGTCTTCGGTACATCTTCATCTTGAACTCTAAGTTGATGATAACCAGACCGCAAGTCAATCTTTGGGAAGTATTGAGCTCCTTGCAGTTGGTCAAACAAATCATCAATCCTCGGCAATGGATACCGATTCTTGATGGTCAGTTTGTTCAGCTCCCTGTAATCTATGCACATTCTGAACGATCCGTCTTTCTTTTTCACGAACAAGACCGGAGCTCCCCAAGGCGAGTGGCTCGGTCTGATGAATCCTTTATCCAGTAACTCTTGTAACTGGTTCGACAATTCCTGCATCTCCGAGGGTGCTAACCTGTAAGGAGATTTAGCAACAGGAGTTGCTCCAGGAACTAAGTCGATTCGGAACTCTACCGGTCGCACAGGAGGCAAACCTGGTAGGTCTTCAGGAAATACTTCTAGATATTCTTTCACTACTGGTACGTCTTGTATTTTCTTCTTGTCTTTCTCTTTTTCCACCACGTGAGCCAGGAAAGCTATACACTTCTTCTGTAAACACTCACGCGCCTTTATGCGAGAAATGATTTTGACACTTCGTTTTGCTTGATCCCCTCTAACTTCCAACACACGATAATCGGGCAATGGAATTCGAAGCAGCTTCTCAGAACATATTACTTCCACTCGGTTAGAAGAAAGCCAATCCATTCCAACGATGATGTCGAAACTACCCAACTCCATCGGTATCAAATCGATGCAAATATATGACCACTAAGGGTCAACGAGCAATTCCTGTATACTGTACTAACTGTAATCTGTTTTCCGTTAGCTACTTCTATGATGTAAGGGGAGTCTAACTGTTCCTCTACAGAATCTAGTTGGCATGCAAAATCAGCAGAGATAAAACTCTGCTCCGCACCAGTGTCAAATAGAACAGATGCATAAAAGTCATGTAAGAGAAACGTACCAGTGACAACATTTGGGTCCTGGCGTGCCGCTGGTGCTCCAATAACAAAAGGTCTTCCACGAGGAGCTTGAACTACTTGTTGAGCCTTTTTCGTGCAGTTCTTTGCAAAGTGGCCTTGTTCGCCACAGTTGAAGCATCCACCGTTGTTCTGGTTGGCAGGTGGAGGGAGAGCTAAGGCAGCATTATTGACTGCTGGGTTAGGTGTCATCCTGCATTGTTGAACCCAATGGCCCTTCCTTCCACATCCCGTGCATTGCCTGCAGGGAGTGTTAGCAATGTGATGATACTGGCACTTAGTACACAGAGGATGTGGGCCAGTATATTGCCTCTTGGGCACATTTTGTTGTGCCACTGCTACTTGGTTAAGGGGAGTAGCTACGGTGTAGTTCTTGATGAATTTCTGTTTCTTATTCGGGTGTTGCTGGTGATGTGACTTCTTTGATGACTCTTCCTTGCGTTTGCCGGAGTCAGCCTCTTTCTTTAGAACTCCAGAGGCAACCATCAAATCAGTGAGTTTCCTAGACAATCTCACTGCAGACTCCACAGTAGTAGGGTTGGCTGAAACAACCATGCCCTGAATGCAGGCGGGAAGTCCACCTACATAACGATCTATCCTCTTCTCTAAAGTTGGCACCATGTCTGGCACCAAAGCAACCAACTCGTGGTAACGAGTAGTATACCCCATGTGATCAGCCCCTTTCATCACATGGTTGGATAGCTCAACTTCCAACTTCTGCAGCTCATTCTTGGGGCAGAATTCTGTTCTCAACAGTGTCTTGAAATCTTCCCATGGCATGCCCATAGCTTCATCCCTTCCTCGGGCGTTGATCTGACCATTCCACCAGGTCAGAGCCCGCTTGTTGAATGTTCCAGATGAGTAGCGGACCTTGTGGTGTTCTGGACAGCTGCAGAGGTCCAGGGTTGTCTAAATCTTTTCAATCCATTGGATTAATCCAACGGCTCCTTCAGATCCGCTAAAACTAGGCGGTTTACATCCTACGAATGACTTGTAGGAGTAGTGTGAGGTACCACCAGTATTCCCACTGGCTTCTCCTAATGAGCTGCCAGTGTTGTTGATCTCATTGCGAAGACGAAGAAACATCTCCGGTATTGCCTCCTTCATCTGATTGGTCATCTGGCTACTCAGTAACGTCACCAGAGCGATAGTTGTAGGATCCAAAACAGGTGTTGTGCCTGACCCAGATGCCTGGGTTAGCAGTGGAGGTGGTGGAGGAGGTGGCGGTGGTGAGTCAGCTGGTGATGGTGTCGAAGAATGTGGAGCTAAACCATGAGGTTGTAACGAGGGAGTCTGTCTTCTCGGCGGCATTCTGATCATAACCAAAAGAATATTGGTTAGTGCAATGATCGATTGCAGAAGACACAATGCAATAGAGTCTTAAGTCTTAAGTTCTCTACATGCAGGGCCCCTAGGTTATAGTCTAGGCCAAACCGTTTATATAAGTGACCTATATTTCTCTATAACCATGGCTCAGATACCAATCTGTCACACCCCGAGCCGGCGGAATAGGATCGGTTGTCCCGACGGGCGGAAGGTTCCCGGGGCGCGATATCGTGAGTGAAAATCGTGATGATCAGATTGTTTACATTGCACATGATATAAATGAGAAATGCTAAATATAATAGAATTACAAAGTTAAATTACATCAGTATTGTTTATAACAAATGTAAATCTACCATCAACATCATCAATTTCTATCTTGTATTTGCACAAGATATACAAAATAATTGGTATAATGATGTCTTCAAAAGTATGCAGGTCCAAAATGCTAAGCCTTCTATCGGAAGTCCTAGTCCAAAATAAATGACTTCCTAATTGACCTGTTCGTCACCTGAGAAGTCATGCAAAAATCAAGTCAACACATGGTTGGTGAGTTCATATAGTTTAATGATTTGAAAATGATTTGAAAACCTCCTTTGGTAAAGACCCTAACCTCATTAACTCCACATGTAATATCCACATCAGTATGCTTATATATAGGGCATATGAAAGGGACAAGCCCTAGCCAACATCCCACCACATACTAATATGCATATGACACTGTTGTTAATGATAATTAAGCATTTTTACCCAACATTTCTGATTTAGATTATGCTATTGAAACCTGATTTGCCTTGATTCTCTTGAGTTCCTCATAGATATATGAATTCCCAAAATCAGTGATAATAGTAAAATGTCAAATATTTAATTAAATAATTAAATAAAACATTTAAATACAACTAAGACATGATGATTGGGTATAATTTTACTCAATCAGTTAGACTTAGTTGTTGGTGGTTGTCCAAGTTGTAACCTCTCACACGTGACCCATGTCAGGCATAACTCACAAGGAGTACACCTGAACTGAACGGGATTTTAATGTTTTGCCCTTACAGCTTGACCCAAAGGTCTTCTGTACATGCGGGGACTTTAAGGATATCCTTTGATTCTTGATCTCTTGATTCTCATGATTTTGACTTTGATATTGATTTCATTTGATAGTTCACGTTGTTGCCCGTATAGCCTGACTACAAGAGTCTTCTATACCTGAAGAGACTTTATATGTGTGTTACACGTGGTCTTGATTCCATATACAACTGACATCCACCTTGACTTGAGTATTAATGATTTCATTAGATCATAATGATTTCATTATTTCCATGATTCACACACATTTATGATTTCTGATTCCTTGAGTCTCCTGATCTTGATCTTTAGAATTTCCATGATTTCCAATGATAATTGATTTGATTATGATTCTTGGATCTCAGATCCCACACTGAGCTATGATTCCTTTGAATGTGATCTCTTGATTTTGTTCATTTGATTTCACTTTGAATTTAGATTCTTGAATTTGAGCTTGGTGGACTAAAGGTTTATTTAGAATTTAAATTTAAGGTATTACTCATGAGAGTACTTAAGTTTATTTGATAACTTGATCTGTTTAATAATTTCCTAGACAGGAGTCTAGGAGTATCAACAACATATATATGTAATAACATATAACAAATAAATGCATTTAAATAAACAGTTTAAATAAAACAGTTTACGCATGCTTCTCAGCCCCGCGTTTTAAAACAAAAATGTTTAGAAAAGGGGCAATGAACTCACCTGTTTTGCTTCGTAAATGATCTATCACAAAAATGCACGCTCTTGTTTGTAGCTTAGGTTTCTTCAGTACCTGGGTTGTTTTAAGAGAATCCGTAGACGATAAGTATGTATAATAACGTCGTACTTAGGGTTTGGTCTCGGTGTGCAACTAAGTGTCCTAGATTACTAATGTAATTCTATGACTCTTTCTAATTGATCTAACTTAATTCCCTTGAGTTGTCCAAGTCCCAAGATAAACCCTAGATGAGTAGGGTTCATGTTAATCTCATTAAAAGTCCTTAATTAATTTGTGTTTATAGTTATTTCATTTTAAGAAAAACATTCATTTAAATATCATCAATTTAATGCGGTTTGGTAATAGTTGTAGTTCGAGGTTCTTTTATTCAAAATATAGTTGATTTACATGAAAAATAGTTTACAATAGATGGGCTTAGATTAAGCCCATTGGGCCCAATCTCGACCCATTGGTTGAACTTTGTTTCTCACTTGATTCCTTTCATGGTTTTTGATGAACTAAAACCTTGATAGTTTTAATAAACCATCTAAGTTAGTCACTTGTCCTTAAAATTTTTCCGAAGATTTAGATGTTGATACTTACATTCAACCCATAACCTTTAGACTATTGTTTTTGATTCCCAAAATTGAGTTTGACCATCCTAGTTTCAATGATACATAAATTCATGTAACACTTTCATTATTGAAACCTTTATCCCTTATCTAATAAAAGGGTTTTGTATCATAAATCATCTCACATGAATTAACCTTATAATCATTTACGGAAATTTAACCCGTTGGCTCCCATGAATAAAACCCTAGTGTTAACTCCATGCACACACACAATAAAACAATTCCCCATGCATGCATTCACGTGATCTATCCCATGCACACTCATACATGTATTGTATGTATCCATATCACTTGACCCATGCACGTTATGGTGGTCCTAGCTAGCTCGAATGATTGACGGATCCACGGTTGCCGAATGAGACTAAGCCCGACTAGGCATGGTCGAATGAAGGCTGGGCTCGAATGGAGTTAGCATGGCCGAAAGAGGGTAGCGCATGTCTAGAGCCGAATGTGGCATGTGGTTCGGCTAAGGCCATTCGGCGAATGTGTGAGGGTAGTCATTCGGCGGCCTGATGGTTTTGGCCATTCGGCCGGTCGAACAATAAGGGAGGCATCCATGGTGTTCCAGCCAATTGACCATGGTTCGATCCAACACTTGTTCCCGCACTATCTTAGCAAGGTTTCATGAAGTTCCTAGGGTTTGAAAGTGGGTGGAACCGGTTTCCTAAAAGAGTTCGATCTAGGTTTTTTAAAACCCTAAAAACCGTGATATAGAACTCGATTTTACCTCGAATCTGATGGATGGACTCTTAGATCGGCTGTACTTTCGTGATCTATGTAGAGTGGTGGTCGTTTAGACACCAAAAACACCAAAAACGGTCGTGATTTGGGTGAGTTCTTGAAGAGAGAAGGTAGAGAGGGGTTTTAGAGAGAGAGTGTAGAGAGAGAGTGAAGATGGAGATGGTGATAGCTGGTTGTTGTGGGTTGTTGTGGCATTAAGTGCCACATTAAATGTTGGGAAAATACCCGGGTTCGTTCGGGTTCGTTCGGTTTCGCGTGGTTTTGCGTAAAAATGCCGGTTTCTCGTCGTTTTCGTTACGAAACGACTCGGTTTTAAAATAGAAATCATAAAATTATTTTAGATTGTGATTCCTAATAAATTAACTAAATATCTTTTAATTATTTAAATTTCAAAATATTTATTTAACGTTTAAATCGAATCGCGCGGTCATCGCGCGTATTTGTTCGAATCGTCACCCGATCAAACACGACGATTAACACACTTTTCAATATTGTTTTCTAGTTATTGAATATCATTCAGAACGTTAAACTTTCAGAGTTATTCGTACAGATCGTCACCTATACGAATAATCCGTCGGTTTAGCATTCACATAACAATATCCGTATGGTTTTGTTCTGTAAAGCCTCACATACGTTTATACTCTAATAACTTCCTAACAAATAGTCATTTGATGGTTCTGTGTCGCCAGATAATTATCTGACTCAAGAACCATTGTTCTGAACTTGTTTTCTCTGAAATGATTATGAATTCCCTGTTTTGATAACATGAAACGATACTGAAACTTGATATGAATATGAAATACACTGAATTACATAATGTTTGTACCTGATTATTGTTCACGTACTGTTTACGATCACTGTTCCGGTGACGATTCCGGAACTGATGTTACATCACCAAACCAACAGTGGTATCAGAGCGTTTGGTGAAGTTCTACACTATAAATTCAAGGATTTCAAGCAATTGAAGAGTTGAAGAAATGAAGATCATCAATGGCTACTTTTTATTTTCTTCTTGATCGATTTTCTGGTGTTTGAGATTGTTTTTATCATCAATTGTTGTTGAATTACAACAAATGAAGTGTTAGAAGTGTTTTGGTGAAGATTTGGACGGATTTTTTTCTAGTTTTGGAAGGTTTCCCTCCCAAAATTTTCAAATTCTGCGCTACAGGTTCGTGGGACGAACCTGTGACTTGCTGAACAAGAAGGTTCGCTGTTAGAAGGTTTTTTAGAGGGTTCGTTGAAGGTTCGACAAAGGTTCGGCACTGGTTCGGCAAGGTTCGTCAGAGTTCGGTCAAGGTTCGTCAAGATTTTGGTGATAGTTCGTCAGAGGTTCGCTGATTACTGTTCATAGTTCGTCTGTGGTTCGTGAACAAGTTTTGACAAAGATTCGTCTTTGTTGAAAGGTTCGTGAGATTTACTTTGTCTGAAGGTTCGCTTGAACTAAAGGTTCGCCACGTTCAAGGTTCGCCAGGTTCAAGGTTCGCCAGTTTCAGGGTTTGTCAGTCTCTAGGTTCGTCTGTGCAAGGGTTCGTGAGTTTCAAGGTTCGCTACTCAAAGGTTCGTGAAGTTCAGAGGTTCGGCTGAGACAAATTTTAGTCCATAGGTTCGGCTGAGGTTCGTCTAAGGTTCGGCCAGTGATAAATCTGAAAAGGTTCGCTGCTTAATTTTCAGAAACTATGTCTGACATGTACGCTGCTATGGCTAGTCAGAATTCCAAACTTCAGAGCATTTTAATCAGTGAGACTGAAGTGGGTAGTGCAAATAAAGTGCCAAAGCTATTGGATTTAGCCGATTATGATAACTGGAAGGGACGTTTTGAGACTCATTTAAATGGCACAGATACAAACTTATGGGAAAGAATCTTATCTCCTTATGAGAGACCAAGGGTAGTTGGAACTGATTTGTTTCAACTCTTGGAATGACTAGATGTAGATGAGCGGAAAAAATATGACTCGGAGAAGAAAGCTTACTGGTTATTGAGTCAAGCCATTCCCAATCAAATTCTGCATCAGTTTGATGAATATAAGACTGCTTACAGTCTTTGGAATGCATTAAAGGCAAGAGTTGAAAGCAATACTAACTTGAAGAAAATGAAGGCTACTGACATCAGGAAGGAGTTTGAAAATTTCAATATTATTGGAAATGAAACTTTGGATGCTTTGATTACTAGATACAGACACTTGCTGACTGAAGTGAGGAAATATGGTATTGAGTATTCAGAGGATGAGAAGATTGATTGTCTGGCTGATGCATTACCAGATAAATGGAACTCTTTGGTGCTTATATTGAGAAAAAACCTACCTGGATTGACATTAGTAGAGTTCATTTAGAAACTGGAGGAACAAGAAATGAAAGACAAACGCAAAGCGAGAAGAGTAAATGTCACACAAGACCCTTCCTTGTATGGTGGTTCAGTTGCTACACCACCTGCAAAGATACAGACTGCTTTTGTGTCTAGAACTTCAGAAAGTAATCAGAGTCCTTCGGTATCTACAAGTTCTAGTTCACATTGTCCTATCAATGAGAAGAAGTCTGAATCTACACCACCTCCAGTGCAGCTCAACACTACAAATCTGGGAAAAGTTATAGTTGAAGCAGTTAAAGACCATATGTCTATTTTATCATGTGTGGTTAGTGCATATGATGAGCAAGGGGCAGGAAATGCGAATCTGACTTTTGAAGATTATGCTCAACTTGATGAAGATGAGATGGAACTTATTGATACGCAGTGGGCTTTGGCTAGTGTCATTCACAGAATCAATTGTTATGAGAAAAAGACTGGGAAGAAATTCTCCTTTGACCGGAACACCAAATTTGGATTCAATCCAAAATCTACTCAGTGTTATAACTGTGGTGAACATGGTCATTTTGCAAGAGAGTGCAAAAACCCTAAGAAGCAGGGTAATCTTAATCCTTTCAAGCCAAAGGAAGATTATCAGAAAAAGAAAGAGAAATATGAGGAATCATCTTCAAAAGCACTTGTAAGCCAAGCAGATGAAGGCTATAACTGGGGTAAGCAGTATGATGATCTTATGGGTGCTTTCATGGCTTTGTTAGAAGAGGAATCTGACAAAGGAAAGGAGAAGGTTGATGAAGTGAATGAGGTACTTAGTGATTTGCATGAGATGATAGATAGACTCAAAAAGATGAACTCACAGCTTACTTCTGATCTGAGAGCATGCACAGAAGCAAATAAGAAGTTGATTTCTAAAGAAAAAGCTTTTGATAAGAAGATAATTGATCTGAGTAAAGAAAACGAGGATTTGAAGATAAAAGTTTTACAAAACAATCATGCGGTTTCTGTGCATTTGGATTCAGTTCAGAAGTTGAAAGTAGAGTTGTCAGCTGCAAAAGATGAAGCTGAATTGAACAAAGCCAAGCTTGAGAATTATCAGAATTCTGCATATGTCATTGATTATTTTGCGGCTATGCAAAACTCTTCGCGTGATAATTCTGGTATTGGTTTTCATGCTGTGCCACATCCTCCTAGTTATATTCCAAGACCACAACTTGATCCAGATCTGGAAATTAATCCTGTTTCCTTAAAGGAAAATGTTTCTGATCAAGTGTCTGAGGATGTGGAAAGTTCATCATCTCATGAGAGTGAATCTATTGATTCTGATGCTCCGATCATTGAGGATATTACTGATTTAGAATATCCAGCTGAGATTTTGAAAATGATTGGTCATCAAGTAGAGAAAAAGAGTCAAATATTTCATAAACAAAAGTCTGAAGTAAAACCAGCTGGGAAAACAATGGTTAAACAAAAGTTTGTTTCCAAACCAGATTTCAAAGTCAAAACTTCCTCCATTCTTAAGCCTATTGTGTTTGTTGAATCTTCAACTACACAGAATGGAGAGTCAAGTACTTATTTTCAAAAGAAAAGGGGTATTTCTGAGAAAGTGGATAAGAAGTTTGTCAAAGTGGTTAACAAGGGAAATCAGAGTGGGGTTGGAAACAAGGGCAAATCAAAGATTTCTGTTAGTGCATGTTTTGTAAATTTTGCTATTCAAAAGTTGGTTTTATTTATGTTTGTAGAAGGTTCGCTGCTATTGTTTAGGTTTGTTTGGTCCACGAACCTTAACATTTAGCCGAACTATAGAAGGTGTAGGGTTCGGCGAACCTATGGTTCGTGAGTAAGGTTTGTCTAACGAACCCTAAGGGTTCGTTCACCGAACCTTAGGGTTCGGCTAGCAAACCTTATTGATTGAAGGTTCGCTGGTACTGTTAGTATAAATAGATGTTTTATTTGTATTTTCAGTAGAACTTTGATCAGAGTTGTGAGGAAATTCTCTGTGTGAGAATCTTTTGTTCTTGTAATCATTTGTTGATATATACAAGAGTGTTTATGGAATTGCATGTGTTCTTTGTTATTTTACATACTTGCTATGGATTCCGCACGTAGTTAGTAGTTCGTAGAGCTTCGTATATTCGATCCTAATTTGGTTGTAGATCAAGATCACCAAGCCAACAGTGGTATCAGAGCGTTTGGTGAAGTTCTACACAATAATTTCAATGAATTCATGCAATTGAAGTGTTGAAGAGATGAAGATCTAAAACTGTGTTTTCTATTGATAAACCTCTAGAACTTCTTCATATGGATTTGTTTGGTCCGATTAATGTGAAAAGTATTGGAGGTGAATCATATTGTTTTGTAGTGACCGATGATTTTTCTAGGTTTTCATGGGTGATGTTCTTGAAATTTAAATCTGAAACTTATGAAAATTTTGTTTTACTTGTGAACAGGTTGGAGACTTTGTATAAATTGAGGGTTAGGCGGGTTCGATCAGACAATGGGACAGAATTCAAGAATCAGAACATGGAAGCATTTTGTGATTCTAAAGGGATTCAGCAGCAGTTTAGCGCACCGTATGAACCACAAATGAACGGTGTTGCTGAGAGGAAGAATCGTACTTTGATTGAGTCTGCTAGGACAATGCTTGCTGATTCAAAGCTGCCCATTACATTTTGGAATGAAGCCGTAGCGACTGCCTGTTTCACTCTCAATCGAGTTTTGATTGTTAAACGATACAATAAAACATGTTATGAGCTTCTTCAAAATCGTAAACCTAATTTGGAACACTTGGAACCTTTTGGGGCTCCATGTACCATGCTAAAGAAAGATGCTAAATTCAATTCTAAAGTTGAAGAAGGTTTCTTTCTTGGCTACAGTCTACCAAACAAACGGGTGTTTAATAAACGCACGGGTGTTGTGGAACTCTGGTATAACGTGGATGTTCAACGACATACACCTATACCTGAGGGCAAAGGTCCAAATTGGCTTTTCGATTATGATAAGCTTTTTGAGTCGTTTAATTTGTTTCCTAATTGTACTGATGATGAGATTTCTTTGCAGTTGTTATATGATCTTCAAAATTCTGACTGTCAAGGAGTTTCTCAATCTTCTGAAGAAGTTGGTCCAACTGAGGAAGGCACTTCTGAAAAGTTGAATGTTGATTGGTCATCGGAGGATGATCAGGAAGTTTTTGAAGATGCACTTTCTCAAGATCAAGAAGAAGATCAGAATATTACAAATCTTGATCATGGAGTTGGAATTCCGCAAGTGCCAGTGACAAGAGTTCATGTGAATCATCCTGTAGAGCAGATCATTGGTAATCCGTCTGATGGAGTAAGAACGAGAAGACAAGTTGTATCGGAGGATAGCTTGTATGTAGAGCTGGAACGTAATCATGGGACTCAAGACCTATGGATGCATTCCGCATTCGTGTCTCAGATTGAGCCTAAGTCTGTAACTGAAGCTCTGCGTGAGCCTGCCTGGGTGGAGGCCATGCAAGAGGAGTTAAATCAGTTTCAGAAACTTGGAGTCTGGCATTTGGTAGATTTACCAAAAGGTGAAAAGAAGATTGGTACCAGGTGGGTGTTGAAGTGTAAGCGCGATGATAGAGGAGTGATTGTGCGAAATAAGGCACGTTTGGTTGTTCAAGGGTTTAGACAAATTGAGGGAATTGACTATGATGAGGTTTTTGCACCAGTGGCAAGGCTTGAAGCAATAAGATTGTTCTTATCTTTTGCTGCCCACAGGAAGTTTAAAGTTTTTCAACTGGATGTTAAGTCTGCATTCCTCTATGGTTCTTTAAAGGAGACAGTGTATGTTTGTCAGCCACCGGGCTTTGAGGATCCTATCCACCGGGATCAGGTTTATATCCTCGACAAAGCACTGTACGGTCTTCATCAAGCTCCTCGAGCTTGGTATGAGACTCTCTCGACTCACCTTATTGAACACGGGTTCAATAGGGGTCAGATAGATAAAACTCTGTTTTATCGGGAAAAGGGCAAGGATATTCTCCTTGTTCAGATCTATGTGGATGACATCATCTTTGGATCTACCGATGAGCAGATGTGTTTAGAATTTAAACAGGTGATGATTGAGAAGTTCGAGATGAGTGCAATGTCTGACATTAAGTTCTTTTTGGGTTTACAAATAGATCAGTCTGATGATGGTATTTTTATCCATCAGACCAAATATATTCAAGATGTGCTGAAGCGTTTTAGCATGCTTGATTGTAAACCTATTTCCACGCCCATCCAGCCCAATCACGGGATTGAGCCGGATATTAAGGGGGAGTTAATCGATGCTACATTATATCGTGGAATGATTGGGAGCTTAATGTATTTGACTGCATCTCGACCAGATATTGTATTCGCTACAAGTATCTGTGCTCGATATCAATCAAAACCTAAGGTTTCTCATCTGATTGCAGTCAAGAGGATTTTACGTTATCTGAAGGGTACTCCAGACACCGGTCTGTGGTATCCTAAGGATGATAACTACTCCTTTCATGCTTATAGTGATTCAGATTATGGAGGATGTAAGACTGACTCCAAATCAACTACTGGTGGTGCTCAATTTTTGGGGGAGAGGTTAGTCTCATGGCAGTGTAAGAAACAGACTTCAGTTGCTACATCGACATGTGAAGCTGAATATGTAGCTGCTGCCAGTTGTTGTTCCCAAGTATTGTGGATACAACAACAGATGCGAGACTATGGAATTAATTTCTTAACTACCCCGATTCATGTCGACAATGAGGCTGCGATTGCGATTACTAAAAACCCAGTGTATCATTCACGTTCAAAACATATTGACATTCGGTTTCATTTCATAAGAGACTGTTATGAAAAGAAACTGATAGATGTTGTGAAGATACACACAAACGAGCAACGGGCAGACCTCCTAACCAAGGCCTTTGATAAACAACGCTTTGAGTATTTACTCAAATTAAATGGGATCAGGGTCATGGGAGAGGTAATAAAAAATCAAATTCCTTCGTAATCAATTTTATTGAATTAACATCAGATTTTTCTTTATTTTTTATGTTTTAGTTTTTAGGGGGAGAAGTATTATAGAAAACACAAAAACATTAAAAAATAAAAAATCTGAGATTTTGATTCAATAAAGTGAGAAATGATAGTACATTATTTGCATTTGGAAATATGTCTGTTTGTGTTATTAAAATTATAAAAGTAATTACAAGTACTAAGAATGATGTGTTGGTAGGTTTATTACTTAGTTAAGAAAAGTTTAAATAAAATTTTGATTATGTTTTATAAGAAACAGGTGCTTAGAATGCAGTACTTAGTTTTGTCCTGAAAGAGTGGTAATTTTCTGACAAAATGTTTCTTAAATAAAAAGTCAAAATACTAGTTTGATCATGTGTTTCATTTTCAAAAGAAATTAAAATTTTGTTTTTCTTTTATTTTAGTTTAAAACTGAAACATTCTTTGTGTATACTTACGTATCGACCTGAATGTTATAGTTTTAAACAATTCAAATTTGTTTTCTTGGTTTTGTTTAAGATTTGGACAATCTATGTGTATATGGGAATATCGATCTGATTGTTAAATCTTAAACTTAAATTATTGTTTAGTTCATTTTCAGGATCATTTGAGCATACGGAAGTATCAACCTTGATTTTATGAATTTGAACAAGTTCAAATTGTTTTACTTTGTTATTTTCAGAAAAGAAATTCTGCTTTATTTTTACATGATCAGATTAGTTAAAATTGATATATTAAATTTTAAGAACATTTATGTTGGTTTAATTATTCACAAATCGGGGATGTGTTCAAGTAAATGGATTATTATAAAATGTTTTCAAAATTGTGTTTTAAACTGATTTCTTGATTAGGTAATAAATTTAAGAGGATAAGTATACTAACAATCATCTTAGTTTTGTGATTTGAAATTTAATATTTTAAATAATATAAACAGATGTATTGAAAATTGTAAAATAATATGATCTCATGTTTTGAATCGTTCTCAAACAAAAAGATTTTAATTTTAGTTGAATTAGTTTTGTTAATTTGTAGTTTGTTTTGTTCTAAAAAATTAAAAATACAAAAAGATTTTATTTTTTTAGAATCTGATGTTAAATTGATAATTTTTGATTATTTGTTTGACCTTGGAATAATTAAACATGAATTTTGTTTTGAATTCAAAAGAAAAATCAAATTTTGAAAAGGTTCGTTGGTTGGGTTCGTTGACAAGGTTCGTTGGTTGGGTTCGTTGACAAGGTTTGTTGGATGGGTTTGTTGATAAGGTTCGTGATAGTAGTTCACAGAATAGTTCGCTGAGAGGGTTCGCTGAAATAGTTCGTTGAGAGGGTTCGTGAATATAGTTCACTGAAAGGGTTCGTAAGATATAAATACAGGGTTCGTGGAAATAGTTCGTCACTTTCATTCTGATTACAGACGACGAACCCTCCAGAAGTTTTTTTTCGAATTTTGATCTTGGACCTCCCAGAGCTTTTCATTGACATCATTAGTATCAGAATCTTATTGTGAACATTTTTAGGTATAAATCTTGGAATTTGACCGAGTAATTTGCGAGATCTCAGTGATTTTAGAATTTTTTAGATCGTGAATGTAAAATTGATCTGAACTTGATAAAAATTGGAAATTGAAGAAATTGTTTTCATTAAAATCGTTTATCGGTTAGTTTCGAACCTAGGCATGTAAATTTTTTCAATAGATTTGAAATTTTGTGAGTTTGGTAAAATCTTGGTGTTGACAGGTTTGCTGAACGAACCTTAGGTTCACCGAACTATCAGGGTTCGCTGAATTCATGAAGGTTCGTGGCGAACCTTTGAATTTCATTTAGGGTTCGTTCATTGAATGGTTCGTTAATAGATTCATGGTTCGTTCATGAAATGGTTCGTCAATACATTCAGGGTTCGTTCATGAAATGGTTCGTCAATACATTCAGGGTTCGTTCATGAAATGGTTCGTTACTACATTTAAGGTTCGTTTAGGGAATAGTTCGCCAGAACAAATAGGGTTCGTTTAGATATAGGGTTCGCCATAGTATATAGGGTTCGTTGCTTTTTATTACTTAGAAATTTTTTTTTAGTTTTATTTTTAATATTTTGTTTAATTTTTGTTTCTAATTTTTGTTTCTTTTATTTGTAGATATGGCGAACTTAGTGTTTGGCGATAAACACAACATATGTGCATATCTGGATCCCACTACCAAGAATGGTAAAGAGTTCAGACCGATGATTGAGTTTTTGAGAAGATCAAGGGTATATCATGCCATATCAAGTTCAGTTCAGATTTATCGTTCACATATTAAGAGTTTTTGGGGCTCTGCAAGAGTGATCACTGTAGATGATGTATACACTATTGATGCGAATGTGCTTGGACAAGCAATTCGTATCACTGAAGCTGATATCAGAAGAGTTTTACACTTTGGAGGTGAACCAGAGGGTATAACTCTCATTCCTGAGAGTTGTATCAAAGGATGTTTTCTTCGTATCCGTTATTTTGGAGATTATAACTCCATTTCAGTGAAGAAGGGCAAATTACCTCTGCAGTACAAGTTTTTAGCTCATGTGCTTTTACATTGTCTGAGCATGAGGAAGGGAACTTTTGATGAGCTACGAGATTTCATGAGATCTGCTATGGTAGCATTGATATTGAACAAACCGTTCAATTTTTCTGGGATGATATTTAGGTATATGTGTGACAACATTACGAAGGCTAAGGATAGATTTTACATGTATCCTAGATTCGTACAGATGTTGATTGATGAGAGGATGCCTGAGGGGCAATTGCCTAGGGAAGCTGGTGATTTATTGAAGCTTAAACATATGAATGATTCTAGCTTGGGACAAGTTAGAGTTTATCAGAGAACTGGAGATGCTGTGTTAGAGAAGAATTTGATAGCACATTGTGCCAGAGCAAACTATGTTGCTCCTGAAGGTGATGCATGGAGGCATGCAGAGTCTGATTCTGATACTGAAGATGTGATTAGAGATGATACTGAAGCTCCACCTCCACCTCCACCAAGACAATCAAAGAAATCTTCTGGACAGTCTTCTAGATCTACTCCTCAAGTTCAATCGTCACAAGAACCGAGTTCTCAAGAACCTTTAGAGATTGATGATTCTGAAAAGCAAACTGAAGATATTATTGCTGATGTTGATGAAGTTGAATCTTCTGATACAGAATCAGAATATGAGTTGGTTCAAGAAGGAAATCAGATGGTCAAAAGAATGAAAAGGAAATTCGTTGAAAAGGCTGCTGAAGAAAAAGCTGAAAAAGATGATCCAATTTTTGAACCTGAAGAGCCTGAAAGTTCAAAGCCAAAGAAATTGAAGAGAATGGCCAAGAGAGGGCCTTATGAGAAGAAAAAGTCTAAGGTTACTAAGACCAGTGTGTCTTCACCAGTTTTTACATCAGTCTCTGTCTCGGTTTCACCTGTTATTGTTCCTTCAGTGGTTACTTCTTTGATTTCATCTTCTGATATTCACATTTCTACTTCACAAACTCCAGAGTTTGTGAATGTAGCTTCGTTTATATCTTCTTTTGTGGAGACAACTACTGTGACTACTTCTTTACCAGGATCTTCTATGCCTCAGGAATCAATTCCTAGAGATGACTTATTTTCTGGACTTGATGATTTAGGTGATATTCATTTTACAGATTATGATGATTCTGATCTCAAAAGAAGAATATCTTTGTTGACTAAAGAAGTTGAAAGTTTGCAAAAGGAAAAGGAACAAGATGTTGGTTCTTCTGGATTGAATGAGTTAAAAACTCAGATGGAATTAATGTTTAAATGGAAAGAAGAGGAGGCTGCTGAAAAGAAAGCAATGAAAGACAAGATTTCTGAGTTAGAGTTTTTGGTGAAGTTACAATTTGAGGACATTGTTGGATTACAACATGAAAATTCTGAATTGAGATCTAAGATTGAAGATTTAGAAAAGAAAGTGACGAAATCAGAAGCATCAAGTTCTGGAATTGATAAAGAAGTTGTGAATATTGATGATGAAGAAGAGAAGAAAGAAGATGAAGATGAAGAAGAAGTTGATTTTGGTGATACTGATATTGATGAACATCCAGATGATTTGGATTACCATGGTGATGATGAGACTGGTGGTGATGGTGCTGGTGGTGTTGAGAGTGGTGCTGGTAATTTGGATTCTGTAACTGGAGCCATTGTGGTTTATACTCCTTCAAGGAATGTTACTGATGCAGTTCCTGTTAGTGCAATATCAGATAATAGAGCTAGGGATTGTACTGAAGTTGAATTTGAAGACTTAGATGAAATAGAACATCCCAAGGCTATTCTTGATTATTCTCTGCCTACTTTTCTTGACTTATTTAAAATGCATTCTGATGTTGATTTGCAGAGAAATATTGTTGAAGTACAGTTGGGTCAAGAAATAGAAGAAGGAGAGATTTTAGATGATTATTCAGTTCAAGAATATCAAAGTGTTTTTGATGATGATAAGGATGATGATGATGATTTGATGTTTGATTTTGAAGAGTATGATGATACTGATTTGTCTGACTTTGATAAAGATGTGATTGATGAAGAATTGTTAGCTCTGGATACTTTGAAGAAAATCTTTATAGCTGGAAGTATGTCAAGTTCTACCTTGAATCCAGTTAGAGCAAAGACTAATTGGGATTATTGGCAAGATTTTGAAGATGAAAGAAAGTACATAATTGCTCATTTACATTCTTTCAAGATTATGCGAGAGGTTTTTGAAGATAAGGATCCTGAAAACTTATCTAAACAAGTGAAAAAATTCAAAATTGGTTCTAAGTCTAAAATGAATGGAAAGATTATCAGTTATGGTTATTTTCACTACATTTCTGGAAGTTTAGTTGATAAAGGATGCTATGTGGTGAAGAGAACTGATGGATGTCAATACTTTGGAAAAGCAACTGATTTGATGACATTACCAGTCTTTGAGTGTAAAAATCTTGCAAAGTTAAAGATGGTCAAGCCTATTCAGACTCGACACAATGAGATTTTTGAGAATTTGTTAAAGAAAGAGGCAAGGCATGGATGGAGTTTGTTATCTCCTCAGTATAGAGAAAGATTCAAGGATTATCTGAAGCCAGTTGTTTATAAAAGACCAAGACTCAGAAAGATTGAACAAGATTGGTATCATTATTTCAAGTTCTGGTTTTATGATGAACAAACTTCTGAGTGTGTGATTGTTCTAAAGCAAGATGATGATTGGAGAGTTATAAGATTGTTTGATCCTATATGGATTGTTAATTGTTCAAGAGATGATATTGCTTTGTTGGATTCAGCTCAGATATATGCTGAAGAAGGATGTCATGAGTATGGAGTCAGTTATAAAGATATGGCTATTCAATATCAAACCATTGCACAAATGTGTTTCACTTTGAAAATACATTCTGGTTGCAATTGGAATGATGTGAATTATCTTTATACTGAGTTGATGCATATACAAAAGGAGAGAGATGATAGAGATTATAAAATGGAAGCAGAAAGACTTGCAAAGATACCACGTTCGGTAGTGATACGAGTGGTGGACAATGTAGTTGCTGAAGTTGGTGAATCGAGTGGATCAAAAGACAAAGTTGAAGAATCAATTGAAGACAAAGTTGAAGAAATAACTGAAGTCAAAGACTGAAGATTTTGATAGCAAACATTTAGGGGGAGTTTGTTAGTGCATGTTTTGTAATTGTTTGCTATTCAAAAGTTGGTTTTATTTATGTTTGTAGAAGGTTCGCTGCTATTGTTTAGGTTTGTTTGGTCCACGAACCTTAACATTTAGCCGAACTATAGAAGGTGTAGGGTTCGGCGAACCTATGGTTCGTGAGTAAGGTTTGTCTAACGAACCCTAAGGGTTCGTTCACCGAACCTTAGGGTTCGGCTAGCAAACCTTATTGATTGAAGGTTCGCTGGTACTGTTAGTATAAATAGATGTTTTATTTGTATTTTCAGTAGAACTTTGATCAGAGTTGTGAGGAAATTCTCTGTGTGAGAATCTTTTGTTCTTGTAATCATTTGTTGATATATACAAGAGTGTTTATGGAATTGCATGTGTTCTTTGTTATTTTACATACTTGCTATGGATTCCGCACGTAGTTAGTAGTTCGTAGAGCTTCGTATATTCGATCCTAATTTGGTTGTAGATCAAGATCACCAAGCCAACAATTTCTCAAAAGAATGTCAACACAAAAATCACTGGTTTGAAGAACAAGAATGTCTCTCCATCTGTACCATCCAAATCTTTGGGTTCATCCAAGGGGTGTGATGAATTAAAGAAAAAGAATGTATCTTCAAGGAAATGCTACAGATGTGGGAAAGTGGGTCATGTCATTGCTGACTGTGCTTTGGACAATTGTAACAGATTTCATACTTTTACTCCACGCGAAACACGACAGTGTTTCACTTGTGGAGGAAAAGGACATATTTCAATCAATTGTCCAAATCACAAGATCAAGAAGAAATCTTCTGAAAATGACAGTCGGGTGATTCATACTGATGGGATTCCTAGGAGGGTAAAGCCTAGTGAGGAAGAGATGAAAATTCTCAGGAAATTTGATCCTGAGTGTGTTTGGGTCAAGGAAGAAAAGTTTCATAAAAGACAAGTTTTTGATAACAACCAAAAAGGTAAAAAGGTTTTCAAAAGGACATCATCATCTGATGATGAGTTTTATGACACATTTTCTTCTAAACATTTTCCAAAACAAAATGTTAATTCTAATTCTTTTTGGAAAACCAGACACAGGTCAGGTGATAGATTTTTTGTGTGCAAGGATGAATACTTGGAAGATGGATCTTCAAGTAGTTCGTCAAGATCGAACGGCAGGAGGCTGTTCAGGGAGACTCAACGTCGCTTTTGGTACTAATCAAATTTTGTTTTAATTTATGGTGCAGGTGGCATTCACGGGCCATATCAAAAGTCGCTGGATTGTTGATAGTGGATGCTCCAGGCACATGACAGGAGAGATCAGTTTGCTGAAAGATTTCAGAGAAATGAAAGGATGTTATGTTAACTTTGCAGGAGACAAGGGTGGTCAAATTACCGGGTGTGGTAGTTTGACTAACGGTAAAGTTTCCTTTGACAACGTGAATTACTGCAAGGAGTTAACTAACAATCTTTTGAGTGTGTCACAGATCTGTGACAAAGGATATAAAGTTTTGTTTGATGAGAAGAAATGCTATGTGCTCAAGCAAGGAATTCAAATTCCTGAAGACTGGATTTTAATGACTGCAGACAGGTGTAAAGATTTGTATGTTTTAGACATGGCGAAGGCGGAGACTGTTAACAAAGTTGAGACGTGTTTGGTGTCGAAGGCCACAGAGCAGGATACTCGGTCTTGGCATAGGAGGATGGGCCATATACATATCAGAAAGATGAATCATATTGTACACAATCACTTGGTTGATGGTGTACCGGTTAAACATTTCAAATTACCTGATGTGTGTGTTTCGTGTAAGAAAGGCAAACAGAAAAGGAGGTCACATAAGTCTAAAACTGTATTTTCTATTGATAAACCTCTAGAACTCCTTCACATGGATCTGTTTGGACCAATCAATGTGAAGAGTATTGGGGGTGAATCATATTGTTTTGTAGTGACCGATGATTTTTCTAGGTTTTCATGGGTTATGTTCTTAAAATTTAAATCTGAAACTTATGAAAATTTTGTTTTGCTTGTAAACAGATTGGAGACTTTGTACAAGTTAAGGGTTAGGCGGGTTCGATCAGACAATGGGACAGAATTCAAGAATCAGAATATGGAAGCTTTCTGTGATTCAAAGGGCATCCAGCAGCAATACAGTGCACCGTATGAACCACAAATGAACGGTGTAGCTGAGAGAAAGAATCGTACTTTGATCGAGTCTGCTAGGACAATGCTCGCTGATTCAAAGCTGCCCATTACATTCTGGAGTGAAGCCGTAGCGACCGCTTGTTTTACTCTTAACAAAGTGCTGATAGTCAAACGACATAATAAAACCAGTTATGAGCTTCTTCAGAATCGAAAACCGAATTTGGAACACTTGGAACCTTTCGGGGCTCCATGTACCATGCTAAAGAAAGATGCTAAATTCAACTCAAAAGTTGAAGACAGTTTCTTTCTTGGCTATAGCCTACCTAACAAACGTGTGTTTAACAAATGCACGGGTGTTGTGGAACTCTGGTAAAATGTGGATGTTCAACGACATACACCTATACCAGAAGGCAAAGGTCCAGATTGGCTTTTCGATTATGATAAGCTTTTTGAGTCGTTCAATTTGTCTCCTAGTTTTACTGATGATGAGATATCCTTACAGATGTTATATGATTTACAGAATGCTGAAGAACAAGGAGTTTCTCATTCATCTGAAGATGTTCGTCCAACTGAAGAAGGCACTTCAGAAGTAGTATATGATGACTGGTCATCGGAGGATGTTCAAGATATTTTTGAAGATGTTGTTTTTGATGATCAAGATGCTGATCAGAATATAACTAATCTTGATCATGGTGTTGGTATCCCGCAAGTGCCAGTGTCTAGAGTTCATGTGAATCACCCTGTAGAGCATATCATTGGTGATCCGTTTGTTGGAGTACAGACGAGAAGGCAAGTTACAAATGAGGAAATTTTGTACGTTGAGTTGGAGCGAAATCATGGGACTCAAGAGTTATGGATGCATTCTTCATTTGTTTCTCAGATTGAGCCTAAATCTGTAACTGAAGCCCTGCGTGAGCCTGCCTGGGTGGAGGCCATGCAAGAGGAGCTTAATCAGTTTCAGAAACTTGGAGTATGGCATTTGGTAGATTTACCAAAGGGTGAAAAGAAGATAGGTACCAGGTGGGTGTTGAAGTGTAAGCAAGACGATAGAGGCGTGATTGTTCGAAACAAGGCGCGTTTGGTTGTCCAAGGGTTCAAACAAATAGAAGGAATTGATTATGACGAGGTTTTTGCACCAGTGGCGCGGCTTGAAGCGATAAGATTATTTCTATCTTTTGCTGCCCACAAGAAGTTTAAAGTATTTCAGCTGGATGTTAAGTCTGCATTCCTTTATGGGTCATTGAAGGAGACAGTGTACGTTTGTCAGCCACCGGGCTTTGAGGATCCTATCCACCGGGATCAGGTCTATATCCTCGACAAAGCACTGTATGGTCTTCATCAAGCTCCTCGAGCTTGGTATGAGACTCTCTCGACTCACCTTATTGAACACGGGTTCAATAGGGGTCAGATAGACAAAACACTGTTTTATCGGGAAAAGGGCAAGGACATTGTCCTTGTTCAGATCTATGTTGATGACATCATTTTCGGATCTACCGATGAACAGTTGTGTTTAGAATTTAAACAGGTTATGATTGAGAAGTTCGAGATGAGTGCTATGTCTGACATTAAGTTCTTTTTGGGTTTACAAATCGATCAATCTGATGATGGCATTTTCATCCATCAGACCAAGTACATTCAAGACGTGCTAAAACGGTTTAGCATGCTTGATGGTAAACCCATTTCCACGCCCATTCAGCCCAATCACGGGATTGAGCCGGATATTAAGGGGGGGCTAATCGATGCTACATTATATCACGGGATTGACTGCCTCTAGACCGGATATTGTATTCGCTACAAGTATCTGTGCTCGCTATCAATCAAAACCTAAGGTTTCTCATCTGATAGCAGTCAAGAGGATTTTGCGTTATCTGAAGGGTACTCCAGACACCGGTCTGTGGTATCCTAAGGATGATATCTATTCCTTCCATGCGTATAGTGATTCTGACTATGGAGGATGCAAGACTGACTCCAAATCAACTACTGGAGGTGCTCAGTTTCTGGGGGAGAGATTAGTCTCATGGCAGTGTAAGAAACAGACATCTGTTGCTACATCTACATGTGAAGCTGAATATGTAGCAGCTGCCAGTTGTTGTTCCCAAGTCTTGTGGATACAACAACAGATGAGAGACTATGGACTTAATTTCCTAACTACTCCAATTCATGTAGACAATGAGGCTGCGATTGCGATTACCAAAAATCCAGTGTATCATTCACGTTCAAAGCACATTGATATTCGGTTTCATTTCATACGCGATTGTTATGAAAAGAAACTGATTGATGTGGTGAAGATACACACAAACGAGCAACGGGCAAACCTTCTCACCAAGGCCTTTGACAAACAACGTTTTGAGTATCTACTCAAATTAAATGGGATCAGGGTCATGGGTGAGGTAATCAAGAATCAAATTCCTTTGTAATCAATTTTATTGACTTAACATCAGATTTTTATTTGTTGTGTTTTTGTTTTTAGGGGGAGAATATTTGTGAAAATACAAAAACATTAAAAAATCAAAAACACAAAAACATTAAAAAATTAAAAATGTGAGAAATTGATTCGACCAAGTGAGAAATGATAGTACATTATTTGCATTTGGAAACATATCTGTATGTGTTATTAAAAATTAAAAGTAATTACAATTACTAAGAATGATGTGGTGGTAGGTTTATAACTTAGTTAAGATAAGTTTAAATAAAATTTTGATTATACTTTATAAGAAACAGATCCTTAGAATGCAGTACTTAGTTTTGTCCTGAAAGAGTGGTAATTTTTCTGACAAAATGTTTCTTGAATAAAAAGTCAAAGTACTAGTTTGATCATGTGTTTAATTTTCAAAAGAAATTCTAATTTTGTTTTTCTTTTATTTTAGTTTAAAGCTGGAACATTCTTTTCGTATACTTACGTATCGACCTGAGTGTTATAGTTTTAAACAATTCAAACTTGTTTTCTTGGTTTTGATTAAGATTTAGACAATCTATGTGTATATGGAAATATCGAACTGATTGTTAAAATCTTAATCTTAAATTATTGTTTAAGTTCATTTTCTGGATCATTTGAGCATACGTAAGTATCAACCTTGATTCCAAGAATTTGAACAAGTTCAAATTGTTTTCTATTTTGTTATTTTCAGAAAGAAATTCTGCTTTATTTTTTTCATGATCAGATTAGTTAAAATTGATATAATAAGTTTTAAGAACATTTATGTTGGTTTAGTTATTCACAAATCGGGGATGTGTTCAAGTAAATGGATTATTATAAAGTGTTTGATAATTTTTATTTAAACTGATTTCTTGACTAAGTAATTAAATTTAAAAGGATAAATATACTGACAATCATCTTAGACTTGTGATTTGCAATTTAATATTTTAATTAATACAAACAGATGTGTTGAAAATTGTAAAATAATTTGATCATATGTCTGGATCTTTCTCAAACAAAAAGATTTTTTTTAGTATAGATAGTTTTGTTAAATTTGTAGCTTAATTGTTCTAAAAATTTTAAAAAAATTACAAAAAGATTTTATTTTTTTTCATCTGATGTTAAATCAATAATTTTTGATTATTTGTTTGACTTTGGAACAATTAAACATGAATTTGTTTTAAAATTTAAAGAAAAATCAAGTTTTTGGAAAAGGTTCGGCTGGTGAAGCTTTGAGAAGGTTCGTTGGTGAGGTTCGTTGGTGAGGTTCGTAGGTAAGGTTCGCTGGTTAGGTCCGCTGGCTAGATTCATTAGCTAGGTTCGCTGACTAGGTTCGTTTAAATGGTTCGTTGCAATGGTTCGTTGAAATGGTTCGCTGCAAAAGGTTCGTCACAATGGTTCGCTGAAAAGGTTCGTGACATATAAATACAAGGTTCGTGAAAATGGTTCGTCACTTTCATCTGTATCACAATTGACGAACCCTCAAGAAGAATTTTTTCGATTTCTGATTTAGAGCATCCCAGAATTTTTCTTTTATATTGTTAGATTCAGATTCACTTGCTGAACATTTCTAGGTAGAAATTATTGGATTTGACCGGCTAGATTGATAGATCTGAGTGATTTTAGGAATTTTAGATCGCATCTGTAATTTGAACTTTTAACCGATTAAAATCTAAAATCTGGACAAATCTTCTTTGTTAAAGTTGTTCATCGGCATGTTTCGAACCTAGGTGTCAAGTTTTATTGTAAAATTCAAAGTTTTGAAATTTTGATTTCAAATTTGGAAAAGGTTCGCTGGATGAACAGGTTCGTTTGAAAGAACAAAGGTTCGCCGAACTTTGAAGGTTCGTTTGAATCTAATAGGTTCGTAGCGAACCTCTTGATTTCAAATCAACCGAACCTTTTGGTCAAGGTTCGTTTGACCAACAGGTTCGTCTGATATAAGGTTCGTTCATTCTGAGGTTCGTTCATTCTGAGGTTCGTTCATCAGAAGGTTCGTTCATCAGAAGGTTCGTTCACAAAAGGTTCGTTCAAAAGGTTCGTTCAAAAGGTTTGTCTGATTAACTGGTTCGTCTGGTTTAGGTTCGCCTAGCGTTAGATTCGTCTAAGGAGATAGGTTCGCTGGTCTACTTAGGTATTTTTTATTTTTTTTTTAATTTTTGTTAATTTTTTTTGATTAATTTTTGTTTCTAATTGTTTTTATTTCTATTTGTAGAAATGGCAAACCTAGTTTTCGAAGACAAACATAATGTTTGTGCTTATTTGGATCCTACTACAAAGAACGGTCAAGACTTTCGACCGATGATCGAGTTTCTGCGAAGATCAAGGATTTATCATGCTATTTCCAACTCTTGCCAGATTTACAGATCACACATTCAGAGTTTCTGGGGATCAGTCAGAGTTATTTCTATGGATGAAGATTATGTCATTGATGCGAATGTGCTTGGACAAGCAATTCGTATATCTGAAGCTGATATTAGGAGGGTGTTACAGTTGGGAGGAGAACCAGCTGGTGTAACTCTTATTCCAGAGAGTTGCATCAAAGGCTGTTTTCTACGTATTCGTTACTTTGGAGCTTACAACTCCATATCAGTCAAGAAGGGAAAGCTACCTCTGCAATACAAGTTTTTGGCACATGTTCTTCTACATTGCCTAAGTATGAGGAAAGGAACATTTGATGAGCTTAGGGATTTAATGAGATCTGCTATGGTTGCTCTTATATTGAACAAACCGTTCAATTTCTCTGGGATGATATTCCGTTACATGTGTGATAATATCACGAAGGCTAAGGATAGGTTCTACATGTATCCTAGATTCGTGCAGATGTTGATAGATGAAAGGTTTCCAGAAGGGCAGTTACCGAGAGAAGCTGGAGATTTATTAAAGCTCAAACACATGACTGATTCCAGTTTGGGTCAGGTCAGGGTGTATCAAAGGAGCGGAGATGCTATTCTAGAGAAAGATTTGATATGTCACTATGCCATGGCAAATTATGTTGCTCCTGATGGTGATGCCTGGAGGCATGAGGACTCAGAGTCAGATAATGAAGAGTTTGTAGCTGCTGATGAACAAGCACCACCTCCACCTCCTCCAAGACAACAAGTTAGGAAGTCTACAGGTCAATCTTCCTCTTCCAGATCTACACCTCAAGCTAAATCATCTCAAGAACCGAGTTCACAGGAGCCGGTTGATGTTGATATGTCTACTCAACAAAAAGAGGATGCTGATGATGATGGTGAAGAGTCACCAGATACAGAGTCTGAATTAGAAACTATTATAAGAGGAAGTACAGTGATAAAGAAATTAAAGAAAAGAGTGGCTACTGAAGAGTCTACTAAAGAAAAGGATGATCCAAGCTACATGGTTGAAGAACCTGAGTCTTCCAAACCAAAGAAGCTTAAGAGAATGGCCAAAGGTGGGCCTTATGAGAGGAAGAAGTCTAAGTCTGCTAAGACCGATGTGTCTTCATCTGTTATGACTACATCAGTTTCTGTTTCTGTTTCTCCGGTTGTTACTTCATCAGTTCCAGTGTCTACTATTTTTGTGTCTTCTTCTCCAGTTGTTACTTCTACATTTCAGGAATTTACTACTTCTGCTTCTACTGTACAAACTTCTGAGATTGTGAATGTAGCTTCATTCATGACTTCATTTGTGGATGCTACTACAGTTACAACTTCTGTACCAGAGACATCTACTCATCATGATCTTCCCAAAGATGATTTGTTTTCAAGTTTGGATGACTTATCAGATATTAACTTCACAGTTAATTATGATGATACTGATCTCAAGAGAAGACTATCTTTGTTGGCTAAAGAAATTGAATGTTTGAAGAAGGAAAAGGAGCAAGATGTTGCTGATAAATCTTCTTCCACTACTGAGCTTGTTGGTTTGAAAGCTCAAATGGATTTGATGATCAAGTGGAGAGAAGAAGAGATTGCTGAAAAGAATATTATGAAAGATAAGATTTCTGAGTTGGAATTTCTGGTTAAGTTACAATATGATGATATTGTTGAACTTAAGAATGAAAACACAGACTTAAGGTTCAAGATAAAGGATATGGAGAAGAAGATGACCAAGTCTGAAGTTTCAAGTTCTGGTGTTGAGAAGATAGTTGGTGATGTTGATGAGAAGGAGGAAGAGAAGGTGATAGAGGAAGAAAAGGAGATTGAGGAGGAAAAGGTGGAAGAGGAAGATGAAGAAGAGAAGCTAGATTATGAAGATACTGATGTGGATGAACATCCTGATGATTTTGATTATGGTGGTGATGATGGGACTGGTGATGGTGCTGGTGGTGTTTCTAGTGGTTCTGATGGTTTGGATGCTATGTCAGGGGCTATTATAGTTTATACTCCTTCAAAGGTGTCTACTAAAGCAGTTCCACTTAGTTCAGTTTCTGCAGATAGGTCAAAGGATTGTAATTATGTTGACTTTGAAGATTTAGATGAAATAGAACATCCTATGACTGTTCTTGATTACTCTTTGCCTACTTTCCTTGATTTGTTTAAACTGAATTCTGACATAGAATTGCAGAGAAATATTGTTGAAATTCAAGTGGATCAAGAGATAGAAGAAGGAGAGATTATTGATGACTATTCAGTTCAAGATTATCAAGATTTTTTAGAAAATGATGATGATTTGATGTTTGATTTTGAAGAAGATGAAAGTGTTGATTTATCTGATTATGATAAAGATGTGATTGATGAAGAGTTGTTGAATTTAAACACTATGAAGAAAATATTTGAGGCTGCAAGTATGTCTAGAACAACTTTGGATCCAGTTAAAGTAAAGACAAATATGGGTTTATGGAGTGAGATTCAAGAAGAGACAAAGTACATCATTGATAATCTACATGTTTTCAAGATAATGAAAGAAGTTCTAGAAGACAAAGATCCAGAAAATTTGTCTAGACAATTCAAGAAGTTTAAGATTGGTTCTAAGTCAAAAATGATTGGAAATATCATCAGTTATGGTTATTATCATAACATTCCAGGAAGCTTAACAGGTAAAGGATGCTATGTGGTTAAAAGAACTGATGGATGTCAGTACTTTGGTAAAGCTTCTGATATGATGAGTCTACCAGCATTTGAGTGTAAAGGTCTTTCAAGATTAAAGATGATAAAGCCAATTCAAACTCGCCATAATGAGATTTTTGAAAGTCTGTTAAAGAAAGAGGCAAGATTTGGATGGAGTTTATTATCTCTCAATTCAGAGAAAGATTTCGTGATTATGTGAAGCCTACAGTTTATAAAAGGCCAAGGCACAGGAAGGTTGAACAGGACTGGAATCCGTATTTCAAGTTCTGGTTCTATGATGAAAGAACGTCAGAAGGTGTGATTGTGTTGAAGCAGGATGATAATTGGAGAGTGATTCGGATGCTTGATCCCATCTGGATTGTTAATTGTTCGAGAGAGGATATTATTTTGCTTGATTCAGCTCAGATATATGCTGAAGATGGATTTCATGACTATGGTGTGAGCTTCAAAGACATGGCAATTCAATATCAAACCATTGCACGAATGTGTTTTACTTTGGGTATACATTCTGGTTGCAATTGGAATGATGTGAATTATCTTTATACTGAGTTGATGCAATTGCAGAGGGAGAGAGATGAAAGAGATGATAGATTGGAGGCAGAGAGACTTGCAAAGATACCACGTTCGGTTGTTATACGAGCGGTGGATAATATAGTTAATGAAGAGATTGGAGAATCCAGCGGAGTCAAAGACAAAGCTGAAGACAAAGACTGAAGATTTTGATAGCAAACATTTAGGGGGAGTTTGTTAGTACACATTTGTAATTGTTTGTTATTCAAAAATTTGTATTTATTTTGAGTTTATAGAAGGTTCGGCTGATAGGTTTGCATAGGTTCGTTTGGCCCACGAACCTAGGCAGGTTCGGCGAACCTATTGATTTGATAGGTTCGGCGAACCTATAACCTAGAGAAAGGTTCGGCGAACCTTATAGTTTGATAACTAAGGTTTGTCTATCAAACCTAGAGGTTCGTTTAGCGAACCTTAGGGTTCAGCTGACGAACCTAAGGTTCGCTGGTCTGTAGTATAAATAGAAGTTGTGTTTGTTTTTTCAGTAGAACTTTTGACAGATCTGCTGATTTTCTTTGTGTGAGAATTTTGTAATTTTGAGTGAATTCTTGTAATCATTTGTTGATAATACAAGAGGTGTTTATTGAATTGCTTGTATGCTTGGATTTTCTACATATTGACTATGGATTCCGCACGTAGTTGATAGTTTATAGAACTTGTTATTCGATCCTGAACGGTTTCACCAAACCAACAGTGACTGAAGGTTCGTGACTGAAGGTTCGTGCATAAGGTTCGTGACTTTAGGTTCGTGATTAAGGTTCGTGACTGAAGGTTTGTCATTGTGGTTCGTGACTTGAGTTTCATGTGATTTGAGGTTCGTGTCTTCAAGTTCGTGATTAAAGTTTCGTTCAGATCAAAGCTTGTTGAAGGTTCGCCTGATTGTTAGGTTCGTGAAGTGAAAAGGTTCGCTGATAAACACTTGCAATCATGGCGGAGATGTATGCTGCTGTAGCAAGTCAAAATTCTAAGATTCATAGCATTCTGATTAGTGAAACTGAGGTTGGAAGTGCGAACAAAGTTCCAAAGTTGTTGGATTTGGCAGATTATGATAATTGGAAAGGTCGTTTTGAAACACACCTTAATGGAACGGACACTAATCTTTGAGAAAGGATTTTGTCTCCATATGAAAGACCTAGAGTGGTGGGAACAGATTTGTATCAACTCCTAGAGAGATTAGATGTTGATGAAAGAAAGAAATATGATTCAGAGAAGAAGGCGTATTGGATGTTGAGCCAAGCAATTCCAAATCAGATTTTACATCAGTTTCATGAGCACAAGACTTCTTATGGTCTATGGAATGCTTTGAAAGCCAGAGTTGAGGGAAATACAAATCTTAAAAAGATGAAAGCCACTGACATTCGCAAAGAGTTTGAAAACTTCAATTTTATTGGCAATGAAAGTCTTGAAGCATTGATCACAAGATACAGACATCTATTGACTGAAGTTAGAAAGTGTGGAATCGATTATACTGAAGATGAAAAGATCGATTTCCTTGCAGATGCTTTGCCTGACAAGTGGAATTCATTGGTGCTAATCTTGAGAGAAAATTTACCAGGAATGACATTGGTGGAATTTATTCAAAAGCTTGAAGAGCAAGAGATGAAGGATAAGAGACAAGCTAGAAGAGTGAATGTTACTCAAGATCCTTCTTTATACGGTGCATCTGTGGTTACACCACCGGTTTCGTCTGCAAAGATTCAGACAACATTTGTTTCTAGTACTTCTGAAAGTACTACTGCTCCTTCTGCATCTACAAGTTCTAGTTGCACGAGAAGAAGTCTGAATCTACACCAACTCCTGTTCAGCTAAATACAACAAATCTGGGGAAAGTAACTGTAGAAGTTGTTCGGGATCATATGTCAATTCTGTCTTGTGTAGTCAACGCGTATGATGAACAAATTGCAGGAAAGATTGGAAACTCTAATCTTACATTTGAAGATTACGAGCAAATTGATGATGACGAAGTGGAGTTGATTGACACTCAATGGGCACCGGCAAGTGCGATTAGAAGAATCAATCGATATGAAAAGAAGACTGGCAAGAAATTCACTTTTGATAGAAACACCAAGTTTGGATTCAATCCAAAGACTACTCAATGTTACAACTGTGGTGAGTTAGGTCAGTTTGCCAGAGAGTGTAAGAATCGAAAGAAACAAGGAAATTTAAACCCGTTCAAGCCAAAAGAAACCTATCAGAAGAAGAAAGAAAAGTCTGAAGATTCATCTAAAGCTTTAGTGAGTCAAGCTGATGAAGGTTATGATTGAGGAAAGTAGTAAGATGAATTGATGGGTGTTTTTATGGCTTCTTTAGATGAAGACACTGGTAAAGGAAAAGGGAAGGTTGATGAGGTAAACGATGATCTCTTAGAGATCATTGATAAATTGAAAGAGATGAATGCTTAGCTGACTGCTGAACTGGTAGAGTGCACACAAGCAAACAAAAAGGTAATTTCAAGAGAAAAAGGTTTTGACAAAAAGATAATTGATTTAGGTAAAGAGAATGAAGATTTGAAAATCAAAGTTTTACAAAATAATCATGTTGTGTCTGTGCATCTCGAATCAGTGCAAAAGCTGAAGGTTGAATTATCAGCAGCAAAAGCAGAGGCAGAGATGAACAAGAGCAAGCTTGAAAATTATCAGAATTCTAAGTATGTCATCGATTACTTTGCTGCCATGCAAAGATCATCGCAGGATACTACTGGAATAGGTTTTCATGCTATGCCACCTCCTCCCAGTTATGTTTCCAGACCACAACTTAATCCGGATTTGGAAGTTCATCCGGTTTCCTTAAATGAACGTGTGTTTGAACAAATGGTTGAGGATGTTGGAGGTTCATCATCTGATGATAAAGTGTCTTTTTATATTGCTGCTCCTATCATTGAGGACATCACAGAATCAGAATATCCATCTGAGATTTTGAGACAGACTGGTTATCAAGTTAAAACTGTTGAGAAAAAGAGTCTGAAGTCTCAAAAGTCAAAGACTGAGATGAAACCAGCTGAGAAAGTGGTGAGTAAACCTAATGTTGTTTCCAAACCAGTGATGAAAGTCAAAACAACCACTACTCTCAAACCGACTGTGTATGTCAAGTCATCCACTACACATCAAGGAGAGTCTAGTGGTGTTTTTTAAAAGCAAAAAGGGTTTTCTGAAAAGGTTGACAAGGTTATTGACAAGGTTAATAAGTTTGGGGTTGGAAATAAAGGAAAATCAAAGTTTTTTCAAAATCAAGTGAATAATTTCAAGATAAAATCAACTGGTTTGAAGAAAATATTTTCATCTACAAAGGTTGCATCTAAATCTTTCAGTTCATCTAAGTGTTATGATGAACCAAAACCAAAGAGTCATTTACAAATAAAATGCTACGGATGTGGTAGATTGGGCCATGTGATTGCTGATTGTGATTTGGATGTAAATTCTGCTAATTGTAGCAGATTTAGGTCCTTTACACCAAGAGAAACACGAAAGTGTTTCACTTGTTGTGGCAAAGGACATATTTCTGCAAACTGTCCAAATCATAAGATCAGGAAGAGTTCAGATGATGATGGTTGGGTGAGTAAGTCGGGTGGATGTCCTAGGAAAATGAAACCTAGTGAAGAGGAAATGAGAGTTCTCAGGAAATTTGATCCTGAATGTGTATGGGTAAGAGAAGAAAAGAATCAGAAAAAGAGAGTTTTTGATAACAAACGAAATGTGAAAAAGGTTGTGAAAATGGTTACATCATCTGATGATGATTTCTATGACAAATTTTCTTCAAAATCATTTTCAAAACAAAATGGTAAGTCAAAATCTTTTTTGAAATTGAGATGCAGGTCAGGTGATCAAATTTCTGGGAAAAAGGATGAAAGCATTGAAGATGGGTCTTCAAGCAGTTCATCACAACAGAATGGCAGGGGGCCATTCAGGGAGACTCGACACCGGAATGGCGGGAGTCATCCCTTTTGATACTGATAAAATTTTAATTTATTGTGCAGGTGGCATTCATGGGCCATATTAATAGTCGTTAGATTGTTGATAGTGGATGTTCACGGCACATGACAGGAGAGTTGAGTTTGTTGAGGGATTTTAAGTCGATGAAAGGTAGTTATGTTAACTTTGCAGGAGACAAAGGTGGTCAAATTACCGTGTTTGGTAGTTTGACGAATGGTAAAGTTTCCTTTGACAATGTTAATTACTGCAAAGACTTAACTAACAACTTGTTGAGTGTGTCGCAGATTTGTGACAAAGTATATAAAGTGATGTTTGATAACGAAAGATGTTATGTACTTCAACAAGGAATTCAGATTCCTGAGGAGTGGATTCTGATGACTGCTGACAGGAGCAAGGATTTGTATGTACTTGATATGGCTAAAGCGGAGACGGTGAATAAGGTGGAGATGTGTCTGGTGTCTAAGGCAACTGAGCAAGATACGCGGTCTTGGCACAGGCGGATGGGGCATATACATATTAGGAAGATGAATCATCTAGTACACAATCATTTAGTTGAGGGTGTACCGGTTAAACACTTTAAACTCCCTGATGTGTGTGTGTGTCTTGCAAGAAGGGTAAATAGAAAAGGAAGTCACACAAAACAAAGACAATGTTTTCTATTGATAAACCACTTGAGCTTCTTCACATGGATTTGTTTGGATCTATCAATGTGAAAAGTATCGGTTGTGAATCATATTGTTTTGTGGTGACTGATGACTTTTCTATATTTTCATGGGTAATGTTTTTAAAGTTTAAATCAGAGACATATGAAAATTTTGTGTTGTTGGTTAATAGGTTGGAGACATTATACAAGATGAGAGTAAGGCGTGTTCGTTTAGATAATGGGACTGAGTTTAAGAATCATTAAATGGAAGAATTTTGTGATTCAAATGGCATTCAGCAGCAAGTCAGTGCACCATATGAACCGCAGATGAATGGTGTAGCTAAGAGAGAAAGAACAGAACATTGATTGAGTCTGCTAGAACCATGCTGGCTGATTCTAAAATTCAATTCTAAAGTTGAAGAGGGTTTCTTTCTTGGCTACAGTCTTCCCAACAAACGTGTGTTTAATAAACGTACGGGTCTTGTGGAATTATGGTATCATGTGGATGTTCAAAGACATGCACCTATACCTGACGGAAAAGGACCAAATTGGCTTTTTGATTATGATAAACTTTTTGAGTCTTTTAATTTGTCTCCAAATGTTTCTGACGATGAAATAACCTTACAAATGTTATATGATTTGCAGAATTCTGAAGATCAAGGTGTTTCTCATCATGCTGAAGATAATAATCAGAATCAACATGAGGAAGGCATTTTAGAAACAATTAATGATGATTGGTCATCTGATGATGATCAGGATGTTTTTGAAGATGCAATATCTCATGATCAAGATGTTGATCAGAATATTACAAAACTTGATCATAATGTTGGAGTCCCGCAAGTGCCTGTCACTAGAGTTCATGTAAATCATCCTGTTGATCAGATCTTTGGAAATCCATCTGCTGGAGTACAGACACGACGTCAAGTTACAAATGAGGCGAGTTTGTATGTTGAGTTAGAAAGGAATCATGGAACTCAAGAGTTATGGATGCATTCTAGATTTATTTCTCAGATTGAGCCAAAGACTGTTACTGAAGCGTTGCGTGAGCCTGCCTGGGTGGAGGTTATGCAAGAAGAGCTGAATCAGTTTCAGAAGTTGGGTGTTTGGCATCTAGTTGATTTGCCAAAAGGCGAGAAGAAAATTGGCACTAGATGGGTTTTAATATGCAAACGAGATGATCGAGGCGTAATTGTTCGCAACAAAGCTCATTTAGTGGTTCAAGGATTCAAACAAGTTGAAGGAATTGATTACGATGAAGTGTTTGCACCTTTGGCGCGGCTAGAATCAGTTAGACTTTTTCTGGCTTTAGCTGCCCACAAGAAATTCAAAGTTTTTCAAATGGATGTCAAGTCTGCATTTCTGTATGGTTCTTTGAAGGAAACAGTGTATGTTTGTTAGCCACCGGGGCTTTGAGGATCCTATCCACCGGGATCAGGTTTACCTCTTAGACAAAGCACTGTATGGCTTACATCAGGCTCCACGTGCCTGGTATGAGACCTTATCGACTCATCTTATTGAACACGGGTTCAATAGGGGTCAGATTGACAAAAAACTGTTTTATCGGGAAAAGGGAAAGGATATTATTCTTGTTTAGATCTATGTAGATGACATTATCTTCGGATCTACCGATGAACAACTGTGTTTGGAGTTTAAAGAGGTGATGATTGAGAAATTTGAAATAAGCGCTATGTCAGACATCAAATTTTTCTTGGGTTTACAAATTTATCATATTGATGATGGTATCTTCATTCATCAGACAAAATACATTCAAGATGTGCTAAAACGGTTTAGCATGCTTGACTCAAAACCAATTTCCACGCCCATTCAGCCTAATCACGGGATTGAGCCTGATATTAAGGGGGAGATAATTGATGCTAGTTTGTATCGTGAAATGATTGGAAGTTTGATGTACTTGACTGCCTCAAGACCATATATTGTATTTGCTACAAGTATATGTGCTCGCTATCAATCAAAACCTAAAGTGTCACATCTGATAGCAGTCAAGAGAATTCTTCGTTATCTGAAGGGTACACCAGACACCGGTTTGTGGTATCCTAAGGATGATAACTTTTCCTTCAATGCCTATATTGATTCCGATTATGGAGGATGTAAGACTGATGCGAAATCCACAACTGGAGGTGCACAATTTTTGGGGGAGCGTTTAGTCTATTGGTAGTGCAAAAAGCAAACATCTGTTGCTACTTCTACCTGTGAGGCTGAGTATGTAGCAGCTGCCAGTTGTTGTTCACAAGTTTTGTGGATACAACAACAGATGAGAGACTATGGTTTGAATTTTCTGACTACCCCAATTCATGTTGATAATGAGGCTGCTATTGCTATAACCAAGAATCCTGTGTATCATTCACGATCCAAACACATTGATATTAGGTTTCATTTCATACGCGAATGCTATGAAAAGAAACTTATTAATGTGGTGAAGATACATACAGATGAGCAAAGAGCAGACCTTCTCACCAAGGCATTTGATAAAAACCGTTTTGAGTATTTGCTCAAATTAAATGGCATTCGGGTCATGGGTGAGGTAATTACAAATCAACTTCCTTCATAATCAATTTTTATTGAATTAACATCAGATATTTTAATTTTTGTTATTTTGTGTTTTAGTTTTTAGGGGGAGAAAATTTTGAAAAATACAAAAACATTTGAAAAATCAAAAACACAAAAACATTAAAAAATTTAAAATTTTGAGAAATTGATTCGAGCAAGTGAGAAATGATAGCACATTGTTTGCAATTGGAAGCATATATGTATCATACAAAAACTTAAACATAAAGAGCAGTTACAATTACTTAGTATGATATGCTGGTAGGTTTATAAGTTAGTTAAGATAACATTTGACAAAATTTTGATTATGCTTTATGAAAAACAGATGCTTAGAACACAGTACTTAGTTTTGTGCTGAATGAGTGGTAGTTAATCTTACAAAATGTTTCTTGAACAAAAGTCAAGTTTCTAGTTTTGATCATGTGTTAATTTTTCAAAAGAAATTCTGAATTTATTTTTTTCTTTTATTTTAGTTTAAAGCTGAAACATTCTCTGCGTATACTTACGTATCGACCTGATTGTTATAGCTTTAAACAAATTCAAATTTTTTTTCTTAGTTATGATTAAGATTTGGACAATCTCTGCGTATATGAGAATATCGATCTGATTGTTAAAAGCTTAATCTTAAGTTATTGTTTCGTTCATTTTCTGGATCATTTGAGCATACGTAAGTATCAACCTTGATTCCAAGATTTTGAACAAATTCAAATTGTTTTATATTTTGTTATTTTCAAAAGAAATTCTACTTTGTTTTTGCATGATCAAACTAGTTAAAATTGAAGTAATTAGTTTCAAGAACATTTATGTTTGATTAGTTATTCATGTGACAACTAGTACCTGACCGGCCGGCAAGTCCGTACGGTATGTGTACTTTCAAAAGTAACTATGTGTAAATACATGTTTGGGAACATTACTTGTATTAACAGAATTCAAAATACAAGAAACAGTTGTACGTATTTTTGTGTAAACTTAAATGCCGTAAGTACAACAATCATTATAAACATTAGTTGTTAGTATTTAGGTGAAGACCTAAGTACAGTTAACACAACTAAACATGAGAAACAACAGTGTGCAAACAAATAACAAGAACAAATCGGTTGCAATCTGATATCCATAGATGACAGGAATCAGATGGCCGACAAATCAGTGTGAAAACAAAGTGAAAACAGGATGTTTAGTTGAGTCCGACAGTGAGGAAACACAACTTAAAACAATATTGCAGTGTCGTTTCAGAATAACGAACTGACAGTGTGTTTGCGTGGGTGACGATTCACTCAAACATATCTGTGAGTTTAACATTCTGAAATGATGACTGGAAAGTAGAAAACAAAAGTCGGAAAGCAAAACCATCGTCGTGTTCGTTCGAGTGACAATTCGAACGAATACGCGCGATGGTGACGCGGTCTGACGAAACGAAAACGAAACACGACACGAACGATAAGTAAATTAATAAAATAAAATAAATAATGTTTTACAATTTTGAAACTCATCAAAATAATTAAAATAACAATCTTTTATTTAAAACAAATAAATTACGCGTAAAGTTCCGGAAACGCGAACCGAGCAACCGAAACAAACCCGAATACCCCGAGGGTATATAAACATCAAATGAACACATTTCTTTCATTTTTCTCAACTCACTCTCTCTCCAAACTCCAAATCCCGTCCCTTTCTCTCTCTAGAAAATCATCACGACATCCAAGCTTCAATCCACCATATCTTGCTCATTCGTGGACGAAATCGAGCGTTCCTGGTGTCCACGCGAAGCTCTCGACCTCCTCTACCTAGAAGTACAAACGATCTGGAGTTTTAACCGCTGAAAAACAAGGTATGAAGCTTGGAAGTTCTGAAAAACTAGGGTTTTCTATGTATTTGTTCGACCAAGCTCTCTAACCGGTTAACCATCATGTTATCTTGAACCACACGTCCACGGGAAAGTAGTTCACCTAACCCCGACCATGAGAACAACCTGCGAATTCGTAGGTTTGAGAGTGATGAAGATGCAGCTCAAACAGTAGACAGGTTCGTGGGATCGGCCGAACCTAATGATGGTTGGCGAACCTGCATCCTCCCAGACGAACCTCCCTTCTTCCCCTCTCAACCGACGAACCCTTAGCCATGCTCAGCCGAACCCCATGGCTGCCGAACCTACAGCCTGGACAATCCTCATCCGCGAACCTCTCAACTAGCGAACCATCGTGGCCGAACCAATTCTTTTGGCCGAACCCTGCTTATGCTCATGGCTGGAAAGTCCCGAACCTTTGACTCTCATGGCCGAACCTTTTCTCAACAGAGACGAACCCTTGATGCCCCGAAACCATGCATGGAAAGCAAGCCGAACCTCCTCCACATGGCGAACCTAAGCTAGGAACGAACCCTTGGGTTCGTTGAGACCAAGGCGGAGCTGAACCTTGGCCATCAGGATGAATAGGTTCGCTGGAATACTCATCCAAGCGGTCGATCACCTTACAATCCCTCGGCCGAGACACCAGAAGCCCAACATCATGTACTCAGCCCGATAAACTAGCCCAAATTCATTTTGTGTAGCCCAATAACAATCAACACGCCCAACAGTCCCCTTTTCGGCCCAAGTGAGGAGCCCAATCCGAGTAGTCCAGCTCATATGCTATCAACTTGACCCAATAGTTTACGCGCGATCCAGGATACATCATGTTAGGCCCAACAATTTTGATTTGGCCCACTTTGATTGATTCGACCCATATACTTAGCCATATAATGAAAGGTCGACCCAAGGGGTGTTAATTACCATCTAATACATGGAAGTAGATTACTAGGAACGACATGCATGAGTTTGAGATGATAATCACACATGCTACTACAAAGGTGGCAAGGTTTTAAGTTTAAGTTCACAAAAGCCAAATCATTGTAGTTGAATTGTGTGGACACATGATTTTTTTTAAAAGAGTCATAACATTGAATCAAATGGAACATAAAATCAATAACCAGCAAACAAGGGCCGAATCACGACTGAGACCCACGAGTGTTAGCCAAAGTTTATGGCTAACACATACACACACAAATCACATACAAATAATAATTGAGGGTTACAAACAAAGTGTAAACAATACAGGATCGTGAATACATAACAAATACAATCAAGGAGCGCGTGCATTTCTTTGTTTGAGTTAAGTCAACCACATCAATAGCAAGGTGAGTTCATATGCCCCTTTTCTTTAATCTTAACTGATTTTAAACTCTCGGGGCTGAGAAACATGCTTACTTTTATTTATTTAAAAGTTTTGCTTAACATATTGTTTATACTTTGATTTAGATAATATTAATTTGTTTATTATCGCTTATCATTGTATGCATGCTTGTATGATCATGATATGACAGGGATAATCAGGTGAACAAGATAATATATCTTCTTAATTCATCTACACATTAGAATAACATAGTTGTAAGATTTAATCTTATAACACTTAGTTATTCTTACATGAACAAACATTGGGAAAATTCATACATAAACAAACATTGAGGACAATTACAGAGAAACATGATGACATTACAAAATACATGAATGATCAGAAGATAATACATCTTCTTAATATCATTCAACATTACAGTTAACTAAGTGTAATAAGTCCAGTACTTATAACGCTTAGTTCACAACACAAACATACTATGCGATAGTATGGGGCATTTATCATCCACCACCTGAGCGGATTAACGGTGGCAAGACTAGTTCTTACCACGGCTTAATGGCAACATGGTGATCACAATATCTGTTGACATACGGTGGGATAGAGGTGAATTGGATGCATTGTAATCTGATTACGTGAGGATCACAATGGATTCCTTTTAGGCTCTATACGTTGCATTGAGAATACATTACAAATGGTTAATTAACACTTTTATTGATTAAAAGTGTATCAATAGTTAGCTTCACGAGCAATAGAATAATACAAGGAACAGATTAAATGAATTTAATATCCTTAATACATATAAGAGTTATCTATACTTTGGTTTAATGATAACAACTGTATTATCATATTATTCAATACATGATATTACAGGTGATCAACAATGAGATAAACAACTGGGAATTGAGATGGAAATCAATAGTTGTATTGCAAGTAGTGTGGAGCTCTAGTAGTGATGTGGTGGGATGTTAGCTAGGGCTTGGTTCCCTTACATATGCCCTATATATAAGCATCACTACTAGGATGATATATTACTCATGATTTATAACTATTGAGAAGCCATTGGGAGAACAGGTGAAACAAACATCATACAAGTAACATGAATAACATTGTGATTGTGCATGTGAATGAATCAAGGTTTTCAATTAACATACTTATGAACTCACCAACCTAGTGTTGACTTTGTTTAAATGCATGTTTTTTCAGGTGACGAACAGGTTTAGTCACCATGATTACAGGGACATGGCTAGTGGACTTTTAGAAGACCTAGCTACTTTAGAAATTGCATACTTTTGGATGACAAGAACATGAATCATCTTTTGTATATCTTGTACAGATACAAGATGTAAACTCATTGATTCTTTTGGGATAGATTTACTTGATTAAATGATGAACGATACATTGTAATTTAATCTTGTAATTCTATATCATTGTTGTGTTAGCATTTCTCATTTATTTATCATGTGCTATGTAAACAATCTGATCATTTGATTATCACAACGATATCGCGCCCCGGGAACTTTCCGCCCGACGGGAAAGTCGATCCAGCCCGTCGGCTCGGGGTGTGACAATTCACAAACCGGGGTTGTGTTCAAATAAATGGATATTATAAGGTATTTGATAATTTAGTTTTAAATTGATATCTTAACTAAGTAATTAAACTTAAAGAGTATAAGTATACTGACAATCATCTTTGAATTGTAATTTGCTAATAAATATATTCATTAAATCAATCAGATGTGTTGATAATTGTTATACATTATGATCTCATGTCTGGATCTTTCTCAAACAAAAATATGTGGTTATGTTGTTAGCATAGTTAGATTTGTTAAATTTGTAGTTTGGTTGTTATAAAAATTTTAAAAAATTACAAAAAGATTTTTTTTATCTGATGTTAAATCAATAATTTTTGATTATTTGTTTGATTTTGAAACATTAAACATTGGATTTGTGCGAATTTTTTAAATAAAATTGAATTTTAAAAAGGTTTGTTGGAGGTTCGCCTGAAAAGGTTTGTGTAGAGGTTCGTTGGATAGGTTCGTCCAACAGGTTCGTTTAATAGGTTTTGGACACGTTCGCCTGAGAGGTTCGTTGACAGGTTCGGTTAACATGTTGGTCAAAGGTTCGTGAAAAAGGTTTGTCAACAGGTTCGCATATAAATAACAGGTTCGTGAAATACGTTCGTCACTTTCATCAGATCTTGTTCACGAACCTGCAAGTTTGAATTTTTGAATTTTCGATTTAGTACCTCAGAAGCTTTTTGCCTGATATCATTAGATTCGAAATTGCATTGTGATCATTTTTAGGTAAAAATCTTGGAATTTGACCGGCTAAATCAAAAGATATGACAGGTTGTAGGATGTTTTAGTCGAATCCTGGTTTGTTGAGTTTAAACCTATTAAAATCTAATTTCTGGACAAACTGTTTTCATTAAAGATGTTCATCGTTGTTTTACGAATCTTGGGATATAAATTTTATAATCTAATTCGAAGATTTGAAAATTTGATTTTGAATGAACTAAGGTTCGCTGAAATTGTAAAGGTTCGTTTGAACTTGATAGGTTCGGGAGGAACCTCTGAATATCAGAGAACCGAACCTTTGTTGGTCAAGGTTCGTTTGACCAAAAGGTTTGTTTGTTATGAAGGTTCGTTCAAGGAAGGTTCATTCATTGAAGGTTCGTTCATTCAAGGTTCGTTCATCAAAAGGTTCGTTAGGTTTAATAGGTTTGTCTTGACAACAGATTCGTCTAAACTTAGGTTTGTCTCAGGAGGTTCGCTGGTTTCAACACTTAGGTTTGTTTTAATTTTGTTTTCTTTCTGATTGTAGAAATGGCGAATCTTACCTTTGGAGATAAGCACAATCTATGTGCATACCTGGATCCTAATACCAAGAACGGCAAAGATTTCAGGCCGATGATAGAGTTTCTGAGACGTTTGAGGATCTATCATGCTATATCCAATTCATGTCAGATTTATAGGTCACATGTTCAAAGCTTCTGGGAATCAGCTAGGTTGATCAGTGTAGATGAAAATTATGTGATTGAAGCGAATGTGCTTGGTCAAGCCATTCGGATTACTGCAGCAGATATTAGAAGAGTATTACAGTTCGGTGGAGAACCTGCTGGTATGAATCTTATTCCAGAAAGATGCATCAAAGGCTGCTTCATGAGGATTCGGTACTTTGGAGTGTACAATGTGATTTATGTAAAGGAAGGAAAGCTTACTCTTCCGTACAAGCTACTTGCTCATGTTTTATTACACTGCTTGAGCATGAGGAAGGGAACTTTTGATGAACTCAGAGACCTGATGAGGTCGGCTATGGTGGCTTTGATCTTGAACAAACCATTCAATTTCTCAGCTATGATATTCAGATACATGTCTGACAATATCACCAAAGCTAAGGATAGATTCTACATGTATCCTAGATTCATCCAGATGCTCATTGATGAGAGGTTTCCTGAACAGATGTTACCCAGAGTTGCTTCTGATTTGCTTAAGCTCAAGCATATGACTGACTCAACTCTTGGTCAGGTCAAGGTGTATCAGAAGAGCAATGATGAGATTTGGACTAAAGAGTTAGTTTGTCACTGTGCCAGGGCTAACTATGTAGCTCCTGAGAATGATGCCTGGAGGCATGAAGTGTCACACCCCGAGCCGGCGGGGTTGGATCGGAGTCCCCGTCGGGCGGAAGGTTCCCGGGGCGCGATATCGTGGGTGATAATCGTGATGATCAGATTGTTTACATAGCATCAATGTTTAAGAATAACTAAAGCACAATCAAATGATAATTAGGATTACAAAGTTAAATTACATTATTAATGTTCTGCAATTTAACTAGGTAAACCTATCAAAAGAATAACATGTTTTTATCTTGTAACTGTACAAGATATCAAAAGTGTATCGCATCCATAGCAAAATATGTGCTTCCCCCAAAAGTCTACTAAGTTGGCTAACTGACATCCTAGTATGCAATCCAAAAGATTAAGCCTACTCCTGTGCATTACCTAAGAAAGCATGAAAGAAAACAAAGTCAACACAACGGTTGGTGAGTTCAGGGAGTTTATAAGTTTAAAAGAAAATAGCTTTAGCAAACCTCCTTCGGTAAAACCTTAACCTCATTAACAATACCTGTATCATCCAACTCGGTATGCTTATGTATAGGGCATACCCCTGAGTCGAGCCTACAACCCGCCCAGACGCCGTCCCACCACATACTAAGTCACATAGGACATTGTTATTAATGATAATTAAGCATTTTACCTATCATTCGATTCATTCCTCATCACAGCTTTAGTTTATTGTCTTAAAGTTTACAAGTCTATAGCATTCGTATGTAATAGCTTCAATATTCGTTTAAAAGCATCATGTTTAAAGTTTAAGATATTGACCCAAAAGCATTCATGTTTCCCCTAGGTAACAACCTTAATTTCATTAACACCACCTGTATCATCCAACTCGGTATGCTTATGTATAGGGCATACCCCTGAGTCGAGCCTACAACCCGCCCAGACGCCGTCCCACCACATACTAAGTCGCATAGGACATTGCTGTTAATGATAATTAAGCGTCTTACCTACCCTCCATATCGTTTATAGCTTTAGCATTATGTTTAAGTTTATAGCATTAGTGAACATTGAGGAATCACTGTATGGCAAGCACTGAGAGGCCATAAGTTTACCCCTCAAGTCCCGACCATAAAGGTCACCCTATGGCAAGCACTGAGAGACCATAATAGGTGCCTTCTAGTCCTGACTGTGAAGAACACATGAAGGCAAGCACTGAGAGACCAACTATTGTTCTTCAAGTCCCGACTAGGAAGAACACATGAAGGCAAGCGCTGAGAGACCAACTATTGTTCTTCCATAGTCAATAGTTTATAGCATCCAATGTTTAACAACCGGAGAGGCAAGCACTGAGAGGCCAAACCGTTGTTTTAGCTTATCAAGTTTATAGCTTTTAAGTTTAGCAACCGGAGAGGCAAGCACTGAGAGGCCAAACCGTTGCTTTTGCATTACAAGTTTATAGCTTTTAAGTTTAGCAACCGGAGAGGCAAGCACTGAGAGGCCAAACCGTTGCTTTTGCATAACAAGTTTATAGCTTACAAAATGTTTAAAGCATTCGTAGTTTTAAGCATATAGTTTATGGCATAAATGTTAAGCATCTAGTTTAAGTATATAGTTTATAGCTTAAACATCGAGTGCGTAGTTTACGATTATAGTTTATAGCGTAAGCTTCAAGAGTAGCGTTTAAGAATATAGCTTAGAGCATAAGTATAAAGAGCATAGTTTAAGGATATAGTTTATAGCATAAGCTTCAAGAATAGCGTTTAAGAATATAGCTTAGAGCATAAGTATAAAGAGCATAGTTTAAGAATATAGTTTATAGCTTAAGAATATAGTTTATAACATATGCATTAAGCACTTAGTTTAAGCATCAAGTGTATAAATTAACATTCTAGTTTGCAACATAAGCATCAATCACCAAGTTTAAGCATATTGTTGTAGCATAAGCATCAAGTCTTCTAAGCATCCAACATATGTTTTCAAGCCTCAAGTTTAAAGTATAAGTTTCAAGTCTATTGTTTTTCAACGTATTCTAAGTCTCAAGTATAAGTTTCAACATAAATATCATGTTTATGTTTAAAGCATAAATAACATTTCAAGAGTTTTAGGAAAATGTTTAACATGCTTCTCAGTCCCGAAGTAAAACAAATAAATTTGAAAAGGGACAAATGAACTCACCTTAGGTCCGAAGTGATTGACTAAGTAAAATGAAAATGCACGCTCTCTTTGTTTGCACTTGTTGTGGAATTCAAGCTCCTGTATTGATTTCATAATGTTGCAAATTATAAGTATGTGTTGTATTGATTCGTGTGCTTGGTTCGTAGTTTCTCCGCGTATCCGGCACGTTACGCGCGTATTCTATAAATTTAAATAAAAAGGGTTTATTTTAACAAGTTAGAAGTTATTTATTTCGAGAAATTATTATAATTATCGTTGCGTTTATTTATTTTTCGAATTATAATATTTTACGCGTTTCATTAGTTTATTCGCGATTTAATTAAAATAGTTTAGTTATTTTTATTTATGATGAGTTTCAAAATTGTAAAATAGGAAATATTTTATTTCCTTAAATTTATGATCGTTCGTATCGTTATTTGTTTTCGTTTTCGTTTCATCAGATCGCGTCGCCATCGCGCGTATTCGTTCGAATCGTCATTCGAACGAACACGACGATGGTTTGGCTTTCTGATTCTTGTTTTCTACTGTTAAGTTATTATTTCAGAACATTCAATTATCAGAATTATTCGTACAGATCGTCACCTATACGAATAACTCGTCGATTTAGTATTCCGTAATAATAACCGTTATGGTTTTGTTTTGTTTCACCTCACATACGTTTATACACAATAGTACCAAATCAAGTATTTATGTTTCAACACTGCGTTGTCTGACATGTTTCTGACTGTTAACCCTAAGGTCTCAGTCAGTTTTAGACAATCGTTTAATAGTTTCATGCTTATCAGAAATGTATCAATCGCATAACATAGTTTCCCGTAAAATGTATCTGAGTTACTGTACAAGTTACTGTACAGTTTACTGTTCCGGTAACGATTCCGGCACAGATGTTACAGTCTCCCCTTGTTAAAGAAATTTCGTCCCGAAATTTAAAAGTTATTATCGGATACTACTCTTTCTATAACAATGGGAAAACTTTGGTCAATGTGATATCCTTACGCTCCCAGTTTAAACTCTAGGTTGCGTTTGGAATTTCCTACATATAGCCTCAAAGTTTTTGCTAGTCTTATTGCTCCTAGTTGTCTTATCGTTACTGCTCGCTTAATCCCTGTGTGGCTCTAACACCTCATTGTTCAAACTAACCGATGCTATGAGCATCAGCTGTTACACAACTTTAGTGTTAGGTATGGCTTCATATGCATGTTATGTGTATTAAACAAGGATTCTTTCTTTGCTTCAATAGAGTTAAAAGAATTCCTAAGTTCCATGAATTTACTTATATGATTATACTAATAGGAACAAGTTAAGTTTCTTGTTTATACTAGTATCAAAATGAAACGAGCACTTATGGTTCAAAGCATATCTCATACCAGTACTCATCTTTGGCATATCTTTGTCTTGCATCCGTAACTGAGTTCCCTGTCTGCTTATGTAGCTTAACTATGATTCCAGCATAATTCCACATTCATCCTTTCTTAACATCCTAGAATTTAAATTCTCTATGTTAAGAAATTCGATTTCTATGAAGTCTAGATGGTGAGTAAAAGCTTATATTCTAGCTTTGGCATTTCGAACCCTTATGGCTTTTAATGTTCTTATTAGATAAGGTTCTCTTCTTAATTACAGTAGATAGCTACAATTACGAATTACTCTATCTTTATTTAATCATTTAACGCTTATTTGTTCTAAGGCTTCCTTGGGTTACTATTCCGATTACCTTGTTAACACCGAGTTGCTTACGGTTATCTTTGATTTATTGTTTCTAAGATCACAACAGAATATGCATCTCAAATTAGTATACAAATAAACGTTTTTAAGTAACATGATGGAATTTGCATACCTGTGGGATCATACCCTCCCAAACTTGCATCAAAGGTTGGTAAGGCATCCACTTCCTCAGAATGTGTAGGATTTGCTGAAAATACCCTGACAGGGCAATCTCGTGCAATGTGTTCGGACAGTCCGCACACATAGCAATCCTTGCTGTGTCGAGGAAGGGGATATGTAGTGTTTCCAGGGTTCTGGTTATGCGTCGGGGGATTATTACAATCACGACTCCAATGTCCTTTCTTTCCGCAATTCAGACAATATCTGCACGGTTTGTTCTTAGTGTGATGAAGGTTGCACGTGGCACATTGAGGAAACTTGCTATCCTTCGGTGTGCATATTAAGTTCATCGGAGATCGACATTGAGAACCCCAATGGCCCATCTTACCACAACGAGTGCACTGCCTGCATGAGGTTGTAGCACTGTGGTGATAGTGGCAGTTAGTGCAAAGAGGAGCTTTTCCAGCATAATGCTTATGACCTTCTGATTCAGGAGCAACGGCCATTTGGCGAAGAGGAATGGCCTCAGTGTAGATTACAGGGCCTCTTGATTTCTTAGTACAACACCGTTTTCGCTTCTTGCTTGTCTCTCCTTGTACTACTCTTTTGGTTCCCGTGACTGCCTTCGGGTAGCATCGAGTGTTCTCGTCACCGTTTATGACTTGAGTGATGATTTCAGGGAGAACCGTCCTCAACTGTTCAGTAATCAGAGTTGCGAGTACATCCACTGCTGGGTCCATCTCTTGTGATGGAGGAGGTGGTGATGGTTGTCTTCCTAGCGACATGCTGCTTCTACTCGAAAGAACATCGGTTAGCATAAAGACTAAATGTAAGAGGCACAATGCAAGCTTAAATCCTAAGTTCTCTATATGAGGGTCCCTAAGTTATAGTCTAGGTCAAACCGTTTTAAGTAAATGACCTATTATTCTCTATAACCTTGAGCTCTGATACCAATCTGTCACACCCCGAGCCGGCGGGGTTGGATCGGAGTCCCCGTCGGGCGGAAGGTTCCCGGGGCGCGATATCGTGGGTGATAATCGTGATGATCAGATTGTTTACATAGCATCAATGTTTAAGAATAACTAAAGCACAATCAAATGATAATTAGGATTACAAAGTTAAATTACATTATTAATGTTCTGCAATTTAACTAGGTAAACCTATCAAAAGAATAACATGTTTTTATCTTGTAACTGTACAAGATATCAAAAGTGTATCGCATCCATAGCAAAATATGTGCTTCCCCCAAAAGTCTACTAAGTTGGCTAACTGACATCCTAGTATGCAATCCAAAAGATTAAGCCTACTCCTGTGCATTACCTAAGAAAGCATGAAAGAAAACAAAGTCAACACAACGGTTGGTGAGTTCAGGGAGTTTATAAGTTTAAAAGAAAATAGCTTTAGCAAACCTCCTTCGGTAAAACCTTAACCTCATTAACAACACCTGTATCATCCAACTCGGTATGCTTATGTATAGGGCATACCCCTGAGTCGAGCCTACAACCCGCCCAGACGCCGTCCCACCACATACTAAGTCACATAGGACATTGTTATTAATGATAATTAAGCATTTTACCTATCATTCGATTCATTCCTCATCACAGCTTTAGTTTATTGTCTTAAAGTTTACAAGTCTATAGCATTCGTATGTAATAGCTTCAATATTCGTTTAAAAGCATCATGTTTAAAGTTTAAGATATTGCCAAAAGCATTCATGTTTCCCCTAGGTAACAACCTTAATTTCATTAACACCACCTGTATCATCCAACTCGGTATGCTTATGTATAGGGCATACCCCTGAGTCGAGCCTACAACCCGCCCAGACGCCGTCCCACCACATACTAAGTCGCATAGGACATTGCTGTTAATGATAATTAAGCGTCTTACCTACCCTCCATATCGTTTATAGCTTTAGCATTATGTTTAAGTTTATAGCATTAGTGAACATTGAGGAATCACTGTATGGCAAGCACTGAGAGGCCATAAGTTTACCCCTCAAGTCCCGACCATAAAGGTCACCCTATGGCAAGCACTGAGAGACCATAATAGGTGCCTTCTAGTCCTGACTGTGAAGAACACATGAAGGCAAGCACTGAGAGACCAACTATTGTTCTTCAAGTCCCGACTAGGAAGAACACATGAAGGCAAGCGCTGAGAGACCAACTATTGTTCTTCCATAGTCAATAGTTTATAGCATCCAATGTTTAACAACCGGAGAGGCAAGCACTGAGAGGCCAAACCGTTGTTTTAGCTTATCAAGTTTATAGCTTTTAAGTTTAGCAACCGGAGAGGCAAGCACTGAGAGGCCAAACCGTTGCTTTTGCATTACAAGTTTATAGCTTTTAAGTTTAGCAACCGGAGAGGCAAGCACTGAGAGGCCAAACCGTTGCTTTTGCATAACAAGTTTATAGCTTACAAAATGTTTAAAGCATTCGTAGTTTTAAGCATATAGTTTATGGCATAAATGTTAAGCATCTAGTTTAAGTATATAGTTTATAGCTTAAACATCGAGTGCGTAGTTTACGATTATAGTTTATAGCGTAAGCTTCAAGAGTAGCGTTTAAGAATATAGCTTAGAGCATAAGTATAAAGAGCATAGTTTAAGGATATAGTTTATAGCATAAGCTTCAAGAATAGCGTTTAAGAATATAGCTTAGAGCATAAGTATAAAGAGCATAGTTTAAGAATATAGTTTATAGCTTAAGAATATAGTTTATAACATATGCATTAAGCACTTAGTTTAAGCATCAAGTGTATAAATTAACATTCTAGTTTGCAACATAAGCATCAATCACCAAGTTTAAGCATATTGTTGTAGCATAAGCATCAAGTCTTCTAAGCATCCAACATATGTTTTCAAGCCTCAAGTTTAAAGTATAAGTTTCAAGTCTATTGTTTTTCAACGTATTCTAAGTCTCAAGTATAAGTTTCAACATAAATATCATGTTTATGTTTAAAGCATAAATAACATTTCAAGAGTTTTAGGAAAATGTTTAACATGCTTCTCAGTCCCGAAGTAAAACAAATAAATTTGGAAAGGGACAAATGAACTCACCTTAGGTCCGAAGTGATTGACTAAGTAAAATGAAAATGCACGCTCTCTTTGTTTGCACTTGTTGTGGAATTCAAGCTCCTGTATTGATTTCATAATGTTGCAAATTATAAGTATGTGTTGTATTGATTCGTGTGCTTGGTTCGTAGTTTCTCCGCGTATCCGGCACGTTACGCGCGTATTCTATAAATTTAAATAAAAAGAGTTTATTTTAACAAGTTAGAAGTTATTTATTTCGAGAAATTATTATAATTATCGTTGCGTTTATTTATTTTTCGAATTATAATATTTTACGCGTTTCATTAGTTTATTCGCGATTTAATTAAAATAGTTTAGTTTATTTTTATTTATGATGAGTTTCAAAATTGTAAAATAGGAAATATTTTATTTCCTTAAATTTATGATCGTTCGTATCGTTATTTGTTTTCGTTTTCGTTTCATCAGATCGCGTCGCCATCGCGCGTATTCGTTCGAATCGTCATTCGAACGAACACGACGATGGTTTGGCTTTCTGATTCTTGTTTTCTACTGTTAAGTTATTATTTCAGAACATTCAATTATCAGAATTATTCGTACAGATCGTCACCTATACGAATAACTCGTCGATTTAGTATTCCGTAATAATAACCGTTATGGTTTTGTTTTGTTTCACCTCACATACGTTTATACACAATAGTACCAAATCAAGTATTTATGTTTCAACACTGCGTTGTCTGACATGTTTCTGACTGTTAACCCTAAGGTCTCAGTCAGTTTTAGACAATCGTTTAATAGTTTCATGCTTATCAGAAATGTATCAATCGCATAACATAGTTTCCCGTAAAATGTATCTGAGTTACTGTACAAGTTACTGTACAGTTTACTGTTCCGGTAACGATTCCGGCACAGATGTTACATGAAGAGTCAAGTTCTGATAATGAAGTTTTCAGTGATGATGATGATAACCAACAACAACCACCACCTCCTCCTCCTAGACAACAGACAAGGAAATCACCAGCTCAGTCTTCACGATCACAACAACAAAGTCAAGTTCAATCTCAAGGGCCAAGTGTAACTCCTACTACTTTGGTACCTCTTTAGGTTATATTTCCAGATCAACAAGAAGAACAAAGGCAAAAAGAAGATACTTCTTCTGTTCAAGTTGATGCTGAGAATTTTGAGGTTGAAGATGAAAATGAAGAGTCTAAAGAGACAGAGTCTGAATTAGAGACTATTGTGAGAGGTAGTACTGTGATTAAAAGATTGAAGAAAAGATCAGTTCAGCAACAAAGTCAAGAAGATAGAAAAGAAGTTGATCCTAGTTTTACAGTGGAAGAGCCTGAAACTTCAAGACCAAAGAAGAAGAAGAGGATGGCCAGATGTCCTACAAAGAAGAAGTCTAAGATTCCTAGGATTATTGTATCCTCACCGGTTATTACTTCTGCAGTTTCTTCTCCACCTGCTTCAGTTATTGCTTCTACACCAGTTACTATTGTTTCTACAGTTCAAGGAGGATTTGGGCAAACTCCTGAGTATGTGAATGTGGCTACTTTTGTTCCTTCCTTTATGGATACTACAACAGTGACAACATCTTTTCAAGCTGCTTCTACTTTCAGAGAAGATTCTTTATTTGCAAATTTAGATGACTTGGATCTAAATTTTATTGTGGATTATGAATACGCTGAACTTAGAAGAAGAATATCTATGTTGTCAAAAGAATTTGATCAGTATAAATAGGAAAAAGAGAAAGTAGTAGCTGATCAACCTTCTTCTTCAAATTCTAGTGATATGGATGTGATGAAGAGTCAAATTTCTCAGCTGATAAAATGGAGAGAGGAAGATTTGATTGAGAAGAAGTTGATGAATGAAAGAATTGCTTCTTTGGAGACTTTGATTGAAATATAAAATGTTGATATTGCTGAGTTGCATAATGAAAATCGAGATTTGAGACAAAAGATTAATGCTATTCAAGTCAAGGATTCTCAAGCTGAAACTACTGGTGCTGAGCAAGTATTTGTGAATGTTGATGATGAGGAAGAGGAAGATGAGAATATTGACTATGGAGATTCAGATATTGATGAACATCCAAGCTTGAATGATCATCGTGATGATGAAGAAAATGATGGTGATATGGTAGGATCAAGTGGATCTGGTGGTCTGAATTCAAAGACTGGTGCTATGGTTGTTTACGATCCTTCCAAGATTTCTATGGATGCTACTCCAGTTTCAGCTGTTTCTTCAGATAGGGCTAAAGATTGTAAAGATGTTGAAATTGAAGATTTAACAGAATTGGAATATCCGAAGATTGTTGATTATTCTTTGCCTACTTTTTTTGACTTGTTTAAACAACATTCTGATATTCATTTGCAGAGAATGTTTGTTGAAATATCTGAAGACATAGACTTGGAGGAAGGAGAAATTGCTGGTGGTTATTCAGCAAAGGAATTCAATGATATGTTTGAAATTGATGCAGATCAAGTATTTGACTTTGAACAAGATGATGAGCTAGAGTTTTTTGATTTTGAGCAAGATGATCCAATTGATGAAAATTTGTACAATCTGCAAACTTTAAAGAAGATTTTTGATCTTGGAGGTGTATCAGGAACATCATTGGATCAGATAAAAGAAAAGACTAACATGGAGTTATGGGAAGAGAATCAAGATGAAATGAAGTACATTGTTGATCACTTGTACATTTTCAAGCAAATGATTGAAGTCGTAGATGATAAAGTTCAAGAAAACCAAGCTAAACAATTCACAAGATTCAAGATTGGATCTAAGTCCAAGATGACTGGAAGAATTGTTAGTTATGGTTACTTTCACAACATTCCAGGAAGTATAAAGGATGAAGGATGCTATATAGTTAAACGGATTGATGGATGTCAGTATTTTGGAAAAGAATTAGATCTGATGTCTCTACCATCCTTTGAGTGTATGGAGTTATCCCGGTTAAAGATGATAAAGCTCATTCAAACTAAACACAATGAAACATTTGAGAAGCTATTGAAGAAAGAGGCTAAATCTGGGTGGAGTTTGTTGAGTCCTCAAGTCAAAGACAAACGGCATGGATATTCAAAGCCTAAAGTTTTCAAAAGACCAAGGTTGAGAAAGATAGAACAGGATTGGAATCCATATTTCAAGTTCTGGTTCTATGATGAGAGAACATCTGAAGCTGAGATTTTGTTAAGACAAGAAGATCAATGGAGGGTAATTAAAATGCTAGATCCTGTTTGGATAGTCAACTGCTCAAAAGAAGATATTGATTTGTTGAATGTAGCTAAGATTTTTGCTGGTGAAGGTTATCATGATGTTGGAATTAGTTATAAGGACATGGCAGTTCAATTTCAAACCATTGCTCGGATGTGTTATACTCTGGGTATACATTCTGGTTGCGACTGGGAAGATGTCAACTATTTGTATGTTGAGTTGATGAAGTTACAAAAGGAGATTGATGAGAGAGATGCTAAGCTGGAAGCTGAAAGATTATCGAAGATTCCAAGATCTGTTGTGATACGAGCTGTTGATAATGTGTGTGAAGAAACTAGTGGGGTTGAAGACAAAGACTGAAGATGAAGACTAAAGATTTTGATAGCAACTATTAAAGGGGAGTTTGTTAGTACATATTTGTAATAGGTTTCTATTCAAACATGTAAATTACAGAAAGTTAATAAGGTTTGGCTTAGGTTCGTTTGGCCCACGAACCTTAGCAGGTTCGGCGAACCTATCATCTTGATATTTCAAATGTTTATGATTTTTCAAATTTTCTCCCCCTAAAAATTAAAACACAAAAAAATAAAATATCTGATGTCAATTCAATAAAACTGATTATGAAGGAGATTGATTTGGAATAACCTCACCCATGACCCGAATGCCATTTAATTTGAGTAAATACTCAAAACGATTTTTATCAAAAGCCTTGGTGAGAAGGTCTGCTCGTTGCTCATTTGTATGTATCTTCACCACATCAATAAGTTTCTTTTCATAGCAATCGCGTATGAAATGAAACCTAATATCAATGTGTTTAGAACGCGAATGATACACTGGATTTTTCGTAATAGCAATGGCAGCCTCATTATCAACATGAATTGGGGTTTTGAGATAATTCAAACCATAGTCTCTCATTTGTTGTTGTATCCACAAAACTTGTGAACAACAACTGGCAGTAGCGACATACTCAGATGTGGATTTTGCACAGATGTTTGCTTTTTACACTGCCAAGAAACTAACTGTTCCCCCAAAAATTGTGCACCACCAGTTGTGGATTTTGCATTTGTCTTACATCCTCCAAAATCGGAGTCACTGTAGGCATTGAAGGAAAAGTTATCATCCTTAGGATACCATAAACAGGTGTCTGGTGTACCCTTCAGATAACGAAGTATTCTCTTGACTGCAATCAGATGTGACACTTTAGGTTTAGATTGATATCTTGCACAAATACTTGTAACAAAAACAATATCTGGTCTTGAGGCAGTCAGATACATCAAACTTCCAATAATTCCACGATAAAGTGTAGGATCAATCAACTTCCCCTTAATATCAGGCACAATCCCGTGATTAGGCTGAATGGGCGTGGAAATTGATTTAGAATCAAGCATGCTAAACCGTTTTAGCACATCTTGAATGTACTTTGTCTGATGAATGAAAATTCCATTATCAGTTTCATCAACTTGTAAACCCAGAAAAAATTTGATATCTGACATAGCACTAATCTCAAATTTATCAATCATCACCTCTTCAAAATCCACACATTTGTTCATCGGTAGATCCAAAAATGATATCATCCACATAAATCTGAACAAAAAGAATGTCTTTGCCCTTTTCCCGAAAGAACAAAGTTTTGTCAATCTGACCGCTATTGAACCCGTGTTCAATAAGATGAGTCGATAAAGTCTCACACCAGGCACGCGGAGCCTGATGAAGACCATACAGTGCTTTGTCCAAGAGGTAAACCTGATCCCGATGGATAGGATCCTCAAAGCCCGGTAGCTGAGAAACATACACTGTTTCCTTCAAATAACCATACAAAAAAGCAGATTTTACATCCAACTGAAAAACTTTAAACTTCTTATGAGCGGAAAAAGCAAGAAAAAGTCTAATTGCTTCCAATTGTGCCATAGGTGCAAAAACTTCATCATAATCAATTCCTTCAACTTGTCTAAAACCCTGAACCACTAAACGAGCTTTATTTCTGACAATTACTTCTCTGTCATCTCGTTTACATCTCAACACCCATCTAGTACCAATCTTTTTCTCTCCTTTTGGCAAATCTACCAAATGCCAAACTCCCAACTTTCGAAATTGATTCAATTCTTCTTGCATAGCCTCCACCCAGGCAGGCTCACGAAACGCTTCAGTCATAGTCTTTGGCTCTATTTGTAAAATAAACGCTGAATACATCCAGAGCTCTTGACTGCCATGAGTTTTCTCTAACTCCACATACATACTTTCTTCATTTGTGACTTGATTTGGTGTCTGTACTCCTGCAGTTGGATCTCCTATGATTTGATCAATCAGATGATTAACATGAACACACATGACAAGCAATTGCGGTACAACACATCATGATCAATATTAGTAATATTCTGATCAGTATCTTGATCATGAGAAATAGCATCTTCAAAAACATCATTATCATCATCAGATGACCAATCATCATTAATGAGTTCTGAAATGCCTTCCTCATGTGATGTAGTAATTCCATCTTCAGATTGATGAGAAATATCTTGCTCATCTGAATTATGCAAATCATACAACATTTGTAAAGTTATTTCATCATCAAAAACATTTAACAACATATTAAACGAATCAAACAACTTTTTGTAATCAAAAAGCAAATCTAGACTCTTCCCATCTGGTATAGGTGTATGTCGTTGAACATCCACATGATACCATAATTTCACAACACCCTTACGTTTGTTAAACATGTTTGTTAGGAAGACTATAGCCTAGAAAGAAACCCTCTTCAACTTTAGAATTGAATTTTGAATCTTTCTTTAGCAGTGTACTAGGAGCCCCAAAAGGTTCCATGTGTTCCAAATCGAGCTTTTGATTTTGAAGCAATTCATAACAAGTTTTATCGTGTCTTTTAACAATTAAGACTCTGTTAAGGGTAAAACAAGCAGTAGCCACAGCTTCTTTTCAAAAAGTAATGGGAAGTTTAGAATCGGCTAGCATTGTCCTTGCAGACTCAATCAAGGTCCTGTTCTTTCGTTCTGCTACACCATTCATCTAAGGCTCATAAGGTGCACTAAACTGCTGCTGAATGCCTTTGAAACTACAAAATTCCTCCATTTGATGATTCTTAAACTCAGTCCCATTATCAGATCGTACACGTCTCACTCTCTACTTATATAAAGTCTCCAACCTAGTTATCAACAAAACAAAATTTTCATAATTATCTCATTTATGCTTTAAAAACATAATCCATGAACATCTTGAAAAATCATTAGTGACAACAAAACAATAAGATTCACCACCTATACTTTTCACATTAATTGGTCCAAACAAATCCATGTGAAGAAGTTCAAGTGGCATATCAATTGAAAAGATTTTCTTTGTTTTGTGAGACCTCCTTTTCTGTTTACCCATTTTACATGACACACACACATCCGGAAGTTTAAAATGTTTAACAGTTACACCCTCAACTAAATCATTATGCACAAGATGATTCATTTTCAGAATATGAATATGTCCCATTCGCCTGTGGCACGAACGTGTATCCTGTTCAGTAGCTTTGGACAACAGACATGTTTCCATTTTATTTACTGTCTCAGCCTTTGCCATGTCAAGCACATAAAGATTCTTGCTCCGATCAGCTGTCATCAGTATCCAATCCTCAGAAATTTGAAATCCTTGCTTGAGTACATATCACCTATCTTTGTCAAACATCACTTTGTAATCCTTATCACAAATCTGCGAAACACTCAACAAATTGTTAGTTAATTCTTTGCAAAAATTAACATTATCAAACGAAACCTTTCCATTTGTCAAACTACCAAACCCTATAATTTGACCTCCTTTATCTCCAGCAAAGTTCACATAACTTCTTTTCACCAACTTGAAATCTCTTAACAAGTTCAATTCTCCAGTCATATGGCGGGAACATCCACTATCAACAATCCAATGATTGTTAATATGGCCCATGGATGCAACCTACACAATAAATGAAAAGAAACCTGTCAGTATTCAAAAGGGATGACCCTCGCCATTTCGGCGTCGAGTCTCCCGGAATGGACCCCTTCCATTCTTTTGTGATGATCTGATGGAATACCCATCATCACTTGTGTCATCCTCTTTCTTAGAAACTTCATCACCTGATCTATCTTTGAGTTTCCAAAATGATTTAGATTTAAGATGTTGGTTTGAAAATGATTTTGATGACACATTTTCAAATGAATCATCATTAGATGAAGTCACAATTTTCACAATCCTTTTAACATTTCTTTTATTCTCAAAAAATATTTTCTTTTGGTTGATTTCTTTTTTCACCCAAAAACAATCAGGATTGAATTTTCTAAGAACTCTCATCTCATATTCACTAGGTCTATTTTTCCTAGGACTTCCACCTAAACCATTCACCCGACACTCCTCATCAGAACTGTTTCTAATTTTGTTATTTGGACAATTAGCAGAAATATGTCCTTTACCACAACAAGTAAAACACTTTCGTGTTTCTCTTGGTGAAAAAGACTTAAAATTGCTACCATCACTTGAACTGAAATCCACATTACAATTAGCAACCAAATGACCCATATTACCACATCGGTAACACTTTCTATCCTTAATATGAATTATGGTTGTGGGTTCATCATAAAAACTTGATGAAACAAAAGGTTTTGACACAGCCTTTGAAGATGAGGTTTTGTTTCTCAAACCAGTTGAATTTGTCTTTGAATTATTCATTTGTTTTTGAAAGTTCTTTGATTTAGCTTTATGGCCAACCCCAAAATTGTCAAAGAAAAAATCCACCTTTTCAATTTTCTTAGAAATCACATTTTTCTTTTGAAAATTTCCATTAGACTCTCCTTGATGTGTATTAGATGACCTAACATACACAATCGGTTTAAGAGTAGTGGTTGGTTTGGCTTTAATCACTAGTTTGAAAACTTGAGTGGTTTTAAGCACCACCTTATCAACTTGTTTAATCTCAGATTTTGACTTCTGAGATTTCAAACTCTTTTTCTCAACATTTTTTACTTTGTAACCATTTTGTCTCAAAATATCTGATGAATATTCTGACTCAGTTATATCTTCAATGATTGGAGCATCACTGTCAAGTGACACCTTTTCATCAAAAGATGAAACTCCAGCATTTTCAACAACATGTTCAGACTCTTGTTCATTCAAAGAAACTGGATGAACTTCCAAATTTGGATCAATTTGTGGTCTAGGAACATAGCTTGAAGGAGGTGGTACAATATGAAATCCCAAGCCAGTAGTATCATTCGATGATCTTTGCATAGCCGCAAAATAGTCGATAACATATTGAGAATTCTGATAATTCTCTAGCTTGCTTTTATTCATTTGTGCTTCTGCTCTAGCTGCTGACAATTCAACTTTCAACTTTTGTACTGACTCAAGATGCACAGAAACTGCATGATTGTTTTGCAAAATTTTAATTTTTAATTCTTCATTTTCTTTTCCCAAATCAATGATCTTTTTATCAAAAGTTTCTCTCTTGAAATCAACTTTTTATTAGCTTCAGTGCACTTGATCAGTTCAGCAGTCAATTGAGAATTCATTTCCTTCAATTTTTCAATGATCTCTAAAAGATCATTATTTACCCCTTCAACCTTTTCTTTGCCCTTTCTTGTTTCTTCCTCCATAGAAGCCATAAATGCGCCCGTTAAATCATCATATTGCTTTCCCCAGTCATATCATTCATCTGCTTGACTGACTAAAGCTTTTGTTGATTCTTCAGGCTTCTCTGTTTTCTTTTGATAAGCTTTTTTTGGCTTGAAAGGATTCAAGTTTCCTTGCTTCTTTCGATTTTTACATTCTCGAGCAAAATGTCCCAACTCACCACAATTATAACATTGTGTAGTCTTTGGATTGAAACCAAACTTTGTGTTTCGATCAAAAGTAAACTTCTTTCCTGTTTTCTTCTCATATATGTTAATTCTTCTTATTGCACTAGCCAAAGCCCACCGCGTATCAATCAATTCCATCTCATCATCATCTATCTCCTCATAATCTTCAAAAGTAAGATTTTAATTTTCTATCCTTCTAGCTATCTGCTCATTGTTAGTACATGTTTGTAATTGTTTGCTATTCAAAAGATGTATTTATTTTGAGTTTGTATAAAGGTTCGGCTAGGTTATGCCTAAGGTTCGTTTGGCCCACGAACCTTAGCATAGAGGCGAACCTATTTGAGTTGATAGGTTTAGCGAACCTATGGCCTAGCAAAGGTTCGGCGAACCTTTTGTATGGTCTTTATAGGTTCGTCTAGCGAACCTAAGGGTTCGTTCAGCGAACCTTAGGGTTCGGCTGGCAAACCATAGGTTCGGCTAGCAGTAAAGGTTCGCTGGTCCAGTTACTATAAATAGAAGGTTTGTTTGTAGATCTGGTAGAACTTTTGGATAGATCTGCTGATTCTCTCTGTGTGAGAATTCTGTAATTCTGAGTGAATTCTTGTAATCATTTGTTGATAATACAAGAGGTGTTTATTGATTTGCTTGTGTTCTTGAGTTTTCAACATATTGACTATGGATTCCGCACGTAGTTGATAGTTAGTAGGACTTGTGATTCGATCCTGAACGGTTTCATCAAACCAACAGTGGTATCAGAGCGTTTGGTGAAGTTCTACACTACAAATTCAAGGATTTCAAGCAATTGAAGAGTTGAAGATATGAAGATCATCAATGGCTACGTTTTATTTTCTTCTTGATTGATTTTCTGGTGTTTGAGGCTGTTATCATTGTCAATTGTTGTTGAATTACAACAAATGAAGTTTTGGAGGTGTTTTGGTAGAGATTTGGAAGGATTTTTTGAAGTTTTGAAAGGTTTCCCGCTCAAAATTTCAAAATTTGCGCTACAGGTTCGCGGGACGAACCTGTGACTTGCTGAAGACAAAGGTTCGCTGTTATTCTGGTTTTTTAGAGGGTTCGTTTGATAGTTCGGCAGAGGTTCGGCAATAGTTCGGTGAAGGTTCGGCAAGTTTGGGTGATAGTTCGGCAGAGGTTCGCTGCTTACTGTTCATATTTCGGCTGAGGGTTCGCTTGAACTAAAGGTTCGCTAGTTTCTTGGTTCGTCTGTGCAAAGGTTCGTGAGTGTCAAGGTTCGTTGTTCAAAGGTTCGCTGATCAAAGGTTCATTGCTCAGAAGACAAATTTTGTCCATAGGTTCGGCTGAGGTTCGTTTGAGGTTCGGCTAGGGATATTTTGGAAAAAGGTTCGCTGCTTTCATTTCTGAAATCATGTCTGACATGTACGCTGCGATGGCAAGTCAGAATTCCAAACTTCAGAGCATCTTAATCAGTGAGACTGAAGTGGGCAGTACTAATAAAGTGCCAAAGCTATTGGATTTGGCTGACTATGACAACTGGAAAGGAAGATTTGAGACTCATCTCAATGGCACAGATACAAACTTATGGGAAAGAATCTTATCTCCTTATGAGAGACCAAGGGTAGTTGGTACTGATTTGATTCAACTCTTAGAAAGACTGGATGTTGATGAACGGAAGAAGTATGACTCGGAAAAGAAAGCATATTGGTTATTGAGTCAGGCCATTCCCAATCAAATTCTACATCAGTTTGATGAATACAAGACTGCTTATAGTCTTTGGAATGCATTAAAGGCAAGAGTTGAAGGCAACACAAATCTGAAGAAAATGAAGGCTACTGACATTAGAAAGGAGTTTGAGAATTTCAATATCATTGGAAATGAGACTCTAGATGCCTTGATTACCAGATACAGACACTTGTTGACTAAAGTGAGAAAATATGGCATTGAGTACTCAGAAGATGAGAAGATTGATTGTCTAGCTGATGCATTACCAGATAAATGGAACTCCTTGGTGCTCATATTGAGAGAAAATCTACCTGGATTGACATTGGTAGAGTTTATTCAGAATTTGGAGGAACAAGAAATGAAGGACAAACGTAAAGCAAGACATGTAAATGTCACACAAGATCCTTCCTTGTATGGTGGTTCAGTTGCTACACCACCTGCAGCATCTGCTAAGATTCAGACTGCTTTTGTGTCTAGAACTTCTGAAACTACTCAGAGTTCTTCTGTATCTTCAAGTTCTAGTTCACATTGTCCGATCAATGAGAAAAAGTCTGAATCTACACCACCTCCAGTGCAGCTCAACACTACAAATCTGGGAAAAGTTACAATTGAAGCAGTTAAAGACCATATGTCTATTTTATCATGTGTGGTTAGTGCATATGATGAGCAAGTGGCAGGAAGAATTGGCAATGCAAATCTGACTTTTGAAGATTATGCTCAACTTGATGAAGATGAGACGGAACTTATTGATACGCAGTGGGCATTAGCAAGTGTTATCCGCAGAATAAATCGTTATGAGAAGAAAACTGGGAAGAAATTTACTTTTGACCGGAACACAAAGTTTGGATTCAATCCAAAATCTACACAGTGTTATAACTGTGGTGAACATGGTCATTTTGCAAGAGAATGCAAGAATCCCAAGAAGCAAGGTAATCTGAATCCGTTCAAGCCAAAGGAAGAGTATCAGAAAAAGAAAGAGAAAATTGAAGAATCTTCTTCTAAAGCACTTGTAAGTCAAGCAGATGAAGGCTATGACTGGGGTAAACAGTATGATGATCTTATGGGTGCTTTCATGGCTTCGTTGGAAGAAGAATCCGGGAAAGGAAAGGAGAAGGTTGATGAATTGAATGAGGTACAGAGTGATTTGTATGAAATGATAGATAGACTCAAGGAGATGAACTCACAGCTTACTTCTGATCTGAGAACATGCACAGAAGCAAATAAGAAGTTAATTTCTAAAGAGAAAGCTTTTGATAAGAAGATAATTGATCTAAGTAAAGAAAATGAGGATTTGAAGATAAAAGTGTTACAAAACAATCATGCTGTTTCTGTGCATCTGGATTCAGTTCAGAAATTGAAAGTAGAGTTGTCAGCTGCCAAAGCTGAAGCTGAATTGAACAAAGCCAAACTTGAGAATTATCAGAATTCTGCATATGTCATTGATTATTTTGCGGCTATGCAAAACTCTTCGAGGGATAATTCTGGGATTGGTTTTCATGCTGTGCCACATCCTCCAATTATATTCCAAGACCACAACTTGATCCAGATCTGGAAATTGATCCAGATCTGGAAATTGATCCAGTTTCTTTAAAGGATAATGTTTCTGATCAAGTGTCTGAGGATGTGGAAAGTTCATCATCTCATGAGAGTGAATCTATTGATTTTGATGCTCCGATCATTGAGGACATCACTGATTTAGAATATCCAGATGATATTTTAAGAATGATTGGTCATCAACAAGTCAAGTCTGTGGAAAAGAAGAGTCCAGTTTTCCAGAAATCAAAATTTGAAGTAAAATCAACTGGGAATTCAGTGGTTAAACAAAAGTCTGTTTCCAAATCAAACCTAAATGTGAAGACTACTTCTACTATCAAGCCAATTGTGTTTGTTGAGTCTTCAACAACACAAAAAGGAGAGTGAAGTAAAGTTTTTCAAAAACAAGAAAAATTTTCTAAAAAGATTGACAAGAAGTTTGTCAAAGTTGTTGACAAGGTTAACCAAAGTGGGACTGGAAACAAGGGTAAATCCGTGATTTATCAAAAGAATGACAAAAGTAAAGCCATTGGTTTGAAGAAAAAGATTTTATCTCCGTCTGTAGCATTCAAATCTTTGGATTCGTCTAAGGGGTGTGATGAAAAGCCAAAGAAGGTGTCATCAAGAAAATGCTACAGATGCGGGAAATTGGGACATGTCATTGCTGAATGTGATATGGATAATTGTAACAGATTTCATACTTTTACTCCACGAGAAACATGACAGTGTTTCACTTGTGGAGGAAAAGGTCATATCTCTGTTAATTGTCCAAATCACAAGGTCAAGAAGAAAACTTCTTCTAATGACAGTCGAGTGATTCATTCTGATAGAACTCCTAGGAGGGTAAAGCCTAGTGAGGAAGAGATGAAAATTCTCAGGAAATTTGATCCTGAGTGTGTCTGGGTTAAGGATGAAAAATTTCATAAAAGACAAGTTTTTGATAATCAACAAAAAGGTAAAAGAGTTTTGAACAGGTCATCATTATCTGATGATGAATTTTATGATAACTTTCCTCATAAACAATTTTCAAAATAAAATTCTAATTCAAATTTTTGTTGGAAATCCAGATACAGATCAGGTGATAGATTTGATTTGACAAATGATGAATACTTGGAAGATGGGTCTTCAAGTAGTTCATCAAGATCGAACGGCAGGAGGCTGTTCAGGGAGACTCAATGCCGGAATGGCGGGAGTCATCCCTTTTGATACTGATCATTTGTTTTTAATTTATGGTGCAGGATGCATTCATGGGCCATATCAACAGTCGCTGGATTGTTGATAGTGGATGCTCCAGGCACATGACGGGAGAGATCAGTTTGCTGAAAGATTTTCGGGAGATGAATGGTTGTTATGTTAACTTTGCAGGTGATAAAGGAGGTCAAATTACCGGGAGGGGTAGTTTGACTAACGGTAAAGTGTCATTTGATAATGTAAACTACTGCAAAGAGTTAACTAATAATCTGTTGAGTGTGTCTCAGATAAGTGATAAAGGCTACAAGGTTTTGTTTGACGAGAAGAAATGTTATGTGCTCAAGCAAGGAATTCAAATTCCTGAAGACTGGATCTTAATGACTGCAGACAGGTGTAAAGATTTGTATGTTTTATATATGGCAAAGGCGGAGACTGTTAACAAAGTTGAGACGTGTTTGGTGTCGAAGGCCACAGAGCAGGATACTCGATCTTGGCATAGGAGGATGGGCCACATACACATCAGAAAGATGAATCATCTTGTACACAATCACTTGGTTGATGGTGTACCGGTTAAACATTTCAAATTACCTGATGTGTGTGTTTCGTGTAAGAAAGGTGTAGCTGAGAGAAAGAATCGTACTTTGATTGAGTCAGCTAGGACACTACTCGCTGATTCAAAACTGCCCATTACATTTTGGAGTGAAGCCGTAGCGACCGCTTGTTTCACTCTCAACCGCGTGCTTATTGTTAAACGACATAATAAAACATGTTATGAGCTTCTTCAAAATCGAAAACCGAATTTGGAACACTTGGAACCTTTTGGGGCTCCATGTACCATGCTAAAGAAAGATGCTAAATTCAACTCCAAAGTTGAAGAAGGTTTCTTTCTTGGCTATAGCCTACCTAACAAACGTGTGTTTAACAAACGCACGGGTGTTGTGGAACTCTGGTATAATGTGGATGTTCAACGACATACACCTATACCAGAAGGCAAACGTCCAAATTGGCTCTTCGATTATGATAAGCTTTTTGAGTCGTTCAATTTGTCTCCTAACTGTACTGATGATGAGATATCTTTGCAGATGTTATATGATCTTCAAAATTCTGACAGACAAGGAGTTTCTCAGTCATCTGAAGAAGTTGGTCCAACTGAGGAAGGCACTTCTGAAGCTATTAATGATTGGTCATCGGAGGATGATCAAGAAGTGTTTGAATATGCACTTTCTCAAAATCAATATGAAGATCAGAATATCACAAATCTTGATCATGAGGTTGGAATTCCGCAAGTGCCGGTGACGAGAGTTCATGTGAATCACCCTGTGGCGTAGATCATTGGTAATCCGTCTGATGGAGTAAGAACGAGAAGACAAGTTGTATCTGAGGATAGCTTGTATGTTGAGCTGGAGCGAAATCATGGGACTCAAGAGTTATGGATGCATTCTGCATTTGTTTCTCAGATTGAGCCTAAGTCTGTAACTGAAGCCCTGCGTGAGCCTGCCTGGGTGGAGGCCATGCAAGAGGAGCTTAATCAGTTTCAGAAACTTGGAGTATGGCATTTGGTAGATTTACCAAAGGGTGAAAAGAAGATAGGCACCAGGTGGGTGTTGAAATGTAAGCGAGATGATAGAGGCGTGATTGTTCGAAACAAGGCACGTTTGGTTGTCCAAGGATTCAGACAAATAGAAGGAATTGATTATGACGAGGTTTTTGCACCAGTGGCGCGGCTTGAAGCGATAAGATTATTTCTATCTTTTGCTGCCCATAGGAAGTTTAAAGTCTTTCAACTGGATGCTAAGTCTGCATTCCTTTATGGTTCCTTAAAGGAGACAGTGTACGTTTGTCAGCCACCGGGCTTTGAGGATCCTATCCACCGGGATCAGGTCTATATCCTCGACAAAGCACTGTACGGTCTTCATCAAGCTCCTCGAGCTTGGTATGAGACCCTCTCGACTCACCTTATTGAACACGGGTTCAATAGGGGTCAGATAGACAAAACTCTGTTTTATCGAGAAAATGGCAAGGACGTTCTCCTTGTTCAGATCTATGTGGATGACATCATCTTTGGATCTACTGATGAACAGTTGTGTTTAGATTTTATGCAAGTTATGATTGAGAAGTTTGAGATGAGTGCTATGTCTGACATCAAGTTCTTTTTGGGTTTACAAATCGATCAATCTGATGATGGCATTTTCATCAATCAGACCAAGTACATTCAAGACGTGCTAAAACGGTTTAGCATGCTTGACTGTAAACCCATTTCCACGCCCATTCAGCCCAATCACGGGATTGAGCCGGATATTAAGGGGGAGTTAATCGATGCTACATTATATCGTGGAATGATAGGGAGCTTGATGTATTTGACAGCCTCTAGACCAGATATTGTATTCGCTACAAGTATCTGTGCTCGCTATCAATCAAAACCTAAGGTTTCTCATCTGATAGCAGTCAAGAGGATTTTGCGTTATCTGAAGGGTACTCCAGACACCGGTCTGTGGTATCCTAAGGATGATAACTACTCCTTTCATGCTTACAGTGATTCTGATTATGGAGGATGCAAGACTGACTCCAAATCTACTACTGGAGGTGCTCAGTTTCTGGGGGAGAGGTTAGTCTCATGGCAGTGTAAGAAACAAACATCTGTTGCTACATCTACATGTGAAGCTGAATATGTAGCTGCTGCCAGTTGTTGTTCCCAGGTGTTGTGGATTCAACAACAGATGCGAGATTATGGACTTAATTTCTTAACTACCCCGATTCATGTAGACAATGAGGCTGCGATTGCTATTACCAAGAATCCAGTGTATCATTCACGTTTGAAGCACATTGATATTCGGTTTCATTTCATACGGGACTGTTATGAAAAGAAACTGATTGATGTGGTGAAGATACACACAAACGAGCAACGGGCAGACCTTCTCACCAAGGCCTTTGACAAACAATGTTTTGAGTACTTACTCAAATTAAATGGGATCAGGGTCATGGGTGAGGTAATCAAGAATCAAATTCCTTCGTAATCAATTTTATTGACTTAACATCAGATTTTATTTGTTTTGTTTTTGTTTTTAGGGGGAGAATATTTGTGAAAATACAAAAACATTAAAAAATCAAAAACACAAAAACATTAAAAAATTAAAAATCTGAGAAATTGATTCAAACCAAGTGAGAAATGATAGTACATTATTTGCATTTGGAAACATATTTGTATGTGTTATTAAAAATTAAAAGTAATTACAATTACTAAGAATGATGTGTTGGTAGGTTTATAACTTAGTTAAGATAAGTTTAAATAAAATTTTGATTATACTTTATAAGAAACAGATGCTTAGAATGCAGTACTTAGTTTTGTCCTGAAAGAGTGGAAATTTTTCTGACAAAATGTTTCTTGAATAAAAAGTCAAAGTACTAGTTTGATCATGTGTTTAATTTTCAAAAGAAATTCTACTTTTGTTTTTCTTTTATTTTAGTTTAAAGCCGGAACATTCTTTGCGTATACTTACGTATCGACCTGAGTGTTATGGTTTTAAACAATTCAAACTTGTTTTCTTGGTTCTGATTAAGATTTGGACAATCTATGTGTATATGGAAATATCGAACTGATTGTTAAAATCTTAATCTTAAATTATTGTTTAAGGTCATTTTCTGGATCATTTGAGTATACGTAAGTATCAACCTTGATTCCAAGAATTTGAACAAGTTCAAATTGTTTTCTATTTTGTTATTTTCAGAAAGAAATTCTGCTTTATTTTTGCATGATCAGATTAGTTAAAATTGATATAATAAGTTTTAAGAACATTTATGTTGGTTTATTTATTCACAAATCGGGGATGTGTTCAAGTAAATGGATTATTATAAAGTGTTTGATAATTTTTATTTAAACTGATTTCTTGACTAAGTAATTAAATTTAAAAGGATAAATATACTGACAATCATCTTAGACTTGTGATTTGCAATTTAATATTTTAATTAATACAAACAGATGTGTTGAAAATTGTAAAATAATATGATCTCGTGTCTGGATCTCTCCCAAACAAAAAGATTTGATTTTTCTTAAGTATAGTTAGTTTTATTAAATTTGTAGTTTAATTGTTCAAAAATTTTGAAAAATTTACAAAAAGATTTTATTTTTTTTCATCTGATGTTAAATCAATAATTTTTGTTTATTTGTTTGACTTTGGAGAAATTAAACATGAATTTGTTTTAAAATTTATAGAAAAATCAAGTTTTTGGAAAAGGTTTGGCTGGTGAAGATTTGAGAAGGTTCGTTGGTGAGGTTTGTAGGTAAGGTTCGTTGGTTAGGTTCGCTGGCTAGATTCTTTAGCTAGGTTCGCTGACTAGGTTCGTTGAAATGGTTCGTTGAAATGGTTCGTTGAAATGGTTCGTTGCAAAAGGTTTGTCACAATGGTTCGCTGCAAAAGGTTTGTCACAATGGTTCGCTGCAAAAGGTTCGTCAAAATAGTTCGTTGAAAAGGTTCGTGATATATAAATACAGGGTTCGTGAAAATGGTTCGTCACTTTCATCTGTATCACGATTGACGAACCCTCAAGAAGAATTTTTTCGATTTCTGATTTAGAGCATCCCAGAATTTTTCTTTGATATTGTTAGATTCAGATTCACTTGCTGAACATTTCTAGGTAGAAATTATGGGATTTGACCGGCTAAATTGGTAGATCTGAGTGATTTAAGGATTTTTAGATCGCATCTGTAATTTGAACTTTAAACCGATTAAAATCTAAAATCTGGACAAATCTTCTTTGTTAAAGTTGATTATCGGCATGTTTCGAACCTAGGTGTCAAGTTTTGTTGTCAAATTCAAAGTTTTGAAATTTTGATTTGAAATTTGGAAAAGTTCGCTGATGAACAGGTTCGTTGACCGAGTATAGGTTCGCCGAACCTTGAGGGTTCGTCTGAATTTGATAGGTTCGTGGCGAACCTATGAATTTCAAAAGAACCGAATCTTTTGGTCAAGGTTCGTTTGACCAACAAGGTTCGTTCATTTGAAGGTTCGTTCATTTGAAGGTTTGTTCATGATAAGGTTCGTTCAATAGGTTTGTCTGAATTAGGTTCGTCTAGCATTAGGTTCGTCTAAGAAGGATAGGTTCGCTGGTCTACTTAGAAATTTTTTTATTTTTTTAATTTTTGTTAATTTTTGGTTAATTTTTGTTTCTAATTGTTTTATTTCTTATTGTAGATATGGCAAATCTAACTTTCGGAGACAAACACAATATTTGTGCTTATCTGGATCCAACAACAAGGAACGGTCAAGATTTCAGACCTATGATCGAGTTTCTCAGGAGATCAAGGATATATTATGCGATTTCCAACTCTGTCCAGATTTATCGTTCTCGTATCCAGAGTTTCTGGGAATCTGCTCGTGTTATTTCAGTTGATGAGGATTATGTCGTTGATGCGAATGTGCTTGGACAAGCAATTCGTATATCAGAAGCTGATATAAGGAGGGTGTTGCAATTTGGAGGAGAACCGAATGGTGTAACTCTCATTCCTGAGAGGTGCATCAAAGGTTGTTTTCTTCGTATTCGTTACTTTGGAGCCTATAACTCCATATTAGTGAAGAAAGGAAAGTTACCGTTGCAATATAAGTTTCTTGCCCATGTTCTACTCCACTGCATTAGTATGAGGAAAGGCACGTTTGATGAGCTGAGGGATTTCATGAGATCAGCTATGGTGGCACTTATCTTGAACAAACCGTTCAATTTCTAGGGCATGATCTTCCGTTACATGTGTGACAATATTACGAAGGCTAAGGATAGATTCTACATGTATCCTAGGTTCGTGCAGATGTTGATAGATGAAAGGTTGCCTGAAGACATGTTACCCAGGGTAGCAGGAGATCTTCTGAAACTTAAGCATATGACTGATTCTAGCTTGGGTCAAGTCAGAGTTTATCAAAGGACTGGAGATGCTGTGTTAGAAAAGGATTTGATTGGTCATTGTGCCAGGGCAAACTATGTTGCACCCGATGAGGATGCCTGGAGACATGCTGACTCAGGATCTGACAATGAAGAATTTGCTGCTAATGATGATCAAGCACCACCTCCACCTCCACCAAGACAACAATCAAAGAAGACTCCTAGTCAATCATCTCGATCCACTCCTCAAGCAAAATCATCTCAAGAACAAAGCTCTCAAGAACCTTTAGAGGTTGATATGTCTGAGCAGCAGACAGAGGCTGATGTTGCTGATGATAATGATGATGAATCTTCTGACACTGAGTCAGAGTATGAGATGGTTCAAGAAGGGAACCAAATGGTGAAGAGGCAGAAGAAGAAGTTTGCTCAACTGGCTGAAAAAGAAAGGGCTGAAAGAGCTGATCCTAGTTTTATTCCTGAGGAGCCTGAGTCTTCTAAACCTAAGAAGAAGAAGAGAATGTCCAAAGGAGGGCCGTATGAGAGTAAGAAGGCCAAAATTGCTAAGACCACTGTGTCTTCACCTATGATGCCTACTTCAGTGCATGTCTCTGTATCTCCTGTTGTTACTTCTTTAGTTTCTACTTCTATTTTTCATACTTCTACTTTACAAACTCCAGAGTTTGTAAATGTAGCTTCTTTTATACCTTCTTTTGTGGAGACTACTACCGTTACTACTTCTTTGCCAGAGACTTCTATTCCTCAGGATTCAATTCCTAGAGATGATGTATTTTCAGGACTTGATGATCTGAGTAACATCAATTTTACTGTGAATTATGATGATACAGATCTTAAGCAAAGATTTGCTATTCTTTCCAAGGAATTTGAGAGTTATAGGAAAGACAAAGAGCAAAAGGTTACTGAGATTGATGAAATTAAAGCGAAGGATCATGTGTTACATTAACTCCTCTTGCTTTTCTTTTGTCTTTCAATTCCTGTTCTTCTAACTTTTGAATAAACTCAACCAGTTTCATTCCAGGAAGATTTTCTCTCAAAATCAACATCAACGAATTCCATCTTTCTAGCAAAGCATCTGCAAAACAGTCTATTTTCTCTTCTTCAGAATACTCAATTCCACACTTACGAACTTCATTCAACAAATGTCTATATCTTGTTATCAAAGCTTCAAGACTCTCATTTCCAATATAATTGAAATTTTCAAACTCTTTTCGTAAATCAGTGGCTTTCATTTCCTTGAGTTTGGTGTTTCCCTCAATTATTGCTTTTAAAGCATTCCATAAACCATATGATGTTTTATGTTCGATGAAGAATTTGATTACGAATAGCTTGACTCAACATCCAATATGCTTTCTTTTCAGAATCATATTTCTTTCTTTGTTCAACATCCAGTCTATCGAGAGTTTGATCCAGATCTGTTCCAACCACCTTTGGTCGTTCATATGATGATAAGATTCTTTACCAAAGATTTGTATCAGTACCATTGAGATAGGTCTCAAACCGACCTTTCCAATCTTCATAATCAGTCAAATCAAGTAATTTTGGTACTTTATTTGTGCTCCCCGACTCAGTTTCACTAATCAAAATACTTTGTATCTTAGAATTTTGATTAGCAGCAGCAGCAAACATATCAGCCATGATTCTAAGTTTTATATCAGCGAACCTCTCTTGGATTATAAGTTCACGAACCTAAGTGATAGAAGAACCTTCTCCAAACCTTGATCTCACGAACCTTATCCAACGAACCTGTAGCAAACCTTGATCAACGAACCTCTTCAATATACCTTTGACCAACGAACCTCAGTCAACCGAACCTTAACCAACGAACCTCATCAATAGACTAACCTTTGAAACGAACCTCTCCAAAATTTACTACACGAACCTCAACTGAAATCTTCTTTTACAGAGAACCTCTGCTTTAAACTGCAGCTAAGATACAACAAGGTTCGTCTCATGAACCTATCAGTTAAACTTGAAAATTTTGGAGGGAAAACCTTCAAAATCCACAGATTTCAATCAAGAATTTCTGATTTCTATCAACCAAATAGCAGGAAATGATGATGGCAATGTCAGCAAACAATCAGATATAGAAAATCAAAATTTAAGCCATAGCTTGATCTCTTGATCTTCAAAATGATTGATAATCTTCAAAACCTTGTATAGAACTCCTCCAATGTTTGATACCACTGTAGATTGATCAGGATCGTTCAACGGAATTCTATTAACAATTCAATCTATGTCGAATCTAGATTAAATCTATATGAATCAAAGATACACAATCATTAAGATAAACATCATGTTCATTGATCAACAAAATCTGATTACAATGACATGAAACAAGAACACACAGTTCACTAATCTAAAACAGGTTCTCTCCTCCTCTCTGTTCTGTCACACCTCTAAAATACAGACAAACCTGCAATATATACACAACACAGACGAACCTAGCCGGACCAATAGGTTCACCATATGAACCCTTAGGTTCGCTGGACGAACCTCTACATTACATAACAATAGGTTCGCCGAACCATTACAACACATGCCTAGGTTCGTGGGCCAGACAAACCTAGAAAAAACCTAACTTAAATACAACTTTATAGTTGACGTATTTTAGCATGTCTTTGAGGTAATTAGAAACAGGTACTGGTCGGATACTTGGTTGCTTGAACAAGAACACTAGATATAAAAATTCAAGAACTTGGCTTAAAGATTATTAAAATGTGCTGATGCCTGGATGGACCCAATAACTCTAGACAATCTACCACTAGTTAAATCAAATTAACAAGATTTGTTGTATAAATTAGATACTTAGACTAAACCTTTTGTTAAATTGTTAAATATTTATTTTGTCTTCCGCTACTTTGGGTATTGAATCAATCGTTAGTCTAGCCCCTGGTTGGGGGTGTGACAGGTGGTACCCAGATCGCAGATCAATCTTAGATTAGTAACTCGATCCTTACAGTTGATCGAATAAATCTTCAATACGGGGTAAGAGATAATATTTCTTGACCGTCACTTTTGTTAGTACATATTTGTAATAGGTTGCTATTCAGACATGTAAATTATAGAAAGTTAGTAAGGTTTGGCTTAGGTTCGTATGGCCAACGAACCTTAGCAGGTTCGGCGAACCTATCATCTTGATAGGTTTGGCGAACCTATAATCTTGGAAGGTTCGGCGAACCTATTGGTTTGGCTGTGTTGGTTCGTCCAGCGAACCTCAAGGTTCGGCTGGTGAACCTAAGGGTTCGGAAACAATAGGTTCGGCTGGCAGATCTGTATATATTGTAGGTTTGTCTGATTTTGTCATAACTTCAGAAAACCTAAGATCTGTGTGTGTGTGTGTATTCTCTGTGTGAGAGTTGTAATCATTTGAGATTGATTAATGATATGAAGTAGATTATTGGAATGCTTGTTCTTCTTTGATTCTTATAGATCAAACATAGATTTCGCATGTGTTGGTTGTTCATAGGACTTTGTTATTCGATCCAGATCAAGTTCATCAGATCTACAGTGGTATCAGAGCATTTGGTGAAGTTCTATACAAGAATTGTCAAAGAAATTCAAGTATTTGAAGATTTGAAGATTAGAAGATCAAGTTATGGATCAAAATTCTTCTTTTCATTGTGTTTGATTGCTGTTTTGAGTGCAAATTCATCATCAATTGTTGTGGAATATTACAATTCACGGATTTGTGGTGTTAATGTGAGGATTTTGAAGAAGTTTCTTCCAATTTTGGAAGGTTTTCCCTCCAAAATTTCGAATTTTGCAGTACAGGTTCGTGAGCCGAACCTGTGAATAGCTAGAACAATACGTTCGCTGCTATTGAGGATTTTCCGAGGTTCGTTTGGAACTTTTGAAGAGGTTCGTCTGAAGGTTTTCTGCAAGGTTCGTTTGAAGGTTTTCTGCAAGGTTCGCCTGAAGGTTCTCTACAAAGGTTCGTTGCTTTTCAGCAGAGGTTCGTCTGACTTGAGGTTCCTTTGTCTCAAGGTTCATGAGATAAGGTCTATTTCAAGGTTCGTGACTTCAGGTTCGTGCATAAGGTTCGTGACTTCAGGTTCGTGCATAAGGTTCGTGACTTTAGGTTCGTGATTAAGGTTCGTGATTGAGGTTCTTGACTTGAGGTTCGCAACTTGAGGTTCGTGTGATTTGAGGTTCGTGTCTTCAGGTTCGTGACTGAAGGTTCGTTCAGATCAAAGCTTGTTGAAGGTTCGCCTGATTGTTAGGTTCGTGAAGTGATTCTTTCTCCAAAGGTTCGTTGATAAACACTTGAAATCATGGCAGAGATGTATGCTGCTGTAGCAAGTCAGAATTCTAAGATTCATAGCATTCTGATTAGTGAAACTGAGGTTGGAAGTGCGAACAAAGTTCTAAAGTTGCTGGATTTGTCAGATTATGATAATTGGAAAGGTCGTTTTGAAACACACCTTAATGGAACGGACACTAATCTTTGGGAAAGGATTTTGTCTCTATATGAAAGACCTAGAGTGGTGGGAATATATTTTGTTGATGCATTTTCTGTGTGAAAGCTGCATTTAATGTGTGAACCTCGCTTGGTGTATATGAAATCACAGTCTGTTGTATATGATTAAGGGTTCGGCTAAAGATTCAAGAAGGTTCGGCTATGATTGATGGCTAAAAGGTTTGGTGCTCACATGGTTTAAGGTTTGGCAAACCTATTGGCAAACCTATAGGTTTGGCAAACCTATGAAACCCATATATAGGTAGACTTTTGAAGACTTAGAACTTAGAGCTTACAATTCTACACATACAAAGTTACATTCTTTCTCAAATTCAAGATCAAGATTCTCTTCATCTTAAATGTCTTTCTTGTATTCAAGTGTTGTGTATTTCATGTTTGATTCATTGTAAACACTTGGATGTTGATTATGAATGCCTATTCATGATATATTACAATGTTCTTGTTGATCCAAATCTAGTCATGAACGGATTCTGCACGTTTATGATCGAATCATAGAATTTCGTGATCGATTCTTCAAATCTACAGTGGTATCAAAGCGTTAGGCTCGATTATACGAGTGTTTGGACACCAATTTCATGTAATTTGATCAGATCTTACATCATCTTGAAGTTTTTCTTGAAGTTCTTCACGTTTTTGTCAGCAAAAAGCCAGATCTACGAAAAATTATCAAGTTTTTGCAAATTTTGATCCAATAGAAAGATGTGCCTCGAAAAAAACGAAGATTTTGACTACTCATACGCCTTCTAAGTCCAATAAATGAAGATTCTAGAGCCATTTTAGCAGAGTTGCAGGTCTATTCGGACGAACAGACGAAACTAAGAGACGAACCTACATAGGTTCGTGACAAATAGGTTCTTGAGAACCTCTAGGTTCGTGAAGAACCTCAATAGGTTCGTGAAAAACCTTCATAGGTTCATGGGTAGGCTTGTGAGAACTTCCAATAGGTTTGTTCGAAAAGGTTTGCGAGAAAGATACCATTTTAAAAGTTCAAGTAAACCTTGTTTACCTATTTTGGGCCTTCCGGATCATTTGGGATAGGTTTCAAGACCTAATTCGGACGTTAAGACGAGGTTTGAGCTGTTTTGTTTTGAGAGGTTAAATTTTGACGTTCTGAACATAAAAGTTAAATATGACATACAAGAATTGGAACGTGGAATGGTTGGCTAACAATGGACTTGTGTTGGACAATTTGGACAATTATCCGAACTGGAGATCCACATTTGAAACGTTTATTTCCAAAGCGGATGACAATTACCAGAAGTTATTGTACCAACAATACAAGAACCCATGTCTGAAATCAAATGATAATTTTGGGACATCAAAATTGAATGAAGATCAAATGTTTGAATTTAATCAAGAAAGAGAATCACAACTTGTTTTCAGTGATCATTTCTGAAGATATTAAAAAAACTGATTTTGAACAAATGCCATATTCTTGTGCAAAGTGGAGTTTGTTAGAAATTGCATATAACAATCATGTTGCGAAGAAGATCAATGATGCTTATGATGTCCTTTACCACTTATGCAAGAATTGAAATATTTTCATTTTGATATCACTGATGGGCAAATCGTTGAGAAGTTTACGCAATTCTTACCTTGTCGATGGAGTAGTTTTATTGAAAGAATGAAGGAAACAAAAATCATTCATCATGTCAAATTAATGGACTTCAAAGATGTGGTTGACAAAATGGAAGTGGAGATAAGAAGAACCGGAACATGGATTGTGAAAATTGTTGATTTCTCGTGGATTGATGAACAAAGAAACATGTTAAAGGCTACTATGAGTGTTGAGAAAGAAAAAGAAGATGTTGATGGAAAAACGGAAGATGATTTGAAAACTGAAGATTGTATTGAGACAAGTGTAAATTTGAAGATGGAAAGTAGTGATGGAGAAAAGAGTGAGGATTCTTCATTGTCAGAATCTGATAAAGCAATTGAACCTGAAATGCCTGAAGATAGCAAACAGGTGAAGGAAGTTGTAGATGAGAGATGTAAGGTAACTGAAGATACACATATTCTTGATGATTCTGATATCACAAATGAGATGAAGAAGTCTGAAGATGATGTGTTGAAGTCAAAGGATGAAACTTCAAGTGATGATGTGGTGTCAACAGAGGATGAGAGTGTTTATGAGGATGCCTCTGATGATTTGTCTGAAACAACTACCATCATTAGTGAAGATCATGAATTTGGAGTTTTCTAAACTCTTATGCTCTAAATGTTTAAATCTTGAGGGAAAAATTTGGAGTTTGGAGGAAGAAAACATGAATTTGAAATGTGACTTATCACACTGCAATAAAGCATACATGTTTTTAAAATCAAATGAAAAGTGTTTTACAAAACAAATTATAGAATTGAAGTCACAGGTTCAAAAGTTGACTGATGATTTGTCAGAGTCAAATGCAAATGAAGATGTTTCTGAACAAAAACTTGACATTTAGAGCAAACTAAATGTTCAATTGACAAATGCAGTCAATAATATTAAATTCAGAATGGACAAGGCAAAAAGAGATTTTGACAAAATCATGCACAAATTGGAGAAGCATTATGATTCTATAATTTCTTCAAGTTCCTTTATTGAGAAATCAAGTGATACTGAAATTTCAAAAGATAACACTCTCAATAAGGGAAAGTCTCCAATTTGTGCTGATAACAACATTCCTTCGATCATTGAAGATTGCACTTTAGAGGAATATGATGAGGAGACATTGTACAGATGTGGGTTGATGGATGTACATAAGGATTATGATGATTCTCACAATAATATCTTTGATGATGTAAAACCATGTGTTTCAAACTCTGCATCATCATCTAAAAAGAAAGTTTCTTTTAAAACCCCATTGGTTGAAATTAAAAAGTTTTCAAAGAATGAAAATAAGAATTTTTCAAAACAAAATGGTTTTTCAAGTTCAAAACCTAAACGTCAAATTCAATCAAAATGGGTTGTGAAATCATAATATGCATCAAATAAAGTAGAATCAAAGTGTGATACTTCAAAGTCTTGGATCAAAGACAAGATTTCACTAAGTCCCACAAGATGTGAAATGTTGAACTATGAGTCTCCCACGTCAATTGGTAAGAAGTCACATTTGAATCTAAATGGTTCAACAAGGAATCAAAGATTGGTTTATGGTTCACCAGTGACAAATCATCAAAACCATAGGTTTGTGCAAAACTATTCTCCTAGGTTTGTGAAGAGGAGAATATGTTTTGAGTGTGGTACAAGAGGGCATATCATTGCTAATTGTCCTTATCTGTGTGAGTTAAAAGGACATGTTAGTAATGTAAAGTCTTGTATCACAGAGGTTTCAAAGTTCATTACTAAAAAACAAAAAATGCCAAATCAAAACAAGGAAGAATTTGTGAAAGTCTCGGATGAAGAAAAGTTGAAACTTTCAAAACCTTTAATGACTAATTTGGTTTTTAACAACAATGTGGTGATTCAAAATAAGTATTATCTTAAGAATGCACTTGAACAGGAACAGTTGTGGATACCAAAATCAAACAAAGTTTCAAAGGAAAATTCATTCGTTTCAACTGGAAAATGGATTAAATTTCGGTATATGAATGGTCATGGAAAACTCAAGACCTCAAAAGCTTGAGTGACCAAAGCTATCTAATGGTCTGTGAGTGTGTGCAGGAGGATTTCAAGAGGACCTATCAATTGTAGGAGAGCTCATTGATAGTGGAACTTCCTGAAGTGTATTTGGTAAAATCGTTCTAATCTTTAACTGTCATATTATTGTGGAGAACTTGACAGGTTTGGAATTACATTGTCATATTTTCTTGATATTTTCAAGTCACATTGAACATAATGTTTCACAAAGATGGTAAATCATATCGGTTGTCAATTTTCCGGGAATTTTGATTTTTCTATGTACTTATAAAATTCTAAAAATCAAAAAGATTTTCATTTTTAGCATTTTAGGGGGAGTAAAATTTTAAAAAATCAAAAACAATATAAAATTAGAAAATTGAGAAATTGATCCGACTTTTGAGATATGATTGTACATTGTAACATTCTAAAGCTTACTTGTATCATACAAGATCAAATACAAAGCGATCACAATGCACTCAGTATGATATGTTGGTAGGTCTTTCACTTAATTGTGATTTCTGTAGACTAATGCCATAATCATTCTTTGTGGGACACATTACTTAGAACACAGTGTTCGATATTTTTCCTGAGTGCGTGGTCATTTTTTCTTTTATTTTCGTTCAAAACATGGACATTCTCTGCGTATACTTACGTATCGACCTGATTGTTATGTTTTGGATATTCTGATTTTATTTTCTTGGTTTGTTTAAAACTTGGGCATTCTATGTGTATACAGAAGTATCAATCTGATTGCTAGGTTTTAAACTTAACTTATTCTTTGGTTCAATATCCTGGTTTCATCTGTGCATACGGAAGTATCAATCTTGTTACCGGATTTTGAACATTTAGTTTTATTTTACAATTTGTTATTTCACAAAAGATATTTTGCTTTATTTTTGCATGATCAAACTAAGTAAGAATTTGAACTTATAATTTACAATGGCATCGCTATTGGTTGATGTTTCACAAAGCGGGGATGTGTTCAAGTGAGTGGGGAACACAAAGTCTTGGGATTGGTTTTCATTAATCCAAATTCACAACAAGTAGTAAGATTGAAAGTGGACCCATATACTGGCAATCGTCCTAGGCTTGTGCATCGAATAAATAAATCTCATTAAAAATCAACAAGTAATGCTGAGGTATGATTACAATATGATCTCATGTTTGGATCTTTCTCATCAAAAACATATTTATTTTTTTTAGTTATAATACAAATTTTGTAGGATTCCAGGATATAAAAATTTTGCAATTCATAGCTTTAGGGGGAGTTTATTCAAATCATTGGAAAATTCATAAAAAAATTTTCTTCTATTTTCTTTTATACTATCCGATGTGAATTACGAATTCTTTGTAAACACTATAATTGATTAACTGTTAATAAGTGACAAAGAGAAATTAGAATTGTGATGAGAAATCTAGTATGATCACATGTGAAGCAAGAGATTTAGTGTTGATAATGTGTCAACTGATACAGGTGATCAGAGTGATGAAGATCTGTGTATTGAAGATGTCACTGCAGTCCTCAGCAAGTGAATCTTGGAAAAAGAAAGACATAAGATGGAGACAGAGAGAATGAGATCAAGAGAGAGAATGAAGTGGAAACAAAGAGTCTAATACTGTCTATACAACAACATTTGATACAACAACAACAACTTAAAGGGAGTATGTAGATAACAAGGTTGTAGGGGATGCACACAAAGTTTGAGCATATACAACAACAAGGCTCAAGGGGGAGTATGTTGATGCATTTTCTTTGTGAAAGCTGCATTTAATGTGTGAACCTCGCTTGTTGTATATGAAATCACAGTCTGTTGTATATGATTAAGGGTTCGGCTAAAGATCCAAGAAGGTTCGGCTATGATTGATGGCTAAAAGGTTTGGTGCTCACATGGTTTTAGGTTTGGCAAACCTATGAAACCTATATATAGGTAGACTTTTGAAGACTTAGAACTTAGAGCTTACAATTCTACACATACAAAGTTACATTCTCTCTGAAGTTCAAGATCAAGATTGTCTTCATCTTAAGTGTGTTTCTTGTATTCAAGTGTTGTGTATTTCACGTTTTATTCATTGTAAACACTTGGATGTTGATTATGAATGCATATTCATGATATATTACAATGTTCCTGTTGATCCAAATCTAGTCATGAACGGATTCCGCACGTTTATGATCGAATCGTAGAATTTCGTGATCGATTCTTCAAATCTACAGATTTATATCAACTCCTAGAGAGATTAGATGTTGATGAAAGAAAGAAATATGATTCGGAGAAGAAGGCGTATTGGATGTTGAGCCAAGCAATTCCAAATCAGATTTTACATCAATTTGATGCAGCATAAGACTTCTTATGGTCTATGGAATGCTTTGAAAGCAAGAGTTGAAGGAAATACAAATCTTAAAATGATGAAAGCCACTAACATTCGCAAAGAGTTTGAAAACTTCAATTTCATTGGCAATGAAAGTCTTGAAGCATTGATCACAAGATACAGACATCTGTTGACTGAAGGTAGAAAGTGTGGAATCGATTATACTGAAGATGAAAAGATCGATTGCCTTGCAGATGCTTTGCCTGACAAGTGGAATTCATTGGTGCTAATCTTGAGAGAAAATTTACCAGGAATGACATTGGTGGAATTTATTCAAAAGCTTGAAGAGCAAGAGATGAAGGATAAGAGAAAGGCTAAAAGAGTGAATGTTACTCAAGATCCTTCTTTATATGGTGCATCAGTGGTTACACCACCAATTTCGTCTGCAAAGATTCAGACAGCGTTTGTTTCTAGTAATCATGAAAGTACTCGTGCACCTTCTACATCTACAAGTTCCAGTTCATGCTATTCTTCAAATGAGAATAATTCTTACTCGACACCAACTCCTGTTCAGCTAAAAACAACAAATCTTGGGAAAGTAACTATCGAAGCTGTTCGGGATCACATGTCAATTTTGTCTTGTGTAGTCAGCGCCTATGATGAACAAATTGCAGAAAAGATTGGAAACTCTAATCTTACATTTGAATATTACGAGCAAATTGATGATGACGAAGTGGAATTGATTGACACTCAATGGGCACTAGCAAGTGTGATTAGAAGAATCAATCGATATGAAAAGAAGACTGGCAAGAAATTCACTTTCAATAGAAACACCAAGTTTGGATTTAATCTAAAGACTACTCAATGCTACAATTGTGGTGAGCTAGGTCACTTTGCCAGAGAATGTAAGAATCCGAAGAAACAAGGGAATTTAAACCCGTTCAAGCCAAAAGAAACCTACCAGAAAAAGAAAGAAAAGTCTGAAGAATCATCGAAAGCTTTGGTTAGTCAAGCAGATGAAGGCTATGATTGGGGGAAGCAGTATGATGAATTGATGGGTGCTTTTATGGCTTCTTTGGAAGAAGACACTGGTAAAGGCAAAGAGAAAATGGATGAGGTAAATGATGATCTGTTAGAGATCATTGATAAATTGAAAGAGATGAATGCTCAGCTGACTGCTGAACTGGTAGAGTGCACAGAAGCAAACAAAAAGCTAATTTCAAGAGAAAAAGGTTTTGACAAAAAGATAATTGATTTAAGTAAAGAAAATGAAGATTTGAAAATCAAGGTTTTACAAAATAATCATGCTGTGTCTGTGCATCTCGAATCAGTGCAAAAGCTGAAGGTTGAATTATCAGCTGCAAAAGCAGAAGCTGAGGTGAACAAGAGCAAGCTTGAAAATTATCAAAATTCTAAGTATGTCATTGATTACTTTGCTGCCATGCAAAGGTCATCAAATGATACTACCGGCTTGGGTTTTCACTCTGTTCCACCTCCTCCCAGTTATGTTGCCAGACCACAACTTAATTCGGATTTGGAAGTTCATCCGGTTTCCTTAAAGGAATGTATGTCTGAACAAGTGGTTGAGGATGTTGGAGGTTCATCATCTGATGATAAAGTGTTTGTTGATTGTGATGCTCCTATTATTGAGGACATCACAGAATCAGAATAACCAGCTGATATTTTGAGACAGACTGGTTATCAAATTAAAACTGTTGAGAAAAAGACTCTGAAGTCTCAAAAATCAAAGACTGAGATGCAACCAACTGAGAAAGTGGTGATTAAACCAAATGTTGTTTCAAAACCAGTGATAAAAGTCAACACTACCACTACTCTCAAACCTAGTGTGTATGTCAAGTCATCCACTACACATAAAGGAGAGACTAGTGGTGTTTTTCAAAAACAAAAAGGGTTTTCTAAAAAAGTTGACAAGGTGGTTGACAAGGTTAATAAGTTTCGGGTTGGGAATAAAGGAAAATCAAAGTTTTTTCAAAATCAAGTGAATAATTTCAAGATAAAATCAACTTATTTGAAGAAAAGATATTCATCTGCAAAGGTTGCGTCTAAATCTTTCAGTTCATCTAAGTGTTATGATGAACCAAAACCAAAGAGTCATTTACAAAGAAAATGCTACAGATGTGGTAGATTGGGTCATGTGATTGCTGATTGTGATTTGGATGTCAATTCTACTAATTGTAGCTGATTTAGGTCCTTTACACCAAGAGAAACACGAAAGTGTTTTACTTGTTGTGGCAAAGGACATATTTCAGATGATGATGGTAGGGTGAGTAAGTCAGGTGGGAGTCCTAGGAAAGTTAAACCTAGTGAAAAAGAAATGAGAGTTTTCAGGAAATTTGATCCTGAATGTGTTTGGGTAAGAGAAGAAAAGAATCAGAAAAAGAGAGTTTTCGATAACAAACGGAATTTGATAAAGGTTGTGAAAATGGTGACATCATCTGATGATGATTTTTTTTACAAATTTTCTTCAAAATCATTTTCAAAACAAAATGGTAAGTCAAAATCTTTTTGGAAATTGAGAGGCAGGTCAGGTGATCAAATTTCTGAGAAAAAGGATGAAAGCATTGAAGATGGGTCTTCAAGCAGTTCATCACAACAGAATGGCAGGGGCCATTCAGGGAGACTCGACGCCGGAATGGCAGGAGTCATCCCTTTTGATACTGATAAAATTTTAATTTATTGTGCAGGTGGCATTCATGGGCCATATCAATAGTCGCTGGATTGTTGATAGTAAATGTTCACGGCACATGACTGGAGAATTGGGTTTGTTGAGGGATTTTAAGTCGATGAAAGGTAGTTATGTTAACTTTGCAGGTGATAAAGGTGGTCAAATTACCGGATTTGGTAGTTTGACGAATGGTAAAGTTTCATTTGACAATGTTAATTACTGTAAAGAGTTAACTAACAACTTGCTGAGTGTGTCATAGATTTGTGACTAAGGTTATAAAGTGATGTTTGATAACGGAAGTTGTTATGTGCTTCAACAAGGATTTCAGATTCCTGAGGAATGGATTCTGCTGACTGCTGACAGGAGTAAGGATTTATATGTTCTTGACATGGCGAAAGCGGAGACGGTGAATAAGGTGGAGACGTGTCTGGTGTCTAAGGCAACCGAGCAAGATATGCGGTCTTGGCACAGACGGATGGGGCACATTCATATTAGGAAGATGAATTATCTTGTACACAACCATTTGGTTGAGGGTGTACCGGTTAAACACTTTAAACTCTCTGATGTGTGTGTGTCTTGCAAGAAGGGTAAACAGAAAAGGAAGTCACACAAAACAAAGACAGTATTTTCTATTGATAAGCCACTAGAACTTCTTCACATGGATCTGTTTGGACCTATCAATGTGAAAAGTATCGGTGGTGAATCATACTGTTTTGTGGTGACTGATGACTTTTCTAGATTTTCATGGGTAATGTTTTTAAAGTATAAATCTGAAACTTATGAAAATTTTGTGTTGTTGGTTAATAGGTTGGAGACATTATACAAGTTTAAGAACTTCTTCACATGGATCTGTAAGGCGTGTACGTTCAGATAACGGGACAGAGTTTAAGAATCATCAAATGGAAGAGTTTTGTGATTCAAAGGGCATTCAGCAGCAATTCAATGCACCATATGAACCGCAGATGAATGGTGTAGCTGAGAGAAAGAACAGAACGTTGATTGAGTCTGCTAGAACTATGCTGGCTGATTCTAAGCTCCCCATTACATTTTGGAGTGAAGCTGTGGCTACAGCGTGTTTTACTCTTAACAGAGTTTTGATTGTTAAAAGACACAATAAGACATGCAATGGATTGCTTCAAAATCGAAAGCCTAATTTGGAGCACTTGGAACCTTTTGGGGCTCCTTGTACCATGCTTAAGAAAGATTCAAAATTCAACTCTAAAGTTAAAGAGGGTTTCTTTCTTGGCTACAGTCTTCCCAACAAACATGTGTTTAATAAACGTATGGGTGTTGTGGAATTATGGTATAATGTGGATGTGCAAAGACATACACCTATACCTGACGGAAAAGGACCAAATTGGGTTTTTGATTATAATAAACTTTTTGAGTCTTTTAATTTGTCTCCAAGTGTTTTTGATGATGAAATAACCTTGCAAATGTTATATGATTTGCAGAATTCTGAAGATCAAGGTGTTTCTCATCATGCTGAAGATAATAATCAGAATCCACCTGAGGAAGGCGTTTCAGAAGCAGTTAATGATGATTGGTCATCTAAAGATGATCAAGATGTTTTTGAAGATGCAATTTCTCATGATCAAGATGTTGATCAGAATATTACAAATCTTGATCATAATGTTGGAGTCCCGCAAGTGCCTGTCACTAGAGTTCATGTAAATCATCCTGTTTAACAGATCATTGGAAATCCATCTGCCGGAGTACAGACACGACGTCAAGTTACAAATGAGTCGAGTTTGTATGTTGAGTTAGAAAGGACTCTTGGAACTCAAGAGTTATGGATGCATTCTGCTTTTATTTCTCAGATTGAGCCAAAGACTATTAGTGAAGAGTTGCGTGAGCCTGCCTGAGTGGAGGCTATGCAAGAAGAGCTGAATCAGTTTCAGAAGTTGGGTGTTTGGCATCTAGTTGATTTGCCAAAGGGAGAGAAGAAAATTGGCACTAGATGGGTGTTAAGATGCAAAAGAGATGATCGAGGCGTAATTGTTCGCAACAAAGCTCGTTTAGTGGTTCAAGGTTTCAAACAAGTTGAAGGGATTGATTACAATGAAGTGTTTGCACCTGTGGCGTGGCTAGAAGCAATTAGACTCTTTCTGGCTTTTGCTGCCCACAAGATATTCAAAGTTTTTCAATTGGATGTCAAGTGTGCATTTCTGTATGGGTCTTTGAAGGAAACAGCGTACGTTTGTTAGCCACCGGGCTTTGAGGATCCTATCCACCGGGATCAGGTTTACCTCTTAGACAAAGCACTGTATGGTCTACATCAGGCTCCGCGTGCCTGGTATGAGACGCTCTCGACTCACCTTATTGAACACGGGTTCATTAGGGATCAGATTGACAAAACACTGTTTTATCGGGAAAAGGGCAAGGATATTATTCTTGTTCAGATCTATGTAGATGATATTATCTTTGGATCTACCGATGAACAACTGTGTTTGGAGTTTAAAGAGGTGATGATTGAGAAATTTGAAATGAGCGCTATGTCAAACATCAAATTTTTCCTAGGTTTACAAATTGATAAGACTGATGATGGAATCTTCATTCATCAGACAAAATATATTCAAGATGTGCTAAAACGGTTTAGCATGCTTGATTCAAAACCCATTTCCACGCCCATTCAGCCTAATCACGGGATTGAGCCTGATATTAAGGGGGAGCTAATTGATGCACTTTGTATCGTGGAATGATTGGAAGTCTGATGTACTTGACTGCCTTAAGACCAGATATTGTATTTGCTACAAGTATCTGTGCTCGCTATCAATCAAAACCTAAAATGTCACATCTGATAGCGGTCAAGAGAATTCTTCGTTATCTGAAGGGTACACCAGAAACCGGTTCGTGGTATCCTAAGGATGATAACTTTTCCTTCAATGCCTACAGTGATTCTTACTATGGAGGATGTAAGACTGATGCGAAATCCACAACTGGAGATGCACAATTTTTGGGGGAGCGTTTAGTTTCTTGGCAGTGCAAAAAGCAAACATCTGTTGCTACTTCTACCTGTGAGGCTGAGTATGTAGCAGCTACCAGTTGTTGTTCACAAGTTTTGTGGATACAACAACAGATGAGAGACTACGGTTTGAATTTTCTGACTACCCCAATTCATGTTGATAACGAGGCTGCTATTGCTATAATCAAAACTCCTGTGTATCATTCACGATCCAAACACATTGATATTAGGTTTCATTTTATATGCGATTGTTATGAAAAGAAACATATTGATGTGGTGAAGATACATAGCAATGAGCAAAGACCAGACCTTCTCACCAAGGCTTTTGATAAAAACCGTTTTGAGTATTTGCTCAAATTAAATAGCATTCGGGTCAAGGGTGAGGTAATTCCAAATCAATCTCCTTCTTAATCAATTTTTATTGAATTAACATCAGATATTTTAATTTTTGTTGTTTTGTGTTTTAGTTTTTAGGGGGAGAAAATTTTGAAAAATACAAAAACATTTGAAAAATCAAAAACACAAAAACATTAAAAATTTAAAAATTTTGAGAAATTGATTCGACTAAGTGAGAAATGATAGCACATTGTTTGCTATTGGAAACACATTTGTATCATAAAGAACTTAAACATAAAAAGCACTTACAATTACTTAGTATGACATGTTAGTAGGTTTATAACTTAGTTAAGATAACATTTGACAAAATTTTCATTATGCTTTATGAAAAACATATGCTTAGAATACAGTACTTAGTTTTGTCCTGAATGAGTGGTAATTATTCTTACAAAATGTTTCTTGAACAAAAAGTCAAATTACTAGGTTTGATCATGTGTTTAATTTTCAAAAGAAATTCTAATTTTGTTTTTTCTTTTATTTTAGTTTAAAGCTGAAACATTCTTTGTGTATACTTACGTATCGACCTGATTGTTATAGCTTTAAACGATTCAAATTTGTTTTCTTGGTTTTGATTTAGATTTGGACAATCTCTGCGTATATGAAAATATCGATCTGATTGTTAAAAGCTTAATCTTAAATTATTTTTTTTTTCATTTTCTCGATCATCTGAGCATACGTAAGTATCAACCTTGATTCCAAGATTTTGAACAAATTCAAATTGTTTTATATTTTGTTATTTTAAAAGAAATTCTACTTTGTTTTTGCATGATCAAGTTAGTTAAAATTGAAGTAATTTGTTTCAAGAACATTTGTATTTGATTAGTTATTCACAAACCGGGGATGCGTTCAAGTAAATGGATATTATAAGGTATTTGATAATTTTGTTTTAAATTGATATCTTAACTAAGTAATTAAATTTAAAGAGGATAAGTATACTGACAATCATATTTGAATTGTAATTTGCTAATAAATATATTCATTGTTGGTTTGGTGAAAACCGTTCAGGATCGAATCACAAGTCCTACTAACTATTAACTACGTGCGGAATCCATAGTCAATATGTAGAAAACTCAAGTTCACAAGCAATTCAATAAACACCTCTTGTATTATCAACCAATGATTACAAGTATTCACTCAGAATTACAGAATTCTCACACAGAGAATATCAGCAGATCTGTCAAAAAGTTCTACCAGATCTACAAACAAGCCTGCTATTTATTTAAACTGGACCAGCGAACCTTTACTGCTAGCCGAACGTATGGTTTGCCAGCCGAACCCTAAGGTTCGCTGAACGAACCCATAAAGACCATCAAAAGGTTCGCCGAACCTTTGCCAGGCCATAGGTTCGCTAAACCTATCAACTCCAATAGATTCGCCAATATGCTAAGGTTCATGGGCCAGACGAACCTTAGGCATAACCTAGCCGAACCTTTATACAAACTCAAAATAAATACATCTTTTGAGTAGCAAACAATTACAAACATGTACTAACAAACTCCCCCTAAATGTTTGCTATCAAAATCTTCAATCTTTGCCTTCAGCTCTATCTTCAACTTTATCTTCAACTGCTCTGTCTTTTACTCCACTCGATTCACCAACTTCAACAACCACATTATCCACCGCTCGTATAACAACCGAACGTGGTATCTTAGCCAACCTTTCTGCTTCCAATCTATCATCTCTTTCATCTCTCTCCTTTTGCAATTGCATCAACTCAGTATAAAGATAATTCACATCATTCCAGTTGCAACCAGAATGTATTCCCAAAGTAAAACACATTTGTGCAATGGTTTGATATTGAATTGCCATATCTTTGAAGCTCACACCATAATCATGAAATCCATCTTCAGCATATATCTGAGCTGAATCAAGCAAAATAATATCCTCTCTCGAACAATTAACAATCCAGATAGGATCAAGCCTTCGTATCACCCTCCAATCATCATTCTGTTTCAAAACAATCACACCTTCAGAAGTTTTCTCATCATAAAACCAAAATTTGAAGAATTGATTCCAATCTTGTTCAATCTTCCTTAGTCTTGGTCTCTTGAAGACTTTAGGCTTTACATAATCTTTGAATCTTTCTCTGAACTGAGGTGATAACAAACTCCATCCAAAACGAGCTTCTTTCTTTAACAAGTTCTCAAAAATTTCATTGTGTCGAGTCTGAATAGGCTTTATCATTCTCAATCTTGAAAGATTTGTACATTCAAATGCAGGTAGACTCATTAAATCAGTAGCTTTGCCAAAGTATTGACATCCATCTGTACGTTTAACCACACAGCAACCCTTATCTGTTAAACTTCCAGGAATGTTATGAAAATAACCATAACTAACAATCCTTCCAATCATCTTGGATTTAGATCCAATCTTGAACTTCTTTGATTGTTTTGTTAGGTTTTCAGGATCTTTATCTTCAAACACTTCTGTCATAATCTTGAAAGAATGTAAATGATCAATGATGTACTTTGTTTCATCTTGGATCTCTTTCCACAAATCCATATCTGTCTTCTCTTTAATTGGATTCAAAGTTGTTCTTGACGAACTTCCAGCTTCAAACACTTTCTTCAATGTGTTTAAATTCAACAACTCTTCATCAATAACATCTTTATCATAATCAGATAAATCAAAATCTTCATCTTCCTCAAAATCAAACATCAACTCATCCTCTTCTTCAAATATATCTTGATAATCTTGAACGGAAAACTCACCAATGATCTCTCCTTCTTCTACTTCTTGACCCATTTGAATTTCAGAAATCTTCCTCTGCAAATCTATATCAGAATTCATTTCAAATAAATCAAAGAAAGTAGGCAGAGAATAATCAAGAATAGCCATGGGATGTTCTATTTCATCTAAATCTTCAAAGTCAACTTCAGTACAATCCCTAGCCCTATCAGATGACATAGACCTAATCGGAACAGCTTCAGAAGACACCTTTGGAGGAATATAAATCACTAAAGCCCCAGTAACAGAGTTTAACTCTCCAGAACCACCAGTCATACCACTAGCACCATCACCACCAGTCTCATCATCACCATTAAAATCTTGATCATTAGGATGTTCATCAATATTAGTATCACAATAATCTGCCTCTTCTTCTTCCTCTTCTACATCTACTATCTTCTCTTCTAACACCTTTTCCTCCTCTTCCACATCAACATCCACAAACACCTTCTCAACACCAGAACTTGAAGCTTCTGACTTTGTAATCTTTGACTCCAATTCTTTGATCTTGAATCTTAAGTCGATATTCTCATTCTTCAATTCAACTAAATCTTCTAATTGTAATTTGATGAAGAAATCCAACTCAGATATTTTATCTTTCATCTTCTTTTTCTCTATCAAATCCTCCTCTTTCCACTGCATCATTAATGACATTTGAGCTTTAATCTCATCTATCTCAGCAACCTTTTGCTCTTTCTCTTTCCTATAGCTCTCAAACTCCTTGGAAAGAATAGATAATCTTTGCTTAAGATCAGTATCATCATAATTCACAGTGAAATTGATATCACTCAGATCATCAAGTCCTGAAAACACATCATCTCTAGGAATTGAATCCTGAGGAATAGAAGTCTCTGGCAAAGAAGTAGATACAGTAGTAGCCTCCACAAAAGATGGTGATAAAGAAGCTACATGTACAAACTCAGAAGTTTGTACAGTAGATGCATGAGTAATAGACACAGGAACTGAAGTAATAACTGGTGAAGCAGAAACAGAAACTGATGTAGTCATAACAGATGAAGACACAAAAGTCTTATCAGTTTTAGTCTTCTTTCTCTCATAAGGCCCTCCTTTGGCCATTATCTTCTTCTTCTTAGGTTTAGAAGACTCAGGCTCCTCAGGAATAAAGCTAGGATCAGCTCTTTCAGCCCTTTCTTCTTCAGCCATTTGAGCAAACTTCTTCTTCTGTCTCCTCACCATTTGGTTCCCTTCTTGAACCATCCCATACTCTGACTCAGTGTCAGAAGATTCATCATCATTATCATCAGCAACATTAGCCTCTGTCTGCTGCTCAGACATATCAACCTCTAAAGGTTCTTGAGAGCTTTGTTCTTGAGATGATTTTGCTTGAGAAGTGGATCGGGATGATTGACCAGAAGTCTTTTTAACTTGTTGTCTGGGAGGAGGTGGAGGTGGTGCTTGATCATCATCAGCTGCAACATCTTCGTTGTCAGATTCTGAATCAATATGTCTCCAGGCATCCTCATCAGGTGCAATATAGTTTGCCCTGGCACAATGACCAATCAAGTCCTTTTCAAAAACAACATCCCCAGTCCTCTGATAAACTCTGACTTGACCCAAGCTAGAATCAGTCATATGCTTGAGTTTCAGAAGATCTCCAGCTTCTCTGGGTAATAAACCTTCAGGCAACCTCTCATCTATCAGCATCTGTACAAATCTAGGATACATGTAGAATCTATCCTTAGACTTTGTGACATTGTCACACATATAACGAAAGATCATGCCAGAGAAATTGAACGGTTTGTTCAATATCAGAGCTACCATAGCAGATCGCATGAAATCCCTTAGCTCATCAAATGTGCCTTTCCTCATGCTCAGACAGTGAAGTAGAACATGAGCAAGAAACTTGTACTGAAGAGGAAGCTTTCCCTTCTTCACAGAAATGGAATTATAGGCTCCAAAATAGCGAATACACAGAAAACAACCTTTGATGCAACTCTCAAGAATGAGAGTTACACCATCAGGTTCACCTCCAAACTGTAATACCCTCCTAATATCAGCCTCAGATATACGAATTGCTTGTCCAAGCACATTCGCATCTATCACATAAACATCATCAACAGAGATAACACGAGCTGATCCCCAGAAACTCTGAATATGAGATCTATATATCTGGCATGAATTGGAGATAGCATAATAAATCCTCGATCTCCTGAGAAACTCGATCATAGGTCTGAAATCTTGACCGTTCTTTGTTGTAGGATCCAAGTAAGCAAAAACATTATGTTTGTCTCCAAATACTAGGTTTGCCATTTCTACAAATAGAAATAAAAACAATTAGAAACAAAATTAAAAAATAACAAAACTTTAAAAATTCAAAAATTTCTAAAGTAGACCAGCGAACCTAATACTTTAGACGAACCTAATGTTAAACGAACCTAAATCAGACGAACCTAATCATCAGACAAACCTTTTGAACGAACCTTTATGTGAACGAACCTTATATCACACGAACCTGTTGGACAAACGAACCTTGACCAAAAGGTTCGGTTAATTTGAAATCCAGAGGTTCGCCACGAACCTATTAGATTCAAACGAGCCTTTAAGGTTCGGCGAACCTTTGTTCATTCACACGAACCTGTTCATCAGCGAACCATTTCCAGATTTGAAATCAAAATTTCAAAACATCGAATTTGATAATAAAATTTGACACCCAGGTTCGAAACATGCCGATGAACAACTTTATTGAAGATGATTTGTCCCATTTTTAGATTTTAACCAGTTTTATGTCCAATTACAGATTCGATCTTAAAAATCTTAAAATCGCTCAGATCTCTCAAATTAGTCGGTCAAAATCAAAAATTTCTACCTAGAAATGTTCACGAGATGATTCTGAAACTAATGATATCAACGAAAAATTCTGGGAGTCTCTCAATCGAAAAACGAAAAAATCTCTGTTGAGGGTTCGTCGACTGTGAAACAGATGAAAGTAACGAACCATTTTCACGAACCCTATATTTATACCTCACGAACCTTTTAAGCGAACCATGGTAACGAACCTTTTTGCAACGAACCATTTCAACGAACTATTCTCAACGACCCTTTCCAGCGAACCATCTCAACGAACCTATCTTGCGAACCATTTCAACGAACCTAGCTAACACATCTAGCCAGCGAACCTAAATGGCGAACCTTACCAGCGAACCATGCCTGCGAACCTTCTCAAACCTTCATCAGCCGAACCTTTTTTCAAAACTTGATTTTTTTTTTAATTTCAAAACAAATTCATGTTTAATTGTTCCAAAGTCAAACAAATAATCAAAAATTATTGATTTAACACCAGATTTAAAATAAAATCTTTTTGTAATTTTTAAATTTTTAGAACAATTAATCTACAATCTAACAAAAACTAACTAAACTATGAAAAATAAAATCTTTTTGTTTGAGAAAGATTCAGACATGTGATCATATTATTTTACAATTTTCAACATATCTGTTTGTATTATATAACAATTATTTGCAAATTACAAGTCTAAAATTATTGTTAATTTACTTATCCTTTTAAGTTTAATTACTTAGTAAAGAAATCAGTTTAAACAAAAATTATTAAACACTTTATAATAATCCATTTACTTGAACACATCCCCGATTTGTGAATAATTAAACAAACATAAATGTTCTCAAACTTATTATATCAATTTTAACTAACTGATCATGCAAAAATAAAGCAGAATTTCTTTTTGAAAATAACCAAATAGAAAACAATTTGAATTTGTTCAAGATCTTGGAATCAAGGTTGATACTTACGTATGCTCAAATGATCCAGAAAATGAACTAAACAATAATTTAAGATTAAGATTTAACAATCAGGTCGATATTTCCATATACACATAGATTGTCCAAATCTAAATCAAAAACAAGAAAAACAAATTTGAATTGTCAGACTAAAATAAAAGAAAAACCAAATCAGAATCTCTTTTAAAAATTAAAAACATGATCAACTAGTAATTTGACTTTTTGTTCAAGAAACATTTTGTCAGAAAAATTACCACTCTTTCAGGACAAAACTAAGTATTGCATTCTAAGCACTTGTTTCTTATAAAGTATCATCAAAAATTTATTTAAACTTATCTTTACTAAGTTATAAACCTATCAACACATCACTCTTAATACTTGTAATTATTTTATAAATTTTAATAACACAAACAGATATATTTCCAAATGCAAATAATGTACTATCATTTCTCATTTAGTTAAATCAATTTCTCAGATTTTTAATTTTTTAATGTTTTTGTGTTTTTGATTTTCTTAATGCTTTTGTATTTTCTACAACTATTCTCCCCCTAAAATCTAAAACACAAAAAAATAAAGAAAAAATCTGATGTTAATTCAATAAAGTTGATTACGAAGGAATTTGATTCTTGATTACCTCACCCATGACCCTGATCCCATTTAATTTGAGTAAGTACTCAAAACATTGTTTATCAAAGGCCTTGGTGAGAAGGTCTGCCCTTTGCTCGTTTGTGTGTATCTTCACCACATCAATCAGTTTCTTTTCATAACAGTCTCATATGAAATGAAACCGAATATCAATGTGCTTTGAACGTGAATGATACACTGGATTTTTGGTTATTGCAATCGCAGCCTCATTGTCTACATGAATCGGGGTAGTTAAAAAATTAAGTCCATAGTCTCTCATTTGTTGTTGTATCCACAAGACTTGGGAACAACAACTGGCAGCTGCTACATATTCAGCTTCACATGTAGATGTAGCAACAGATGTATGTTTCTTACACTGCCATGAGACTAACTTCTCCCCCAGAAACTAAGCACCTCCAGTAGTAGATTTGGAGTCAGTCTTGCATCCTCCATAATCAGAATCACTGTAAGCATGGAAGGAATAGTTATCATCTTTAGGATACCACAGACCGGTGTCTGGAGTACCCTTCAGATAACGTAATATCCTCTTGACTGCAATCAGATGAGAAACCTTAGGTTTTGATTGATAGCGAGCATAGATACTTGTAGCGAATACAATATCTGGTCTAGAGGCAGTCAGATACATCAAGCTCCCTATCATTCCACGATATAATGTAGCATCGATTAGCTCCCCCTTAATATCCGGCTCAATCCCGTGATTGGGCTGAATGGGCGTGGAAATGGGTTTACAGTCAAGCATGCTAAACCGTTTTAGCACGTCTTGAATGTACTTAGTCTGATGGATAAAAATACCATCATCAGACTGATCGATTTGTAAACCCAAAAAGAACTTGATGTCAGACATCGCACTCATCTCAAACTTCTCAATCATAACCTGTTTAAATTCTAAACACAACTGTTCATCGGTAGATCCGAAGATGATATCATCCACATAGATCTGAACAAGAAGAATGTCCTTGCCCTTTTCCCGATAAAACAGATTTTTGTCTATTTGACCCCTATTGAACCCATGTTCAATAAGGTGAGTCGAGAGGGTCTCATACCAAGCTCGAGGGGCTTGATGAAGACCGTACAGTGCTTTGTCAAGGATATAGACCTGATCCCGGTGGATAGGATCCTCAAAACCCGGTGGCTGACAAACGTACACTGTCTCCTTCAATGAACCATGAAGGAATGCAGACTTAACATCCAGTTGAAAGACTTTAAACTTCCTGTGGGCAGCAAAAGATAGAAATAATCTTATCGCTTCAAGCCGCGCCACTGGTTCAAAAACCTCGTCATAATCAATTCCTTCTATTTGTCTGAACCCTTGGACAACCAAACGTGCCTTGTTTCGAACAATCACGCCTCGATCGTCTTGCTTACACTTCAACACCCACCTGGTGCCTATCTTCTTTTCACCCTTTGGTAAATCTACCAAATGCCATACTCCAAGTTTCTGAAACTGATTAAGCTCCTCTTGCATGGCCTCCACCCAGGCAGGCTCACGCAGGGCTTCAGTTACAGACTTAGGCTCAATCTGAGAAACGAATGCAGAATGCATCCATAACTCTTGAGTCCCATGATTTCGCTCCAGCTCAACATACAAGCTATCCTCAGATACAACTTGTCTTCTCGTTCTCACTCCATCAGACGGATTACCAATGATCTGCTCCACAGGGTGATTCACATGAACTCTAGACACTGGCACTTGCGGAATACCAACACCATGATCAAGATTGGTGATATTCTGATCAGCATTTTGATCATCAGAAACAACATCTTCAAAAACATCTTGATCATCCTCCAATGACCAGTCATTATTTACTACTTCAGAAGTGCCTTCTTCAGTTGGACGAACATCTTCAGATGAATGAGAAACTCCTTGATCTTCAGTATTCTGTAAATCATATAACATCTGTAAGGATATCTCATCATCAGTAAAATTAGGAGACAAATTGAACGACTCAAAAAGCTTATCATAATCGAAAAGCCAATTTGGACCTTTGCCTTCTGGTATAGATGTATGTCGTTGAACATCCACATTATACCAGAGTTCCACAACACCCGTGCGTTTGTTAAACACATGTTTGTTAGGTAGGCTATAGCCAAGAAAGAAACCTTCTTCAACTTTGGAGTTGAATTTAGCATCTTTCTTTAGCATGGTACATGGAGCCCCGAAAGGTTCTAAGTGTTCCAAATTTGGTTTCCGATTCTGAAGAAGCTCATAGCATGTTTTATTATGTCGTTTGACAATCAGCACTCTGTTGAGAGTAAAACAAGCGGTCGCTACGGCTTCACTCCAGAATGTAATGGGCAGCTTTGAATCAGCAAGCATTGTCCTAGCAGACTCGATCAAAGTACGATTCTTTCTCTCAGCTACACCGTTCATTTGTGGTTCATACGGTGCACTGTATTGCTGCTGGATGCCCTTTGAATCACAGAAAGCTTCCATGTTCTGATTCTTAAATTCTGTTCCATTGTCTGATCGAACCCGCCTAACCCTCAACTTGTACAAAGTCTCCAATCTGTTTACAAGCAAAACAAAATTTTCATAAGTTTCAGATTTCAATTTTAAGAACATAACCCATGAAAATCTAGAAAAATCATCGGTCACTACAAAGCAATATGATTCACCCCCCATACTCTTCACATTAATCGGTCCAAACAGATCCATGTGAAGGAGTTCTAGAGGTTTCTCAATAGAAAACACAGTTTTAGACTTATGTGACCTCCTTTTCTGTTTGCCTTTCTTACACGAAACACACACATCAGGTAATTTGAAATGTTTAACCGGTACACCATCAACCAAGTGATTGTGTACAAGATGATTCATCTTTCTGATGTGTATGTGGCCCATCCTCCTATGCGAAGACCGAGTATCCTGCTCTGTGGCCTTCGACACCAAACACGTCTCAACTTTGTTAACAATCTCCGCCTTTGCCATGTCTAAAACATACAAATCTTTACACCTGTCTACAGTCATTAAAATCCAATCTTCAGGAATTTGAATTCCTTGCTTGAGCACATAGCATTTCTTCACGTCAAACAAAACCTTATAACCTTTATCACTTATCTGTGACACACTTAACAAATCGTTAGTTAACTCCTTGCAGTAATTCACATTATCAAAGGAAACTTTACCATTAGACAAACTACCACACCCAGTAATTTGACCACCCTTATCACCTGCAAAGTTAACATAACAACCGTTCATCTCCCGAAAATCTTTCAACAAACTGATCTCTCCCGTCATGTGCCTGGAGCATCCACTATCAACAATCCAACGACTGTTGATATGGCCCGTGAATGCTACCTGCACCATAAATTAAAAACAAATGATCAGTACCAAAAGGGATGACTCCCGCCCTTTCGGCGTAGAGTCTCCCCGAACAGCCTCCTGCCGTTCAATCTTGATGGACTACTTGAAGACCCATCTTCTAAGTATTCATCCTTGCACACAAAAAATCTATCACCTGACCTGTGTCTGGTTTTCCAAAAAGAATTAGAATTAACAGTTTGTTTTGGAAAATGTTTAGAAGAAAAAGTGTCATAAAACTCATCATCAGATTATGATGTCTTTTTCAAAACCTTTTTACCTTTTTGGTTGTTATCAAAAAGTTGTCTTTTATGAAACTTTTCTTCCTTGACCCAAACACAATCAGGATCAAATTTCCTGAGAATTTTCATCTCTTCCTCACTAGGCTTTACCCTCCTAGGAGTTCTACCAGTATGAATAACCCGACTGTCATTAGAAGAGGTTTTCTTCTTGACCTTGTGATTTGGACAATCAACAGAAATATGCCCTTTTCCTCCACAAGTGAAACACTGTCGTGTTTCTTGTGGAGTAAAAGTATGAAATCTGTTACAGTTGTCCATATCACATTCAGCAATGACATGTCCCAGTTTCCCGCATCTGTAGCATTTTCTTGATGACACCTTCTTTGGCTTTTCATCACACCCCTTAGATGAATCCAAAGATTTGGATGCTACAGACGGAGATAAAATCTTTTTCTTCAAACCAGTGGCTTTACTTTTGTCATTCTTTTGATAAATCTTTGATTTGCCCTCGTTTCCAGTCCCACTTTGGTTAACCTTGTCAACAACTTTGACAAACTTGTTATCAATCTTTTTAGAAAATTTTTCTTGTTTTTGAAAAACTTTACTTGACTCTCCTTTTTGTGTTGTTGAAGACTCAACAAACACAATTGGCTTGATAGTAGAAGTAGTCTTGACGTTTAGGTTTGATTTGGAAACAGACTTTTGTTTAACCACTGAATTCCCTGTTGATTTTACTTCAAATTTTGATTTCTGAAAAACTGGACTCTTCTTTTCCACAGACTTGACTTGTTGATGACCAGTCATTCTTAGAATATCATCTGGATATTCTAAATCAGTGATGTCCTCAATGATCGGAGCATCAGAATCAATAGATTCACTCACATGAGATGATGAACTTTCCACATCCTCAGACACTTGATCAGAAACATTTTCCTTTAAGGAAACTGGATTAATTTCCAGATCTGGATCAAGTTGTGGTCTTGGAATATAACTAGGAGGATGTGGCACAGCATGAAAACCAATCCCAGAATTATCCCTCGAAGAGTTTTGCATAGCCGCAAAATAATCAATGACATATGCAGAATTCTGATAATTCTCAAGTTTGGCTTTGTTCAATTCAGCTTCAGCTTTGGCAGCTGACAACTCTACTTTCAATTTCTGAACTGAATCTAGATGCACAGAAATAGCGTGATTGTTTTGTAACACTTTTATCTTCAAATCCTCATTTTCTTTACTCAGATCAAAGATCTTTTTATCAAAAGCTTTTTCTTTAGAGATTAACTTCTTATTTGCTTCTGTGCATGTTCTCAGATCAGAAGTAAGCTGTGAGTTCATCTCCTTGAGTCTATCTATCATCTCATGCAAATCACTATGTACCTCATTCAATTCATCAACCTTCTCCTTTCCTTTCCCGGATTCTTCTTCCAACGAAGCCATGAAAGCACCCATAAGATCATCATACTGTTTACCCCAGTCATAGCCTTCATCTGCTTGACTTACAAGTGCTTTAGAAGAAGATTCTTCAGTTTTCTCTTTCTTTTTCTGATACTCTTCCTTTGGTTTGAAAGGATTCAGATTACCTTGCTTCTTGGGATTTTTGCACTCTCTTGCAAAATGACCATGTTCACCACAGTTATAACACTGTGTAGATTTTGGATTGAATCCAAACTTTGTGTTCCGGTCAAAAGTAAATTTCTTCCCAGTTTTCTTCTCATAACGATTTATTCTGCGAATAACACTTGCTAATGCCCACTGCGTATCAATAAGTTCCATCTCATCTTCATCAAGTTGAGCATAATCTTCAAAAGTCAGATTTACATTGCCAATTCTTCCTGCCACTTGCTCATCATATGCACTAACCACACATGATAAAATAGACATATGATCTTTAACTGCTTCAATTGTAACTTTTCCCAGATTTGTAGTGTTGAGCTGCACTGGAGGTGGTGTAGATTCAGACTTTTTCTCATTGATCGGACAATGTGAACTAAAACTTGAAGATACAGAAGGACTCTGAATAGTTTCAGAAGTTCTAGACACAAAAGCAGTCTGAATCTTTGCAGATGCTACAGGTGGTGTAGCAACTGAACCACCATACAAGGAAGGATCTTGTGTGACATTTACACGTCTTGCTTTACGTTTATCCTTCATTTCTTGTTCCTCCAATTTCTAAATAAACTCTACCAATGTCAATCCAGGTAGGTTTTCTCTCAATATGAGCACCAAGGAGTTCCATTTATCTGGTAATGCATCAGCCAGACAATCAATCTTCTTATCTTCTGAGTACTCAATGCCATATTTTCTCACTTCAGTCAACAAGTGTCTGTATCTGGTAATCAAGGCATCTAGAGTCTCATTTCCAATGATGTTGAAATTCTCAAACTCCTTTCTAATGTCAGTAGCCTTCATTTTCTTCAGATTTGTGTTGCCTTCAACTCTTGCCTTTAATGCATTCCAAAGACTGTAAGCAGTCTTGTATTCATCAAACTGATGTAGAATTTGATTGGGAATGGCCTGACTCAATAACCAATAAGCTTTCTTTTCCGAGTCATACTTCTTCCGTTCATCAACATCCAGTCTTTCAAAGAGTTGAATCAAATCAGTACCAACTACCCTTGGTCTCTCATAAGGAGATAAGATTCTTTCCCATAAGTTTGTATCTGTGCCATTGAGATGAGTCTCAAATCTTCCATTCCAGTTGTCATAGTCAGCCAAATCCAATAGCTTTGGCACTTTATTAGTACTGCCCACTTCAGTCTCACTGATTAAGATGCTCCGAAGTTTGGAATTCTGACTTGCCATCGCAGCATACATGTCAGACATGATTTCAGAAATGAAAGCATCGAACCCCTTTCCAAAATAACCCTAGCCGAACCTCAAACTAGCCTTAGCCGAACCTTCAGACAAAATATTGTCTCAGCCGAACCTACAGACGAACCTCAGCCGAACCTATGGACAAAATTTGTCTTCTGAGCAGCGAACCTTTGAGCAGCGAGCCTTTGAACAACGAACCTTGAAACTCACGAACCTTTGCACAGACGAACCAAGAAACTGGCGAACCTTTAGTTCAAGCGAACCCTGAGCCGAACTATGAACAGTAAGCAGCGAACCTCTGCCGAACTATCACCCAAACTTGCCGAACCTTGACAAAATCTTTGCCAAACCTTCGCCGAACTATTGCCGAACCACTGCCGAACCTTCAGCGAACTATCAAACGAACCCTCTGAAAAACCAGAATAACAGGGAACCTTTGTCTTCAGCAAGTCACAGGTTCGTCCCACGATCCTGTAGTGCAGATTTTGAAATTTTTGAGTGGGAAACCTTCCAAAACTTCAAAAAATCCTTTCAATTGTTGTAATTCAACAACAATTGACAATGAAAACAGCCTCAAACACCAGAAAATCAATCAAGAAGAAAATAGAAAGTAGCCATTGATGATCTTCATATCTTCAACTCTTCAATTGCTTGAAATCCTTGAATTTGTAGTGTAGAACTTCACCAAACGCTCTGATACCACTGTTGGTTTGGTGAAAACTGTTCAGGATCGAATCACAAGTCCTACTAACTATTAACTACGTGCGGAATCCATAGTCAATATGTAGAAAACTCAAGTTCACAAGAAATTCAATAAACACCTCTTGTATTATCAACCAATGATTACAAGTATTCACTCAGAATTACAGAATTCTCACACAGAGAATATCAGCAGATCTGTCAAAAAGTTCTACCAGATCTACAAACAAGCCTGCTATTTATAGAAACTGGACCAGCGAACCTTTACTGCTAGCCGAACCTATGGTTTGCCAGCCGAACCCTAAGGTTCGTTGAACGAACCCATAAAGACCATCAAAAGGTTCGCCGAACCTTTGCCAGGCCATAGGTTCGCTAAACCTATCAACTCCAATAGATTCGCCAATATGCTAAGGTTCATGGGCCAGACGAACCTTAGGCATAACCTAGCCGAACCTTTATACAAACTCAAAATAAATATATCTTTTGAATAGCAAACAATTACAAACATGTACTAACATTCATTAATTCAATCAGATGTGTTGATAATTGTAAAACAATATGATCTCATGTCTGGATCTTTCTCAAACAAAAAGATGTGACTATTTTGTTACTATAATTAGATTTGTTAAATTTGTAGTTTAGTTATAAAAATTTTAAAAAATTACAAAACGATTTTTGTTTTTATCTGATGTTAAATCAATAATTTTTGATTATTTGTTTTGACTTTGAAACACTTTAACATTGTTTTGTTTGAAATCTTAAATAAAATTAAATTTTTTAAATTTTTTAAAAGGTTCGCCTGGAAGGTTTGTGAAGAGGTTCGTTGGATAGGTTTGTCAAACGAGTTCATTCAATAGGTTTGTTGGATAGGTTCGTCCAATAGGTTCGTTTGATAGGTTCGTCCAATTTAACGTTTGATAGGTTCGTCCAACAGGTTCGTTCAATAGGTTTTTGGACAGGTTCGTCTGAGAGGTTCGTTGACAGGTTCGGTCAACATGTTGGTCAAAGGTTCATGAAAAAGGTTTGTCAAAAGGTTCGCATATAAATGACAGGTTTGTGAAAAATGTTCGTCACTTTCATCAGACTTCATTCACTGAACCTGCAAGGTGGAATTTTTCGATTTTCGATTTAGGACCTCCGAAGCTTTTTGCCTGATATCATTAGATTCGAAATTGAATTGTGAACATTTATAGGTAAAAATCTTGGAATTTGACCGGCTAAATCAGGAGATATGACTGGTTTTAGGTTTTTTTAGTCGAACCTTGTTTGTTGAGTCAAAACCTATTAAAAACTAAGTTCTGAACAAACTGTTTTCATTAAAGTTGTTTATCGTTGGGTTTCGAATCTTGGGATATAGATTTTATAATCTAATTCGAAGATTTCAAAAAATTTGATTTTGAATGAACTAAGGTTCGCTGAAATTGTAAAGGTTTGTTTGAAACTGATAGGTTCGTGACGAACCTCTGAATTTCATAAGAACCGAACCTTTGTTGGTCAAGGTTCGTTTGACCAGAAGGTTCGTGTGTTATGAAGGTTTGTTCAATGAAGGTTCGTTCATTCAAGGTTCATTCATTCAAGGTTTGTTCATCAAAGGTTCGTTAACTTTAATAGGTTTGTCTTAACAACAGGTTCGTCTAAACTTAGGTTCGTCTCAGGGAGGTTCGCTGGTTTCAACACTTAGAAATTTTTTTTGATTTTTAATTTTTTTAAAAATTTTTGTTTTAATTTTGTTTTCCTTCTGATTGTAGGAATGGCGAATCTTACTTTTAGAGATAAGCACAATTTGTGTGCATACCTGGATCCTAACACCAAGAATGGGAAAGATTTTAGGCCGATGATAGAGTTTTTGAGGCGTTCGAGGATATATCATGCCATCTCCAACTTTTGTCAGATTTACAGATCGCATGTCCAAAGCTTCTGGGAATCCGCAAGATTGATCAGTGTAGATGAAGAGTATGTGATTGAGGTGATTGTGCTTGGTCAAGCCATTCGGATTACTGAAGCAGACATTCGAAGAGTATTACAGTTCGGTGGAGAACCTGCTGGGATGACTCTCATTCCAGAAAGGTGCATCAAAGGTTGCTTCTTGAGAATACGATACTTTGGAGTGTACAATGTGACTTCGATCAAGAAAGGAAAGCTTCCTCTACAGTACAAGCTACTTGCTCATGTTTTACTACATTGCTTGAGTGTGAGGAAGGGGACATTTGATGAGCTACGAGACCTGATGAGATCAGCTATGGTGGCTTTGATCTTGAACAAACCGTTCAATTTCTCTGCTATGATATTCAGATACATGTCTGATAATATCACCAAAGCTAAGGATAGATTCTACATGTATCCTAGATTTGTCCAGATGCTCATTGATGAGAGGTTTCCTGAGCAGATGTTACCCAGAGTTGCTGATGATTTGTTAAAGATAAAACATATGACTGACTCAAGTCTTGGTCAGGTCAAAGTATATCAGAAGAGCAGTGATGCTGTATTGGCAAAGGAGTTAGTTTGTCATTATGCTAGGGCTAATTATGTAGCTCCTGATAATGATGCCGGGAGGCATGCAGATTCAGCATCTGATAGTGAAGTGTTTAGTGATGATGATGACCAGCAACAACCACCACCTCCTCCTCCAAGACAACAGACAAGGAAATCACCAGCTCAGTCTTCTCGATCACTACAATCAAGTCAAGCTCAATCTCAAGGGCCAAATGTAATTCCTACTACATTGGTACCTCTTCAAGTTATATTTCCAGATCAACATGAAGAACAAAGGCAACAAGAAGACACTTCTTCCATTCATGTTGATGCTGAAAATGTAAAAGAAAGATGAAGGTGAAGAGTCTCCTGAAACTGAGTCTGAGTTTGAGACTGTTCAAGTTGGAAACCATATGGTTAGTAGACTGAAGAAGAGAGCTGGTCCACAACAAACAGAAGAAGCACTAGAAGAGAAAGATGATCCTAGTTTTATTGCTGAAGAGCCAGAGTCATCAAGGCAAAGAAGAAGAAAAGGATGGCCAAAAGTCCTACAAAGAAGAAGTCTAAAGCTCCTAGGATCATTGTATCCTCACATGTGATTACTTCTGCAGATGCTACACCATTTGCTTCTGTTTTTGTTTCACCATCTGTTTCTGTTATGGTTTCTACACAAGTCACTACTGTTTCTACAGTTCAAGGATGTTTTGGGCAAACTCCTGAGTATGTTAATGTGGCTTCTTTTGTTCCTTCCTTCATGGATACTACTACGGTGATGACATCTTTTCAAGAGACTTCATTTCAAGATGATTTTGCTTCCAGAGGTTTATATGAAAATTCAGATGACTTGGATCTAAATTTTACTGTTGACTATGATGACACTGAGCTTCGAAGAAGAATATCCATGTTATCAAAAGAGTTTGATCAATATAAGATGGAAAAGGAGAAAGTAGTAGCCGATGAACCATCTTCTTCAGGCACAAGTGAATTAAATGAGATGAAAAATCAAATTGCTCAATTGATGAAGTGGAGGGAAGAAGACTTGGTTGAGAAGAAGCTGATGAATGAAAGAATTACTTCTTTGGAGACTATGGTTGAAATTCAAAGTGTTGATATTGCTGAGTTGCAAAATGAAAATAGAGATTTGAGACAAAAGGTTGATGATATGAAAGTCAAAGATTCTCAAGATGAAGATACTGGTGCTGAACCTGTGTTTGTGAATGTGGATGAAGAGGAAGAGGAAGATGAAGATGAAGATGAAAAGGTTGACTATGGTGATTCAGATGTTGATGAACATCCAAGCTTAAATGCTAATGGTGATGATGAAGAAGATGATGGTGATATGGATGGTGTTAGTGGATCTGGTGGTTTGACTTCACATAATGGTGTTATAGTTGTTTATGATCCTTCAAAGATTTCTCTGGATGCTACCCCAGTTTCAGCTGTTTCTTCTGATAGGGCTAAAGATTGTACTGATATTGATGTTGAAGATTTGACTGAAATAGAATATCCAAAGATTGTTGATTATTCTCTGCCTACTTTTCTTGATCTGTTTAAACAGCATTCTGACATTCATTTGCAGAGAATGGTTGTTGAGATATTAGAAGAGAAAGACTTGGAAGAAGGAGATATAGCTGGTGGTTATTCAGCAAAGGAATTCAATGATATGTTTGAAATTGATGCTGATCAAGTATTTGATTTTGAACAAGATGATGAGATAGAATTCTTTGATTTTGAGCAAGATGATCCAATAGATGAAGATTTGTATAATTTGCAAACTTTAAAAAAGATTTTTGATATTGGAGGTGTATCAAGAACATCATTGACTCAAATTAAAGAAAAGACTAACTTTGAGTTATGGAAAGAGAATCAAGATGAAATGAAGTATATTGTTGATCATTTGTACATCTTCAAGCAAATGATTGAAGTCATAGAAGATAAAGCTCAAGATAACCAAGCTAAACAATTCACAAGATTCAAGATTGGATCTAAGTCAAAGATGATTGGAAGAATTGTTAGCTATGGTTACTTTCACAATATTCCAGGAAGTATAAAGGATAAAGGATGTTATGTAGTGAAACGGATTGATGGATGTCAATACTTTGGAAGGCATTAGATTTGATGTCTTTACCATGTTTTGAGTGTATGGAGTTATCCAGATTGAAGATGATAAAACCCATTCAAACTAAACACAATGAAACATTTGAGAAGTTATTGAAGAAAGAAGCTAAATCTAGGTGGAGTTTGTTATCTCCTCAAGTAAGAGATAGGATACATGGATATTCAGAACCTAAAGTTTTCAAAAGACCAAGGTTGAGAAAGGTAGAACAGAATTGGAATCCATATTTCAAGTTCTGGTTCTATGATGAAAAGACATCTGAAGCAGTGATTTTGTTGAGACAAGAAGAACAATGGAAGGTTATTAGAATGCTGGATCTTGTTTGGATAGTCAACTGCTCAAAAGAAGATATTGATTTGTTGAATGTAGCTCAGATTTTTGCTGGTGAAGGTTATCATGATGTTGGAATCAGTTATAAGGACATGGCAGTTCAATTTCAAACCATTGCTCGGATGTGTTACACTCTGGGTATACATTCTGGATGCGACTGGGAAGATGTCAACTATTTGTATGTTGGGTTGATGAAGTTACAGAAGGAGATTGATGACAGGGATGCTAAGCTGGAAGCTGAAAGATTAGCCAAGATTCCTAGATCTGTTGTGATACGAGCTGTTGATAATGTTTGTGGAGAAACCAGTGGAGTTGAAGACAAAGTTGAAGATAAAGACTGAAGACGAAGACTAAAGATTTTTGATAGCAACTATTAATAGGTTGCTATCCAAACATGTAAATTATAGAAAGTTAATAAGGTTTGGCTTAGGTTCGTCTGGCCCACGAACCTTAGCAGGTTCGGCGAACCTATCATCTTGATAGGCTTGGAGAACCTATAATCTTGGAAGGTTTGGCGAACCTATTGGTTTGGCAGTGTTGGTTCGTCCAGCGAACCTCAAGGTTCGGCTGGCGAACCTAAGGGTTCGGCAACAATAGTTTCGGCTGGCAGATCTGTATATATTGTAGGTTTGTTTGATTTTGTCATAACTTCAGAAAACCTGAGATCTGTGTGTGTGTATTCTCTGTGTGAGATTTCTCTGTGTGAGAGTTGTAATCATTTGAGATTGATTAATGATATGAAGATGATTATTGGAATGCTTGTTCTTCTTTGATTCTTATAGATCAAACATAGATTCCGCATGTGTTTGATTGTTCATAGGACTTCGTTATTCGATTTAGATCAAGTTCATCAGATTTACAACTTTATTGAGCTCATGGCAGTCGATGCACATGCAAAATGTGACATCCTTCTTCTTAACGAACAAGATAGGAGCTCCACACGGCAAGAAGCTCTGTCTGATGAAACCCTTGTCCAGCAACTCCTATCGTTGGTTGGAAAGTTCTTGCATCTCTGAAGGTGTATGTCGAGAGGGTGCTCGTGTGATTGGTGTTGCTCCCGGTGTGAGGTCCATGCGAAATTCCACTTGTTTTAGAGGTGGAAGTCCTGGTAGATCATTAGAAAATACGTCGGGATAGTCGCATATGACATGTATTTCCTCAAGTTTCTAATCCTCTTTGGTTTTCTCAACGACGAATGACAATATGGCGGTGTATCCCTTTCGTAGACATTTGTGAGCTTTCATGCACGAGATGATGTTCAAGAGAGTGTCGCTTTTTTTGCATTTGATGGTTAAGGTTTCTCCGCTAGGGAGGGGTATATGCACAACCTTATCGTGGCAAATTATTTCAGCTTGCTTTTCGGACAACCAATCCATGCCTACTATGACATCAAAATTGCTGAGCGTGACTAGCATGAGATCAATTTTAAACTTGTGACTTGCTAGCTCTAAGGTGCATCCTTTCAGGACGTGTTTAGTTACAATTAACTTACCATTAGCTACCTCTATAGTGTATTCAACCTCTAAGGGTGTTGGGCTTGGCAAGCATCTCACTCAATTCACTAGATATGAAACTCTTTTCGGCTTAAGTATCAAACAATACACAAGCATAATGATCGTTTAGGAGATACACCTGTGGCGAGGATGGGATCTCTTATGGCGTCCTTTTCCCCGATCACGAAGGCTCGTCCCCTCGGACCGTTGTTCCTTTATTTGTTATTATTTGGCTGGTTGTGGTTGTTGTTCTTCAGGTGTGGGCAGTCCTTTTTGAAGTGCCCAGGTTTTCCACATTCGAAGCAACCTTTACGTGCCTCATGTTGTTGTTCTTGTTGTTGTGGCTATGGCGTTTTAGCTAGCAGTTCACCTCTGCAGTCTTTCGTTACATGTCCCACTTTCCCCGCAGAGTTGGCATCAGATGATGCCACATTGTCCCAGTGTATGGTGGAAGTTACACTTATTGCACTTGGGGTGTTTTCCTGCATAGGCTTCCTGGGTTTGGGTGGTTGGATTGGATTGGTTGGAGTGTAAGTTTGGGGTGATCCAAACTTATGGTGTTTTGGTGGTGGTTGGAGAGTGGAGATTTTGCTCAGGGTGTTATCCCATTTGTGTTTGTTGTCGATGGGTTTGGCTACTGAGCCATGAGGTGGTAAGAGTCCATGTGCAACCACCTAGCCAGTGAGCTTGTGGGCTAGTCGCATGGCTTCTTGCAGGGTGATGGGCTAAGGAGAGAGTAGCATACTTTGGATTTGACATGCCAATCCCTCAATGTACTTCTCTATGTGTTTGTAGGCTAGGGTAACCATCTTCTGACATAGGTGCGCCAACGCATAAGATTGGGCAGTATATGCCTCTATCTCGGTACCGACCATCTTGTCATTCCAAAATTCAGTTTCCAATTTCTAGACTTCGCCACGTGAGCAGTACTTGTAAGTCCCAAAACAGATCAAGAACTGAGCTTTATGTCTCCAATCTGCATCAGATGTATCTATAACGTGCGGAATCCGAAATAGAAACACAAGAACATGAAGAAAGTTCAAAACTTTGATATAATCAGTGAAGTATACGAAGTAATGCCTCAATACGTCTAGAGAGCATTCCTCGGGAATCCAACCCTAGACTTGTACAAAATACGTCTATTTATACTAAGTCTAGGGGTACTCGAACTAGCTGTACACGAAAACATTCAAGTACCCGAACTATACTAGTAATCGAAATACATGTATGCGAAAATCAACAAAATGTTGGAACGGGCTTCCTTCGGTTGGCTTTATTGTCACACCCCGACCGACGGCGGAATACGTCGGGGCGCGAGCTTGACTGTTCATTAACTCATGGTGCTATTATGCGTTTCAATATTTAATGCATCATCATTCAAACAATTCAACATGTTATTCATTAAATTCAAATAACATTACATGATTTGAATACAAAATAATTACAATTGAATTCTAAGACATTGTTTAAAATTTAACTAGGTCTACTAAGTCTTATCCTGTGTCTTCATCATGCTTCCTTATCTTGTTACACATGTAAAATAGAGTTTGTCAACTATTTGCATAGTTGGTGAGTTCACACACTAAGTTTAAATAATATGTATAAAAAGGATGCAAACTATAGCCTAACTAGATATGTATCATAAGCATAGCATGAATACAAGTTTAAATAAATTGAATGAATGAATAAATAACAATTTCTTGTGTCCAAAAAAGTATCCTTACAACATGTTAATTTAAGTATGGCCATACTATAAATTAAGAGTTATAATTCAACAAGTTTGCTAGGTGTACTTTTCACCTTTTTCACACAAAGGCAAAAGCCTTTGCGAAGATAGTATCTAACCATCTTAGGCTACTAGGAACTAGATTGCTTGACTGGCAACACACATAAAATCACACATAGAATCAACACATTGTATAAGCTTAGCCTCTAACACATAAAGCTAACTAGGTCTAAGGCTTGCATCATAGATTGAATGAATAATAGAATGAATAAAGTTTGAATAAGACATGTGTAACATCCCAAAAACAAAAGTAAAAGGGAGTGTGAAGAAACTCACCTGTTAGGATGCTTAGGCTAGTTCCCAAATTCTTGATTTAAACAATGAGGAAGTAAGGCTATCTACTCACCTATAATTTGAGTAATTCAAGTCTTAGCAATCCTATAGTTTAAGTTCAAGAATCCTAGAAACTATGGCAATCCTAATGGAAGTCCTAATTTGAATGAACTATGTTTTGAATGGATACTTAAAATAACTAATCTTATAAAATTGATGTAATAAAATAGAATATCAAACGTATTCATTTTATTTATCAATATTATTCATATGAACAAACTAAACTTAATATTGGTTTAAATAAAATAGAATATCAAAGATATTCTTTTTATTTAATGAATATTATTTATATGACTAGACTAATTGTATAAGAATATTTAATAATATTCTTATAATACATAAAAATAGAATATTAATTATTCCTTTTTATTTATTATTTTGAAATTGAATTTCTAAATGGTTTACATGAATTTATTTCCATCCATTCAATTTGTATTTAAAAGTTTAAATGTTTGAATTATACGTTTTATAAAAATTCTATTAACCTTTTAAAAGTTTATAACTTAGAATAATTATTTGAACTATATTGGTTTAAAACAATTATTCCATTGATTGAAAACATCTTTAGCCTTTACTAATTTAAATCATTGTAATATGTTTAAAACATAATTTTAATGTGAATTGTATAATACTACTAACTAAATATATATAGATATATATATACTAGTAGAAAACCCGCGCGATGCGGCGGCGACAACAAAAATATACAACACGGTGTTCGTTTGTTGTTAGTTTATCAATGTTCTCATGATATAGATAATGCACTCGTTAGTTTTTTTCCTGTAACACCGGTGTGGTCTGACTATACCATGAGTTTTACAAATCTCCAATAAATAATACACACTAATAAGTACTGATTCTTGTACCATGATACAAACCTGCAAACAATCCCAAGTATTAACATGAACAAAATGTGAAAAGTTGGTCATCCTCAAATTCAATTGAATACCCTTTAACCGATAGATGTGGGAGATGGTGTTGTATTGTAAGGCTTGAATTGCTGCAATTACACCATTTTAATAGAAAGTATAAGATTAGTTGGGCATTTAAAACTATTTTCAAAAACTATATTGAAAGTATAAAACCAATAACAATTAAGCACCTTGTGGCATATTTCTCAATTTGTGTCACCCTTCTCGTTACACTAATTTTTAGCACATCTGCCAGGAGCATACTAAAAAATAAAACTGGTATGACCACAAGAAAGTAAAACAGATAAACATAAAAAGTTGTTTAAAATTGTAATTGAAATCATAAATTATATATTTGTTTGTTGTCTATAACGTATAAGAAACATCGCTCAAATGCTAAATAAGGGTTTAAAGGTTTTTGATGTTTAAGATATCCAACTCATAATTCCTTTTGAAATTTGAAAACCAAGTAAATTTAAAATCACATTCATAAACTCTAAATTTTTAAAGCCATTTTTTTCTAAATTGATGAAACTCTAGATTTAAAATCACATTAATAAACGTAGCATTTTTTTTTCTAAATTGAAGTTGCATTAATAAGTTCAAACTCATATCTTCAAAATTTATGCATTTGGATTCCGTAAAAAAATTAGATAAAACCTTCAATTGCTCAAGAACAAAAAAATGCTAAATAATGGAAGAACAAACCTAAAGTCAAGCAAGCCAAAGATGCCAACAATTGAACATGTGTGACTCCAATCTAGGTTATGAAACTTATGAATGTCAATCTGATGATATTAAATCTGCAGCGGCTACCATGGCGATAAAATTGACGGCATCAACATTCTTAGCAGAAATGTTCATTTATACACAGTGTCTATAATTTTAACCAAATAAGCATACATCACATTAAAAATAGAAGGATTATCTACCTGCACGTTACTTGCATCAGGATCTATTTCGCCATATCAGATAATGACTTAACTTGCATAAATAGAGGTAAACATAAAGGGCGAACCGGAATTTACAAAAACATCTTTTATGAACATAGCAGTATAGCACCATCCCTTTTTAATCAGTATTGTTTACTAACAAAACAGAAAGTATCAACCAATATTTCTTTAAAGTTTTAACAATTTAGTTGTGTTTAATAGTTGACCTAAAAAAGTAAAAGATGTGCCTATATTTTGAAACGAAGTAGATGCATGATCAAATTATGGCTCTTGATAAATTATGGCTCTTGATAGAAGGATACCATTCTTTAGCCATGCTTCTTGATTTGTAACGACTCTTAGCACAAGTGCACAACTCCATTGGAATGAGTCCTTTAATATCCTTGAACACCAATGGTTTTTTGAGGTAAATATACAGCAAATGCTTGACATATATCATCATACTTTATATACAATAAATTGTTTAAAAGAGATTTGCTTTTTAAACAACTCAAGAATCAAACTTTATATACAATAAATTGTTGTCATTTTATTGATATTATACTTTGTTGCATGTGATGTTCTAAATCTAAAAGGGGCCAGAAAGAGAAAAATCCATGATCAATAAAATTATGAGATATTCCATTTACATTATTTTTAAAATAAATAAATTCACAAGTTAATCATCACATGCATAGTTTTGTTCCTATCCAATCAGAAAAAGCCTAGTTGATAATCACATGTATCCAAACTAAATATTTAACTTATTAATATTATGACCTGCATCATTCAAAGAAAGCAAAATACTTTAAGCCTAACCAGAACAATCCAATTAAAAAAAAATCATATTAGAGACTCCAGACTTTAATTTGGTTAGATATCATTAGTAAGCCATAATCAGCAACTCATAAGCCAATATCAATATGTTTGTGTGCAATGAATTAGTAACCCATAGTTGTTGAACTAATGCAGAAAGCACTTCCACCAGAGCTGAAATAAAAATAAAAAAATCTACATATTACAATAAAGAAGATAATTTGATAATCTCAAAGGCCTTTCAACTTACATTTGCTGAATTATGGAAAAGAGCCCTTAATGCCATCCATAGCTCGCAACACTTGTTATAATTTTGGAAAAATTAAATAAAAACAAATATATAAGCTAATATCTTTAACACATTTAAAAGAAAAAATGGACAAATGATACAAACTAAATAGAGTTTGGCATTTGCATTACAAACTGTTCCGTCCTACCTTGCATCAAAGTTGAACCTGAACAGATTGCTCCTCTTGCATCATTTCTTTATCCAAAACATGATTCCATTAATGGGTGTACCTAAACCAGTGTCAGACTCTTTAATAATTGAATATTTTAAAACAGAACAACATCATATGTTACCGCTATAGGCTAAACTAAAAACTATTCGGCAATGAATATCATCAATATAACAAGAAAAAAATCATACATAGTCATACACTATTCAAAAACAAGTAAATAATCGTTCTAGATCCAATGTTGATATGTTTAGCTTACCTCTTGATGATGGTATGCATAAGTGTGAGCCAATTTTGAATGCGTACTACCGGAATCAGCTGCAAAGTGATGGTAGATGAAGGATGTCGCGCATCGCGCAACCTAGTCATCCCCGTATTGTACAAAAACCCTAATAACGACTGTGCATGGGGACTACCGTTCGTGGAGATTGATTCCATCTACAAAGCAACATCCTCCTTTGATCTGCAACCATCGCTACCGCATCCACCAAATTCCTAATGCTAGAGAATTATTCCTCTAACTTAGGGTTGATTACGACCTCCACAACGGAACAGGATTCATCAGGTTCGAAGAAAGGACACCAGGATCTAGGATCAGGTTCTTCGTTGTACCTAGAGTTCCGACGTCGTCCCAATCAAATGGATCGCCTGGAAATTCATCGACAGCTCCGACCTTGAGGTCGTCTGGAGAGAAAAATAGAGATGAAAGACGGATTTGAATGGCCACGCACAGGTGTGGGAGGAGCTTTTTACTGATCGGGGAGTTCAAAATTCAAAATTTCAAGGGGTATAGTGGGCAATAGAACTTGTACCACAAGCTGAAATGCTTGCACATATCTTAAAACTAAGAGTTTTGGTCTTTCTCTCTCGGGAGTATTTAAACTTTGAAAGGAATTGAAAGCTATATGAGTTGTACTTAAAGCATGAATGTGAGTACATTTCTTAAATTTAAGACTTTTCAATCTTCTCTCTCCAATATACATTATATAATAGTATAGATATATATATATATTAAACAGAATGTTTATAAAGTTTGATTTTAAAATCTTTTCATTCTAGTTTTTATAAGTATTAAATTTAATTCTCATTTAAATCTTCTTATTTGACTTAAATACATTTAAATAAATAAAAGAAATTAAAAATTAAATTATATTTGTAAATATTTGAATTTGTATTAAACAAAATGTGTTAAAATTTAATTCTTTATATTTTTGAAAATAAAACAATGGGTTTCTTTTAAATCATTTATTAAATTTGTTTTTAATTATAAACTAATTAAAATTTGGTTATTATGTAAACTGAAATTTGTTTACAGCATTAAAAAAATGATTTCTGGAATTTTAACAAAGTATTTTTATATAAAATATGAGTTAAATAGATGGAAAATAAAAAAAATTGGATCCGGGCATGGCCAAGGGTTCGAACCCGAGACCTATTCCCCCTCAGCCGGCGGGCTTTACCGCGGGGCTGGGGGGTATTACATTGAATGGTTTTGTTTTATATTAATGTTATACAGATTTTCAAAAGAATCCTAATTTAATAAGACCGCTAATTTCTATGGCACTCGAATTCGTTTGATTCAGAAACGTTAAGCCCTCAAAATGATAGGGCTTTCACTCCTTACTGAATTACGATCCTAGTGGTGTAGAATATTACCTGGATTGAATTCGATTGTGGGTAGTTCGAGTGGGTAGTGAGTTCGGCCGAAGACTTGGTCTTGAATCGATCCTATAGGTTGTTAGGTGCTCGGTTTCTTGCTCAGACACTTCCGAAATCAGCAATGGCACATAATGGAATCGATGATTTGGGTTTTTATACTCGTTTATGTTGAATTCAATTTTTGGATCGGACGGCTATGTTTAGAATGGTTTTAAACCATGATTTTGTTTTTATTCTCAATAACTTTTGATTTAAATCGAAACCGCGTGACAATCCTTGCCTAATTTGCTCGAAAGTGAGCTGTCAACGTGTTAAATCGAGCTGGGAATTATCCAGGTTGCTTCTGGGTCGTGGGTTGATCCGATTGGGGTGTTGGGGGAAAAAGGAGTGAAGTTCTGGGTTTTGACAGTTTATACCCCCAACTTTTGTTCTCTTTAAATCTGATTTAAAACCTTCTCCACTCACATTCAACTTTTAACAAGTTACAAATTTGATCCTTCTATTTTATTAAATCTTTTATTGTGAAAGGAATCTCAAAATTCATAAAACTTTTTATTAACTTTCATTAACTTAGGTTTTATAAATCTTATGAATTGTCAAATATTATTATTATTATTATTATTATTATTATTAATTTGTGTAACCTTATTATTATTATTATTAATTTGCTCCTTGGTTCAGTGGATTTTGATTACGGGCAGCTTCCCGTGCAGCAAGTACCTCCTCAACCCGCTCGTTGATGAGGGCATTCAGTTCTGCTGGTGTCAAGTTGATGTTTCCACGTCCACCCGCATTCCTGCGTCCTCCACGTCTTCCAGCCATGATCTTCATAGCGAGAATATGTGTTAGTGTTTGTCTAATGACTAATGTAGTGTGTGCGATAGGTACTGTAAAATACATGTAGAGCTATCGGCTCTCCCCATCACGGGTAGTCACGTGTAGTGATGAACGTAATACATGAAAGATGTAGCATGTGTGCGAGCATCATAATACTAAGCACTAAGTGTTGTGTGGAGACTAGTGGTTATAGACTAAGTTTACTAAATGCAAACCTAATTCGCAATAACCGGAGTCTCTGATACCAATCTGTCGCACCCCGAGAAATCCCGTCCCTTCCGGGGCGCGAGCGGCGGCAGATTGTCAGGATCGCAGTCTCCGGTCACACAACATGCGAGACCTATATGTCTGGTTGTGTACGTACATCCAATAATTTGGATAAAACAGTTTCGTAATATATCAGAGTTGCGGAAGTAAAGTATAAGTTAACGAAACAGTTAAATCATTCATAGTTTGCGGAAGCGTTAATCAAGAACAGTTTTTCAAAATGATAAATGACAATAGTTGCGGAAGCGATTAAAGTTGTTTAACATTACACAACATAATCATATGATAATCAAAGTTTAGTAGACTAAGACACATAAACGGATGCATGCGACTCCAACCTAGCATCCTATCCCTTGTACACGTGCGTTAATTACCTGAGAAAACATGCGAGTAAAAGGTCAACACAAAGGTTGGTGAGAGCACAGGTTTGTAATCAGCAATAAACATCAAATGTTTAAAGTAAATGTTGAGCAGATCTTTTTTTTCAATACAATGCAATATCAATTGATAGCTAGTCAATATGTTTATATCATATGAGGGTTCGCAACCGAAGCTAACATGCTGCCTCCCGCCATATCTATCCAGGATATGTCAAATGTTGTTTGGTCAATTATGCACTGTTCCGACCTCCGGTCGGGGTGGCCATACGGTGCGCAACAGTGGGGCTTGTCAGGCCCAAATAGTACTATTCAGAATCACCACGCTGAGCGCAACGCGCTATTAACGGTTCGAGGTGTGTGTAATGAGGACTTATCAGTTTTGTGGATGAATGCCACACATATGCGTATACGATATTAGCATGTACAAAAATAACCAAGAGTGTGTAAGTTGTTCAAAAACAGTTGTATGCAATGTTTTCTCCCCCAAAGGTAGAAAATGTAAAAAGGGGCCGTGAACTCACCTTACCGAGGTGAACAAATGTAAGCGTAAGCTCCTGTGTCGTCAGGTAGTCAGTCACCGGCTACCTATATCGTATACTATACGTGAGTTCGTGTAAGTGATCGTGTTACGTGATCAATAACTCTCGGTTGATCATGTTTGTCTGTGTCGGTCTACATTGACCGTGTTTGACCGTGCGTGTCAACGACCCGTTGGTGAACCATGCGTTGGTTGTGTATTGTGTAACATTTGTGTTAGTGCTCGTTGTGTGCAAAACGCGTAAGTCGTGTCTATGGACAACTTACCATTTATAGTAAGTTTCCATTTATAGCAAGTTCACAAGCATATTGATTTTAGAGTTCTAGCATGCTCATTAGTCCTACGTGATCATGTTAACACATAGCACACCATCATACAAAGTCACATAAGTCGTTTACAACATGTTTGCACATAAAAGTTTCCTAAAATGGAAAGTTTCCATTTGTAGCATTCGTGACATCGGAAACCATCTAACTTAGTATCTAATCATCATACTACAACATCATTAGTCATCTAGCATGCTCGAATTACACATCATGTTTACAAATCGGTTTTTGTAAAAATAAAGTTACTAAAAATAGTAACTTTAAGGTTTTTGCATAAAATGACCATCTTAATATTTCTAAACCAATTTTCATGTCACCAATCATCATTTTAAGTCACCTAGCATCATTTAAACATGCAAACATGGTCCATAACATCATCTAGCAACATTTTGACCCGAAAAGTTACTAAGTATAGTAACTATGTCAAAATGACCATAAACATTATCAAAATCACATTCTAAGTGTTCAAATCATCATCTTAACATCCTAATAGCAATTCCACATACATGCATGTTCACCATTTCATCCATAACATCATTTTGACAAAATAAAGTTTCTAATAATAGAAAGTTCATCAAATATCATGTCTTTAATCATCAAGATCATCATCTAATCTTGCAAGAACACTTATACATTATTAAGAATCATCCCAACATCAACAAAATCATCTAGAATGTCTTAGATCATACATGCATGGCCTTGTTTCATCATGTCATGACCAAATCACACATTTTAATAACTCACATCATCATGGATCGTCATAGATCTTTACAATAACATCATAGATCATCAAGAAACACATTTAGATCAACAAACCCAGATTCAAACACCACAAAATTCGTGCATGCAAGGCTAGAGAGCTTGCATGTGGGTTTTACCCATTGCATGTGTGTGTAGAGGTAAGAAGAGGGTGTGTAAACTAGTAGAGACTACCTCACAAGCTCCTAGATTGTCAAGAAAGTGTTGGAGTAGCTCTGGAAAGTCCTGGACAGCAGCTCCTTTGCCCAACAAGAAGGTGGTGATGGTGGTTGAGGTCTAGATGCCTTCCTTCAATGGTTTCAAGCTTCCAAAAGCTTCAAATCCTTCAACAATGGCTTCCTTCAGGGATTATGGAGTGTAGCAGAGGCTTTGGCAGGGATAAGGTCGAGTTATGATGGCTAAGTTTCGGAAAGAGTGATTAGAGGTAGGATAGAAATGATTTTCTTGGATAAGTAAAGATTTTTGGCGTGCTACACTGTCAGGCGTATCGCCTGACGTGACACTTCGAAATCAGGCGTACCGCGCGGATGCGCCTCATCCGGCGACCTCCTTTCTTTCTCGCGCGCATCGCCCAGCTCCAGGGCTCCGGGTCAGGCGTAGCGCCTGGACCAAAAGTTAGGCCCACTAAGCCTATTTTCATCGTTTCGATTCGTTCTTCGATGATTTCATGCTTATAACTTATCGTTTAACGTCGATTGACCTTGATTACTAATGTTCGGTCATCTGTGACTCAATTGTCATTCAATCGTTTGTTCACCAACGTTCGTGAGACTCGTGTGTGTTTCGATAATTCCTCAAATTATCGGTGCTTGTTTGTGTTCGTGTCTAACGAAGTGTTTGCACGCTTGATTAATCCTAATCAACGTGTGATGCACAATTCAATAATTCCCCGAATTATTGTTTTGCGTTAGTGTTGTGTTTGCCACACTCGGTTTCCAAAACCAATGTGCAATGTACGATTCGATAGCTCCACGGACTATCGTTTCGCGGTAGTTTGTGTTCAACTCATCTAATCAATCATAATTAAATGAAATGCAACAAGTATGAATGTGAAATGTAAAGAATGTAAGTGTCGCAATTTACCTGAAATTGCCGGGTGTCACATCATCCCCTTGTTGAAAGAAATTTCGTCCCGAAATTTGGTTGTTGTTGGTAGTGTTCGAGAAGCAAGAGTGTTTGAGAAAACAAAAATTTTCTAGTTGTCACATCATCCCCTTGTTGAAAGGAAATTTTGTCCCGAAATTTATTTGTTGTTGTCAACGTTCGACGTTGTCTGTTTGAAGAGATGGGGATATTTGCGCATCATCTGATCTTCACGTTCCCACGTGAATTCAGGTCCGCGTTTCGAGTTCCATCGGACTTTGACAATCGGAATCTTACTTTGCTTGAGTTGTTTGACCTCACGGTCCATGATCTCTACCGGCTCTTCCACGAACCGTAATTGTTCGTCCACCTGGATCTCATCCAGTGGAACTATAAGTGTCTCATCTGATAAGCACTTCTTCAGGTTCGAGACATGAAATACGTTGTGCACTCCGTCGAGTTCGGTCGGCAAGTTGAGTTGGTATGCCACTGGACCAATCCTTTTTAAGATCTCGAAAGGTCCAATATACCGTGGGTTCAGTTTTCCTCGTTTACCAAAACGAATGACGCCTTTCCATGGCGAAACTTTCAGAAGAACTTTATCTCCTACCTGAAATTCCAGAGGTTTTCGGCGTTTGTCGGCATAGCTCTTTTGACGATCTCGAGCTGCTGCCATGCGATTTCTGATTTGCACGATTTTCTCCGTCGTTTCGTGGACAAGTTCCGGGCCAGTGAGCTGACTGTCGCCCACTTCCGCCCAACAGATAGGTGATCGGCATTTCCTGCCGTAGAGTGCCTCAAAAGGCGCTGCTTTGATGCTTGTGTGGTAGCTGTTGTGGTAGGAAAACTCCACCAATGGTAGGTGAGTTTCCCAGCTGCTACCAAAGTCTACTACGCATGCTCGTAGCATGTCCTCGAGGGTTTGTATTGTGCGTTTGCTCTGGCCATCAGTTTGTGGGTGGTATGCTGTACTCATATCCAGCCGTGTGTCGAGCGACTTTTGCAATGATTTCCAGAAGTTAGAAGTGAATCTGGCGTTTCGATCTGAAATAATGGAGATTGGCACTCCATGTCGCGAGACTACTTCTTTGACATAGATTCTGGCTAGCTTTTCCATTTTGTCATTTTCCTTGATCGCAAGGAAATGTGCTGACTTAGTCAGTCAGTCCACAATTACCCAGATAGTGTCACATCCACTAGGAGTACGGGGTAATTTGGTGATAAAATCCATGGATATTTGTTCCCACTTCCACATGGGGATTTCAGGTTGTGTGAGTAATCCAGAGGGTTTCTGGTACTCGATCTTGACTTTAGCACAAGTCAAGCATTTGCCTACGTAAGTAGCGATGTCGGCTTTCATGTGCGGCCACCAGTAAAGTTCCTTTAGATCGTGATACATCTTATCAGATCCAGGGTGAACGGAATATCGGGATTTGTGAGCCTCGTCCATCACAAGGTCTCTTAAGTTCCCATGACGCGGAACCCAGACGCGTTCCATGAAATAGTGTAGGCCATCGGCTTTTACTTTAAGGTGTTGCTCCATTCCCCTTAGTGATTCTGCCGCTAGATTTTCAGGTTTAAGTGCCTCCACCTGGGCACTGCGTATCTGTTCAGGGAGGTTGGGAAGAATGGTGAGTTGTAAAGCTCGTACCCTCTTGGGTTTCGGGGCATTCTTCCGACTTAGGGCATCGGCCACTACATTGGCCTTCCCCGGGTGATACTTGATAGCACACTCATAGTCGTTTAGAAGCTCGAGCCAACGACGTTGTCGCATGTTCAGTTCCTTCTGCTCGAATATGTGTTGGAGACTCTTGTGATCGGTGTATATCGTACACTTTGTGCCGTACAGGTAGTGTCTCCAGATCTTGAGTGCAAATACCACGGCTCAAAGTTCCAAGTCGTGGGTGGTGTAATTCTTCTCGTGGACTTTCAGTTGTCTAGAAGCATATGCGATCACCTTGTCGCGCTGCATTAGCACGCAGCCGAGTCCTTGTATCGAGGCATCGCAATATACTACGAAATCTTCCGTTCCCTCAGGAAGCGATAAAATAGGTGCACTACAAAGCTTCTGCTTGAGAAGCTGGAATGCAGCTTCTTGCTTTTCAGTCCAGAGATATTTCTTGTCCTTGTGGGTGAGAGCCGTAAGTGGTTGGGCTATCTTGGAAAATCCTTCGATAAATCGTCGATAATAGCCTCCCAAGCCTAGGAATTGTCGCACCTCATTTGGGGTCTTTGGTGCTTCCCAGTTCTTGATCGCCTCTATCTTAGATTTATCCACATGAATCCCTTGTTCATTAACAACATGTCCCAAAAATTGGACTTCTCGAATCCAGAAGTCGCACTTTGAGAGTTTAGCGTATAGCTTCTCTTTCCGTAGCAGTTCAAGAGTCAATTGAAGACGCTCTTTGTGTTCCTCCTGGGTTTTGGAGTAGATGAGAATATCATCTATAAAGACAATGATAAACTTATCCAGGTAAGGTTTGCACCCTCTATTCATGAGGTCCATGAATACTGCGGGTGCGTTGTCAGCCCAAACGGCATAACCAGAAACTCATAATGGCCATATCGAGTGCGAAAAGCAGTGTTTGGGATATCCTCTTCTTGAATCCTTAATTGATGATACCCAGATCGCAGATCGATCTTGGAGTAGTAACTCGATCCTTGCAGTTGATCGAACAGATCGTCGATCCGAGGTAAGGGGTATCGGTTCTTGATTGTCACCTTGTTTAATTCCCGATAGTCAATGCACATACGGAACGTGCCATCCTTCTTCTTTACAAACAAGACCGGAGCTCCCCAGGGTGAGAAGCTTGGTCTAATAAAACCCTTGTCCAGCAACTCCTGGAGTTGATTGGACAGTTCCTGCATCTCCGAGGGTGCAAGTCGGTAAGGTGCTCGTGCGATTGGTGCTGCTCCCGGCGTAAGATCTATGCGGAACTCCACTTGTCGAAGTGGTGGAAGTCCTGGTAGATCCTCAGGGAATACGTCGGGATAGTCGCATACGACTGGGATGTCCTCTATTTTCTTCTCTTCTTCGGTTTTGTCGGTGATAAGCGCCAGAATGGCTGTGTATCCCTTTCGTAAGCATGTGTGAGCTTTCATGCACGAGATGATGTTCAGAGGGGTATCACTCCTTTCGCCTTTGATGTCTAGAGTTTCTCCGTTAGAGAGTGGTATGCGCACAACCTTGTCGTGACAAATGATTTCAACTTGATAATCAGACAACCAATCCATACCTACTACAACATCAAAACTGCCTAGTGTAACCGGCATAAGGTCAATCTTAAACTTATGGCCTGCTAGCTCTAAAGTGCATTCTTTAAGGATATGTTTAGTCAAAATCAATTTACTGTCAGCTAGCTCTACCGTATAGTCAACATCTAAGGGTGTTGGGGTAATGGTCAGTATCTCACTAAAATCCTTAGATATAAAGCTTCTCTCAGCTCCAGTATCAAACAGTACAGAAGCATAATTATCATTCAAGAGATACGTACCGGTTGCAAGGTGGGGATCCCTCCTAGCCTCCTTGGCCCCAATCACGAAGGCTCGCCCCCTCGTGCCATTGTTCCCATTGTTGTTGTTCTGTTGGTTGTTGTTGTTGTTTTTCAGGTGTGGACAATCTTTCTTGAAATGTCCTGGCTTCCCACATTCGAAGCAACCCTTCGGTGCTTCGAGTTGTTGCTGCGGTTGTGGCTGTGGGGTCTTTGCAAGTAATTCACCCCTGCAGTCTTTGGCTGCATGTCCCCCTTTTCCGCAGCGCTGGCATTGGAAGCGGCCACACTGACCCTGTGCATGATGGAAGTTGCACTTGTGGCATTTAGGATGTTTCCCAGCATAACTTCCTTGATTCTGGGTGGTTGGGATGGTTGGGGCATAAGCTTGGGTTGACCCAAACTTACGTTGTTGTGGTGGTGGTTGAAGAGTGGTTGGTTTGTTTGTGGTGTTATCCCATTTCCTCTTGTTGTCAGCAGATTTGGCTACAGTACCACGAGGTGGTAAAAGTCCTTGTGCAACAGCCGAATCGGTGAGTTTGTGGGTAAGTCGCACGGCTTGTTGCATAGTGATGGGGTCAGCAGAGAGCACCATGCCCTGAATTTGAGGTGGCAGTCCATCAATGTACTTCTCTATATGTTTGAAGGGTGGGTTTGCCATCTCCGGGCACAGGTTTGCCAGCTCATAAGACCTGGCAGTGTAGGCCTCAACATCAGAACCTATCATTTTGTGGTTCCAGAACTCAGTCTCAAGTTTCTGTACTTCACCGCGAGGACAGTATTCACGGTTCAACATCTGCTTAAAATTATCCCAAGGCAGAGCGTTGGCTGCATCAAACCCTAGGTTCTGAACGTTGGCATTCCACCAAGTGAGGGCAGCTCCCTCAAACGTTCCAGCAGCGAACTTAACCCTGTCCTCGTTCCTGCAGTTACTCATAGCAAAGGCCGATTCCGCCTTCTCAATCCAACGCAATAGTCCAACGGCTCCCTCAGTGCCGCTGAATGAATGGGGTTTGCAATCCAGAAACATCTTGAATGTGCAGAGAGGAGGGTTAGGATTTGCTCCTTGGTTCAGTGGATTTTGATTACGGGCAGCTTCCCGTGCAGCAAGTACCTCCTCAACCCGCTCGTTGATGAGGGCATTCAGTTCTGCTGGTGTCAAGTTGATGTTTCCACGTCCACCCGCATTCCTGCGTCCTCCACGTCTTCCAGCCATGATCTTCATAGCGAGAATATGTGTTAGTGTTTGTCTAATGACTAATGTAGTGTGTGCGATAGGTACTGTAAAATACATGTAGAGCTATCGGCTCTCCCCATCACGGGTAGTCACGTGTTGTGATGAACGTAACACATGAAAGATGTAGCATGTGTGCGAGCATCATAATACTAAGCACTAAGTGTTGTGTGGAGACTAGTGGTTATAGACTAAGTTTACTAAATGCAAACCTAATTCGCAATAACCGGAGTCTCTGATACCAATCTGTCGCACCCCGAGAAATCCCGTCCCTTCCGGGGCGCGAGCGGCGGCAGATTGTCAGGATCGCAGTCTCCGGTCACACAACATGCGAGACCTATATGTCTGGTTGTGTACGTACATCCAATAATTTGGATAAAACAGTTTCGTAATATATCAGAGTTGCGGAAGTAAAGTATAAGTTAACGAAACAGTTAAATCATTCATAGTTTGCGGACGCGTTAATCAAGAACAGTTTTTCAAAATGATAAATGACAATAGTTGCGGAAGCGATTAATGTTGTTTAACATTACACAACATAATCATATGATAATCAAAGTTTAGTAGACTAAGACACATAAACGGATGCATGCGACTCCAACCTAGCATCCTATCCCTTGTACACGTGCGTTAATTACCTGAGAAAACATGCGAGTAAAAGGTCAACACAAAGGTTGGTGAGAGCACAAGTTTGTAATCAGCAATAAACATCAAATGTTTAAAGTAAATGTTGAGCAGGTCTATTTTTCAATACAATGCAATATCAATTGATAGCTAGTCAATATGTTTATATCATATGCGGGTTCGCAACCGAAGCTAACATGCTGCCTCCCGCCATATCTATCCAGGATATGGCAAATGTTGTTTGGTCAATTATGCACTGTCCCGACCTCCGGTCGGGGTGGCCGTACGGCGCGCAACAGTGGGGCTTGTCAGGCCCAAATAGTACTATTCAGAATCACCACGCTGAGCGCAACGCGCTATTAACGGTTCGAGGTGTGTGTAATGAGGACTTATCAGTTTTGTGGATGAATGCCACACATATGCGTATACGATATTAGCATGTACAAAAATAACCAAGAGTGTGTAAGTTGTTCAAAAACAGTTGTATGCAATGTTTTCTCCCCCAAAAGTAGAAAATGTAAAAAGGGGCCGTGAACTCACCTTACCGAGGTGAACAAATGTAAGCGTAAGCTCCTGTGTCGTCAGGTAGTCAGTCACCGGCTACCTATATCGTATACTATACGTGAGTTCGTGTAAGTGATCGTGTTACGTGATCAATAACTCTCGGTTGATCATGTTTGTCTGTGTCGGTCTACATTGACCGTGTTTGACCGTGTGTGTCAACGACCCGTTGGTGAACCATGCGTTGGTTGTGTATTGTGTAACATTTGTGTTAGTGCTCGTTGTGTGCAAAACGCGTAAGTCGTGTCTATGGACAACTTACCATTTATAGTAAGTTTCCATTTATAGCAAGTTCACAAGCATATTGATTTTAGAGTTCTAGCATGCTCATTAGTCCTACGTGATCATGTTAACACATAGCACACCATCATACAAAGTCACATAAGTCGTTTACAACATGTTTGCACATAAAAGTTTTCTAAAATGGAAAGTTTCCATTTGTAGCATTCGTGACATCGGAAACCATCTAACTTAGTATCTAATCATCATACTACAACATCATAAGTCATCTAGCATGCTCGAATTACACATCATGTTTACAAATCGGTTTTTGTAAAAATAAAGTTACTAAAAATAGTAACTTTATGGTTTTTGCATAAAATGACCATCTTAATATTTCTAAACCAATTTTCATGTCACCAATCATCATTTTAAGTCACCTAGCATCATTTAAACATGCAAACATGGTCCATAACATCATCTAGCAACATTTTGACCCGAAAAGTTACTAAGTATAGTAACTATGTCAAAATGACCATAAACATTATCAAAATCACATTCTAAGTGTTCAAATCATCATCTTAACATCCTAATAGCAATTCCACATACATGCATGTTCACCATTTCATCCATAACATCATTTTGACAAAATAAAGTTTCTAATAATAGAAAGTTCATCAAATATCATGTCTTTAATCATCAAGATCATCATCTAATCTTGCAAGAACACTTATACATTATCAAGAATCATCCCAACATCAACAAAATCATCTAGAATGTCTTAGATCATACATGCATGGCCTTATTTCATCATGTCATGACCAAATCACACATTTTAATAACTCACATCATCATGGATCGTCATAGATCTTTACAATAACATCATAGATCATCAAGAAACACATTTAGATCAACAAACCCAGATTCAAACACCACAAAATTCGTGCATGCAAGGCTAGAGAGCTTGCATGTGGGTTTTACCCATTGCATGTGTGTGTAGAGGTAAGAAGAGGGTGTGTAAACTAGTGGAGACTACCTCACAAGCTCCTAGATTGTCAAGAAAGTGTTGGAGCAGCTCTGGAAAGTCCTGGACAGCAGCTCCTTTGCCCAACAAGAAGGTGGTGATGGTGGTTGAGGTCTAGATGCCTTCCTTCAATGGTTTCAAGCTTCCAAAAGCTTCAAATCCTTCAACAATGGCTTCCTTCAGGGATTATGGAGTGTAGCAGAGGCTTTGGCAGGGATAAGGTCGAGTTATGATGGCTAAGTTTCGGAAAGAGTGATTAGAGGCAGGATAGAAATGATTTTCTTGGATAAGTAAAGATTTTTGGCGTGCTACACTGTCAGGCGTATCGCCTGACGTGACACTTCGAAATCAGGCGTACCGCGCGGATGCGCCTCATCCGGCGACCTCCTTTCTTTCTCGCGCGCATCGCCCAGCTCCAGGGCTCCGGGTCAGGCGTAGCGCCTGGACCAAAAGTTAGGCCCACTAAGCCTATTTTCATCGTTTCGATTCGTTCTTCGATGATTTCATGCTTATAACTTATCGTTTAACGTCGATTGACCTTGATTACTAATGTTCGGTCATCTGTGACTCAATTGTCATTCAATCGTTTGTTCACCAACGTTCGTGAGACTCGTGTGTGTTTCGATAATTCCTCGAATTATCGGTGCTTGTTTGTGTTCGTGTCTAACGAAGTGTTTGCACGCTTGATTAATCCTAATCAACGTGTGATGCACAATTCAATAATTCCCCGAATTATTGTTTTGCGTTAGTGTTGTGTTTGCCACACTCGGTTTCCAAAACCAATGTGCAATGTACGATTCGGTAGCTCCACGGACTATCGTTTCGCGGTAGTTTGTGTTCAACTCATCTAATCAATCATAATTAAATGAAATGCAACAAGTATGAATGTGAAATGTAAAGAATGTAAGTGTCGCAATTTACCTGAAATTGCCGGGTGTCACATATGGATTTCTAAATGATTGATTTTGAATATACGAATGATACTAAATACACTAATATGTGATATTATATAGTTATGATAACTACTTATCATTAACCTTAGTTATGATATCTCTGAATCTTCGAATAATTGTTTAAACAAACGAGTATAGAACAATTCATTTAAGAATCATTAACATGATTCATGTGATTTTTGATATCCTTAATTTGACCTAGTGTAAGAATACACACCAAGATTAGAAATTGAGTAACAATTGATTTGACTAGCATGATTTCTCGAAATTGTAGATTGAATTGACTACTCTAGCTTTGATCAAGCTTTTGATCCTACTACCAATTTACCATTAGTTCTTATATATAGGGTATACCGCAGCCAACCCACCACACTACTAGTACTTTGATAGCATACCAAACGCCTACCAAGGGTGACAAAAACTTTAGACAAACTTGAATAGGTGCGGGAGACTTTGACTTGCTTTTAAAAATTGCATGAGTATAGAGGTTTTTGTTAGGTTTTGTAGATGTTTATCAAAGCCATATTAACCATTTGTCACATGAAAAAACGCAGCGGAGTTTATATCAAAAACCATTTTGAGTTTAGTTAGTTTATGCATCATATACATTTGATTAAAACAAAACCCATGAACAAGGATCTTTATATGGAAGAACATACTATCAAAACATTCAAGAACACCATTAATTACCTCTTAGAACACGTGAAGAATGAAGGTAAAGATGATGATTTGAATGCTAAGTCTTCAACCAAGAAAACCTCAAGCTTGTATACCCAAAGCCACCAACAACCACCCTTGAATGCTAGAATTCAACAACACAAATTTCAGCTTTTAAAACTTCTTTAAGTTGCTGAAAATCTTCTCCTTTTTTTTGCTGTTTTTGCCGAAAAAACAAGGGAGAAAAAGAGAGAAAGATGCTCTTGTATTTGAGAGAAAAATCATCCATTGCATGGGGCTTGCTTGTATGTTTATATAAGCATCTTTTAAAACCATTGGGAGGGGTTTATGGCAGCCCCTTTTGTGACAATCCGGCAATTCTGGATTAACTCAGTTAAACCGGGACTAACCGAAATGACACAAAATGTTAATAAAAACAACTACGAGGGTTAGAAGTGAATAATACAAGTTATAAACATCAAAATTACTATGGTTTAGTTGTAATTAAGTTAAAATATAAGAATTTTGACTTTATAAGTCAAAATTTGGCCTAGAACTCAATTGGAAGTCGAATTTCACCTTAACAATCAGTTAAACTCAAATTAAACTATCCTAAATCATCACATTGAAGATTAGTAACAGCCCACATACGTTATGAATCCATTAATCAGTGAATTAAGCCAAAAACGACCTCAAAGGTCGTAACCGTAGCTTCTCATTATCAAAATTGTATATCCCAATCATAATTCGCGAAATTGAAACCTCAGAACCTCTATTCGGCACTTTCAGAACATATCTCATACCACAATTCGAAGCAACAAGTCGAGGATTGAAGTTTCGATCGAGAGTTAGGCCGAAATTGAAGCCATAAGTTGAACATCATCAATTCTATATCAAAACAGGTTAGTAATCGATCCTACATCTTCTAAAATGGTCGACTAAGCTAATCCATATGACCAATTCGTGATTAAACCTCGAATCATATGAGTTCGAATTCTAGGGTTCCTCCTAGAAAACGAATTGGGGATTTCTAACAAGATGAAATTATAAATCTAATTGATTCTTACAGAAAGTTTCGTGATATCACATTGAATGAATGACCCATGTTAATTTCATTCAGGGATATCGAATTGTGTCATTTTGATTTTAGGGTTCATAAGGAAAGAACGGTTTGGGGGTTTCTGTTAAATCAAGATTTAGAATGAAATCAATTGATACAGAGAGTTTCGAAATCATTATTTTAAGGAAATACATATGTTAATTTCATCAAACAAGTACGAATCATGAGACTTCAAGTTCTAGGGTTCTTAGATAAAAGCTTTTTGGGGGTTTTGATTTAATCAGATTAGATGTTAAAATTAATTGTGATCACTAGCTTCAGATAGTTCCGAATAAGCATAAACATGTATAAATTCGAAGTTCTAATATCGAATCACAAGAAGTGGGTTATTAGGGTTCTTTAACATAAATGTTTTGGGGGTTTTGGTTCAAACGAAGGTGATGTTCAAATTAAATGAATCAGATAACTTCGAAATGTCTTTTAGAATAAAAACCCCATGAAGTCGAACCTTAACGAACTTGAATTTGATCGAATGGGTTTGAGAAGCTTAGTTCGGGTTCGTGTCTGTTCTAGACAAATTAGTATCTATTAATCGAACTATTTCTTGAATTAATTTCACCCAGAGGGTCGCTCAGAAATGTTGAATCATAGCCATATGGTTCTGAGATCAGTTGGTTTCGAATTGGGTTCCAATTGGTGTGATATGGTTCGGTTTGAAGAAGCAAAGGGAATCCGACTCTTTGATAATTAAAATCATTTTGAAACCAAATTGATAATGAAATCAGAAGCAGATCAGTTGGTTGGGGGTGTGAGTATGGTCCAGGAGGTCAAGGGTTCGACCCTTGCTCCTACTGGTTTTTGATTTAAGAACCAATTTTAGTATTTTAATCATATCTTAGTCGTTTTAACTCGGATTTGATCCATTCAAATTGCGTTGGAGCCGTAACGGAATCCCGAACTAATTAAAATGATAAAATTTATATTTTAACCCGAAAACGAAAGCGCGTATAATTATGCTTGTTAAATAAAATCATAAACGAAGATATGATTTTGTTAAACGATTTCAAAGTTTCGCGTACATACGTATGTACATTTCTAACACTCTAACATACGTGTGTTGACACGTATGTGATTTCTGACACAAAACGATGTCCCGAATAACACTACGTTATTATTTAAACACAGGTTCTTCGTAGAGGACTTTCTACGCTATTTCAAGTGTTTGATCATTCTAATCACAAACAAAGGTGCGTACACGGCCCCTTTTCTTATTTTATTGTTTTGGGGGAGAAAACATGTGCAAACAAAGCTTTTAGATACATATCACTTGCATGAGTTAGCTGTTTACATTAAGTGCGAACATAGCATTACAAGTCCTTACATTTCGAACCGTTTAGTTTGCCGTAGTGCAAAGCGTGGTAGTTGGAAATAGATCTATTAGGTTTGACAAACCTCACTTGGTAGATGGGATCTACGCAAGTGTTTGACTAGCCAAATCATATTACTATTGTTTATGCTAGACAATAGTGGCAAGGCAAAACATGCGATAGCATGCAACAGTCAGCTTCGGTGTCGACCACTTATGTAAATAGTATAAATGACTAGCTATCATGACTATGCATGTGTGATTATGTTATCTGCAAACATTATATTCAAACTGTTGTTTTAAACATTGTGAATGCTTAAACCTGTGTAATGCACCAACCTTTGTGTTGACTTAATTTACATGTTTTCTCAGGACGCTAAGGTATACAAGCAAGCAAGCATGGACTAGGAGATCGAGTCGCATGCATATTTTACATTTCTGTTATTTGGATTTGGACATTTGAAACTTTGTTTTGTAATTTTCAGTTTTTAAACTGTAATGGTTGTATTGTTTTAAAAACGCTTCCGCAACGTAGAACTTTGATGTTACAGTTTTAGACCAATGTATGTTTTGAAAATCATATAGAGGTCTTCGTTATGTCTAATGATCTGAGATCCTGGTTTGTCACGTCCCAAACGGTATGATTCTGTTAGTTGAAAATTGGGGGTGTGACAGATTGGTATCAGAGACATTGGCTATAGCGAACTAGGTTTGCATTAGTAGACTTAGACTATAACTGTTAGACATTAGACACTTGTTTACACAACTGCTTTTGCTTAGTATTTACATATGGTTTTATGTAACAGATATGGCAGCACCGCCACCACCGTACGTGATCGTATCTGATGACGAGGATCCCATGGAGGACCCGCAGGAGGACCCCGTGGAGGATCCGGAGGAGGATCCCGTGGAGAACCCAGACGAGGACCCGGAGGAGGATCCTGAGGAGGATCCACAGGAGGATCCTGAGGATGACCCACAGGAGGAGCCACAGAGAGACCCAGGGAAAGCACCTGTGGAGGATTCTTCCGAGGAGTCTTCGTATCGCATGCCACCTAGGTTTCGTGCCTGTAAGCGGCCACGATTTGAGTCAGATGATGTCACCCGATTGACATGGGAGTCAAAGTGGGCGAATGATCGGATTGAGCATATGGCACAGGAGCTTCGGGATGTAAACGCCCGATACGCAGAGCTTCGTAAGGTGGTTCAGGGGATAGAGTCACACATTGTGCATCTGACTACTCGAGTGCAGGAGGAGGAGCACCGAGCCGACATTGCTGAGTGGAGGTTGATTGCATTGGAAGAACAGTTTGTATCCGAGGCAGAGGAGGAAGAGGAAGAGGAGGAGATACCAGAACATGATTTTGATTCTGGTGATGATTCCACTGTTGAGGGGGATTGGTGAACCCACAGGCGTGCACGTTCAAGATGTTCTTGGACTGTAAGCCTCATAACTTAAAAGGATCGGAGGGAGCCATTGGACTCCTACGATGGATTGAAAAAGCCGAATCAGTTATTGAGATGTGTAACTGTCCTGAAGAAAACAAGGTCAAGTATGCTACGGGTACGTTGGAGGGTCTAGCATTAACCTGGTGGAACTCCAATGTTCAGACTTTGGGATTGGGTGAGGCCAATGCCCTAACATGGAATGGATTCAAAACCTTACTGCAGGAGGAGTACTGTCCTCGCAGTGAAATGCAGAAGCTGGAGGAGGAGTATTGGCATCTCAAGATGGAGGGGTCAAACATCGAGGAGTACACGACTCGATCACATGAACTGGCCAGACTTCTACCTCACATGGCTACTCCAGCCAGTAAGTGGATAGAGAGGTACATAGGAGGATTGGTGCCTCAGATCCAGGGATTGGTTACGTCTGCAAATCCCACAACGATTCAACAAGCTGTTCGACTGGCGCACCAATTGACTGATCAGGCAGTGTTACAGGGGACTCTGCCTAAATGAACAGCAGCTACTAAGGTAGGATACCACAAGAGGAAGTGGGAAAGCAGCAACTCCAGGAATTTCAACCAACAGCCGTTTCAGCAGAACCGAAAACAAGATTCAAACAAGTCTTACCATAATTCGAACAGTGGTCAGCAGTCATCATCATCAGGGGGTATATGGGTAAACACCCAAAGTACAACAGATGTGGATTCCATCATGCTGGGAATTAGTGTGATAAGTTTAAGTGTCAACGGTGTGGCAAAGGAGGGCATGCAGCTAAGGATTGCCGCGGAGAGCTGCAAAACAGTTCCAACAATCAGAATAATAACCAGAACAACGCACAGAAGGGCTGTTTCGAGTGTGGTAAGCTGGGGCACTTCAAAAAGGATTGCCCACAGTTAAAGAAAGGCGGGACTAATGATACAAATGGCAACGGCAACGGAAATGGCAATGGCACCAATAACAACAACAATAACAACAACAATGGTGCTAGGGGCAGGGCGTTTGTGATTGGAGGACGTCAGGCACGGGAGGATCCCAACATTGTCACGGGTACGTTCCTCTTAAATAATCACTATGCCTCTATGCTATTTGACACTGGTGCAGACCGGAGTTTTGTATCTAGTTCATTTTCTAAGTTGCTAAATGTTAGTCCCACTACCTTAGAAAATCTATACACTGTAGAATTAGCTGATGGCAAGTTAATTATAGTTGAACAAATCCTTAAAGGATGTATGCTTGATTTGATGGGTCAAACATTGGAAATTGATCTTATGCCTATCACCTTAGGCAGTTTTGATGTAGTCATTGGCATGGACTGGTTGTCCAAACACCAGGCTGAAATAGTATGCCATGAAAAGATCGTTCGTATACCTCTTTCGCATGGAGAGACATTGTATGTACAAGGCGAGAAGAGCAGTACGCCACTGCGTCTCATATCTTGTATGAAAGCACACAAATGTCTGCGTAAAGGTCATACAGCAGTTATAGCACTTATAACTGAGAAGCCGGTAGCTGAGAAGAAGATTGAAGACATCCCAGTGGTCTGTGAATTTCCTGACGTATTTCTAGAAGACCTACCGGGATTACCGCCTATCAGACAGGTGGAATTTCGTATCGACCTTACACCAGATGCAGCACCGATAGCTAGGGCACCTTATCGACTTGCACCGTCAGAGATGCAAGAGTTATCTACACAACTGCAAGAGTTGTTGGATAAGGGCTTTATACGACCTAGTTTTTCACCGTGGGGAGCTCCAGTCTTATTTGTTAAGAAAAAGGACGGGACTTTCCGTATGTGCATCGATTACCGGGAACTGAACAAGGTTACCATCAAAAACCGGTATCCGTTACCTAGAATTGACGATCTGTTCGATCAGTTGCAAGGTTCGAGTTACTACTCGAAGATTGATCTCAGATCGGGTTATCATCAACTCAGAGTTCAAGAAGAAGATATTCCGAAGACAGCATTCAAAACGCGCTATGGCCATTATGAGTTTTTGGTCATGCCATTTGGGTTGACAAACGCTCCAGCTGTATTCATGGATCTCATGAATCGTGTTTGTAAACCTTACCTTGATAAGTTTGTCATTGTTTTCATCGATGGCATACTCATCTATTCACAGTCTAAGGAGGAGCACGCTGAACATCTCCGATTGCTACTAGAATTACTGAAACAAGAACAATTGTACGCTAAGTTCTCGAAATGTGACTTCTGGATGCGAGAAGTACAATTTTTGGGTCATATAGTCAATGAAAAGGGCATACATGTTGATCCAACAAAGATTGAAGCGATTAAGAATTGGGAAGCACCAAAGACCCCTACTGAGGTACGACAATTCCTTGGTTTGGCGGGTTATTACCGACGATTTATTGAGGGTTTCTCAAAGATCGCTCAACCACTTACAGCTCTTACGCACAAAGGAACGAAGTATAACTGGACGGATAAACAGGAAGCTGCATTCCAGTTATTGAAACAGAAACTCTGCAGTGCACCGATTCTGTCCTTACCGGAAGGGACGGAAGACTTTGTGGTGTATTGTGATGCATCTGCACAGGGTTTGGGATGTGTGTTGATGCAACATGATAAAGTGATTGCTTACGCTTCAAGGCAACTACGACCACACGAAAAGAATTACACTACTCATGACTTGGAGTTAGGAGCAGTGGTTTTTGCTTTGAAGATTTGGAGGCATTACCTATATGGAACCAAGTGTACCATTTACACTGATCATAAGAGTTTGCAACATATCTTTGATCAGAAGGAGCTTAATATGAGACAGCGACGGTGGGTTGAGTTGTTGAACGACTACGAATGCGCGATTAAGTATCACCCGGGAAAAGCTAATGTGGTAGCTGATGCTTTAAGCAGAAAAGACACATCAACAAGACGGGTTCGCGCACTTATGATGACGATACATACTGACTTACCTGAAAAGGTACGCAGTGCTCAGCTGGGAGCCTTAGAAAAGGATAATTTGGTACATGAATCCTTACGGGGGATGGAAACACAATTGGATGTCAAGCCCGATGGAATTCGTTATTTCATTAATCGACTGTGGATACCTTTTTATGGAGGTTTAAGGGAACTCATGATGGATGAAGCGCACAAGTCCAGATATTCAGTCCATCCGGGATCAGACAAGATGTATCATGACTTGAAGGCACTGTATTGGTGGCCTCACATGAAAGTTGACATTGCTAAGTACGTTAGCAAATGTTTGACTTGTTCGAAAGTCAAAGTTGAATATCAGAAGCCATCTGGTTTACTGCAACAACCAGAGATACCGATGTGGAAATGGGAACAGATTTCGATGGACTTCATTACTAAGTTACCCCGTACACCGAGTGGTTGTGATACGATATGGGTAATTGTCGATCGATTAACGAAATCTGCACATTTCTTAGCAATCAAGGAAACCGATAAGATGGAGAAACTGACTCGTATTTACATCAAGGAAGTGGTTGCACGACATGGCGTGCCAATTTCCATCATATCAGATCAGGATGCTCGATTTACTTCCAACTTTTGGAAATCACTTCATAAGTCATTGGGAACTCGTTTGGATATGAGCATGTTAGTACATAGTTGTAATTGTTTGCTATTTCAAAAGATGTATTTATTTTGTGTTTTGTACAAGGTTCGGCTAGGTTATGCCTAAGGTTCGTTTGGCCCACGAACCTTAGCATTTTGGCGAACCTGTTGTTTTGGTTTGACAAAGGTTCGGCGAACCTTCATAGGTTCGTTTATCAAACCTAAAGGTTTGCTCAGCGAACCTTAGGGTTCGGTTGACGAACCTAAGGTTCGCTGGTCTGTAGTATAAATATTGGATTTGTTTTTCAACATAACTTTTACAGAACCTTTGGATAGATTTGCTGATTCTCTCTGTGTGAGAAATCTGTGATTTTGTTAGTGAATTCTTGTAATCATTTGTTGATAATACAAGAGATGTTTATTGATTTGCTTGTGTTCTTGAGTTTTCTACATATTGACTATGGATTCCGCACGTAGTTGATAGTTAATAGGACTTGTGATTCGATCCTGAACGGTTTTCACCAAACCAACAGTGGTATCAGAGAGTTTGGTGAAGTTCTACACTACAAATTCAAGGATTTCAAGCAATTGAAGATTTGAAGATATGAAGATCATCAATGGCTTCTTCTTATTTTCTTATTGACTGATTTTCTGGTGTTTGAGGCTGTTTATCTTGTCAATTGTTGTTGAATTACAACAATTGAAGTTTTGGAAGTGTTTTGGTAGAGATTTGGAAGGATTTTTCGAAGGTTTAAGAGATTTCCCGCTCAAAAATTTCAAATTCTGCGTTACAGGTTCGTGGGACGAACCTGTGACTTGCTGTAGACAAAGGTTCGCTGTTATTCTGGTTTTCCAGAGGGTTCGTGGAAATAGTTCGGTGAAGGTTCGGCAAAGATTTTGGAAAGCTTCGGCAAGTTTGGGTGATAGTTCGGCAGAGGTTCGCTGATTACTGTTCATAGTTCGGCTGAGGGTTCGTTTGAACTAAAGGTTCGCCAGTTTCTTGGTTCGTCTGTGCAAGGTTCGTGAGTTTCAAGGTTCGTTGTTCAAAGGTTCGCTGCTCAAAGGTTCGTGGCTCAGAAGACAAATTTTGTGTATAGGTTCGCATGAGATTCGTTGAAGGTTCGGCTAGTGCAAATTTCTAAAAGGTTCGCTGCTTTCACAATCAGAAATTATGTCTGACATGTACGCGGCTATGGCAAGTCAGAATTCCAAACTTCAAAGTATCTTAATCAGTGAAACTGAAGTGGGCAGTACAAATAAAGTGCCAAAGTTATTGGATTTGGCTGACTATGACAACTGGAAAGGAAGATTTGAGACTCATCTCAATGGCACAGATACAAACTTATGGGAAAGAATCTTATCTCCTTATGAGAGACCAAGGGTAGTTGGTACGGATTTGATTCAACTCTTAGAAAGACTGGATGTGGATGAACGGAAGAAGTATGACTCGGAAAAGAAAGCATATTGGTTATTGAGTCAGGCCATTCCCAATCAAATTCTACATCAGTTTGATGAATACAAGACTGCTTACAGTCTTTGGAATGCATTAAAGGCAAGAGTTGAAGGCAATACTAATCTGAAGAAAATGAAGGCTACTGACATCAGAAAGGAATTTGAGAATTTCAACATCATCGGGAATGAAACTTTGGATGCCTTGATTACCAGATACAGACACTTGTTGACTGAGGTAAGGAAATATGGCATTGAGTATTTTGAGGATGAGAAGATAGATTGTTTGGCTGATGCATTACCTGACAAATGGAACTCCTTGGTACTTATATTGAGAGAAAACTTACCTGGATTGACATTGGTAGAGTTTATTCAGAAATTGGAGGAACAAGAAATGAAGGACAAACGTAAAGCAAGACGTGTCAATGTCACACAAGATCCTTCCTTGTATGGTGGTTCAGTTGCTACTCCACCTGCAGCATCTGCAAAGATTCAGACTGCTTTTGTGTCTAGAACTTCTGAAAATACTCAGAGTTCTTCTGTATCTTCAAGTTCTAGTTCACATTGTCCGATCAATGAGAAAAAGTCTGAATCTACACCACCTCCAGTGCAGCTCAACACTACCAATCTAGGAAAAGTTACAATTGAAGCAGTTAAAGACCATATGTCTATTTTATCATGTGTGGTTAGTGCATATGATGAGCAAGTGGCAGGAAAAATTGGCAATGCAAATCTGACTTTTGAAGATTATGCTCAACTTGATGAAGATGAGATGGAACTTATTGATACACAGTGGGCCTTAGCAAGTGTTATCCGTAGAATAAATCGTTATAAGAAGAAAACCGGGAAGAAATTTACTTTTGACCGGAACACAAAGTTTGGATTCAATCCAAAATCTACACAGTGTTATAACTGTGGAGAACATGGTCATTTTGCAAGAGAGTGTAAGAACCCTATGAAGCAAGGCAATCTGAATCCATTTAAGCCAAGAGAAGAGAATCAGAAGAAGAAAGAGAAGTCTGAGGAATCATCTTCTAAAGCTCTTGTGAGTCAAGCTGATGAAGGCTATGATTGGGGTGTTAAGTATGATGATCTCATGGGTGCTTTCATGGCTTCATTGGAAGAAGAATCCGGGAAAGGAAAGGAGAAGATTGATGAGATGACTGAGGTACAAAGTGATCTGTATGAAATGATAGATCGACTCAAAGAGATGAACTCACAATTAACTTCTGATATGCGAGTATGCACAGAAGCAAACAAGAAATTGATTTCAAAAGAAAAGGCATTTGATAAGAAAATAATTGATCTTAGTAAAGAGAATGAAGACTTAAAAATCAAGGTTTTACAGAATAACCACGCTGTTACTGTGCATCTAGATTCAGTTTAGAAGTTGAAAATTGAGTTATCATCTGCAAAAGCTGAAGCTGAGGTAAACAAAGCCAAACTTGAGAATTATCAGAATTCCGCGTATGTCATTGATTATTTTGCGGCTTTGCAAAGATCGCATGATAATTCTGGGGTTGGTTTTCATTCTGTACCACCTCCTCCTAGTTTTGTACCGAGACCACAACTGGAGCCTGATTTAGAAGTTGATCCTATTTCATTAAAGGAGAGTGGATCTGATTATGAAAGTGATTTTGTGGACAATGATGCTCCTATCATTGAAGACATCACTGATTTAGAATATCCAGATGATATTCTAAGAATGATTGGTCATCAACAAGTCAAGTCTGTGGAAAAGAAGAGTCCAGTTTTTCAGAAATCAAAAGTTGAAGTAAAATCAAATGGGAATTCAGTGGTGAAACAAAAGTCTGTTTCCAAATCAAACCTAAATGTCAAGACTATTTCTACTATCAAGCCAATTGTGTTTGTTGAGTCTTCAACAACATAAAAAGGAGAGTCAAGCAAAGTTTTTCAAAAACAAGAGAAATTTTCTAAAGAGATTGACAAGAAATTTGTCAAAGTTGTTGACAAGGTTAACCAAAGTGGGGCTGGAAATAAGGGCAAATCAAAGATTTTTCAAAAGAATGACAAAAGTAAAACCACTGATTTGAAGAAAAAGATTTTATCTCCATCTGTAGCATCCAAGTATTTGGATTCATCTAAGGGGTCTGATGAAAAGCCAAAAAAAGTGTCATCAAGAAAATGCTACAGATGCGGGAAATTGGGACATGTAATTGCTGAATGTGATATGGATAATTGTAACAGATTTCATACTTTTACTCCACGAGAAACACGACAGTGTTTTACTTGTGGAGGAAAAGGTCATATTTCTGTTAATTGTCCAAATCACAAGGTCAAGAAGAAAATTTCTTCTAATGACAGTCGGGTGATTCATTCTGATAGAACTCCTAGGAGGGTAAAGCCTAGTGAGGATGAGATGAAAATTCTCAGGAAATTTGATCCTGAGTGTGTCTGGGTTAAGGATGAAAAATTTCATAAAAGACAAGTTTTTGATAATCAACAAAAAGGAAAAAGAGTTTTGAACAGGTCATCATCATCTGATGATGAATTTTATGATAACTTTCATCATAAATGTTTTTCAAAACAAAATTCTAATTCAAATTCTTGTTGGAAATCCAGATACAGGTCAGATGATCGATTTGATTTGAGAAATGATGAATACTTGGAAGATGGGTCTTCAAGTAGTTCATCAAGATCGAACGGCAGGAGGTTGTTCAGGGAGACTCAACGCCGGAATGGCGGGAGTCATCCCTTTTGGTACTGATCATTTGTTTTAATTTATGGTGCAGGATGCATTCACGGGCCATATCAACAGTCGCTGGATTGTTGATAGTGGATGCTCCAGGCACATGACGGGAGAGATCAGTTTACTGAAAGATTTTAGGGAGATGAATGGTTGTTATGTTAACTTTGCAGGTGATAAAGGTGGCCAAATTACCGGGAAGGGTAGTTTGACTAATGGTAAAGTGTCATTTGATAATGTAAACTACTGCAAAGAGTTAACTAATAATCTGTTGAGTGTGTCTCAGATAAGTGATAAAGGCTACAAGGTTTAGTTTGACGAGTTATGTGCTCAAGCAAGGAATTCAAATTCCTGAAGACTGGATCTTAATGACTGCAGACAGGTGTAAAGATTTGTATGTTTTAGATATGGCAAAGGCGGAGACTGTTAACAAAGTTGAGACGTGTTTGGTGTCGAAGGCGACAGAGCAGGATACTCGATCTTGGCATAGGAGGATGGGCCACATACACATCAGAAAGATGAATCATCTTGTACACAATCACTTGGTTGATGGTGTACCGGTTAAACATTTCAAATTACCTGATGTGTGTGTTTCGTGTAAGAAAGGCAAACAGAAAAGGAGGTCACATAAGTCTAAAACTGTGTTCTCTATTGATAAACCTCTAGAACTTCTTCACATGGATCTTTTTGGTCCGATTAATGTGAAAAGTATTGGAGGTGAATCATATTGTTTTGTAGTGACCGATGATTTTTCTAGATTTTCATAGGTGATGTTTTTAAAATTTAAATCTGAAACTTATGAAAATTTTGTTTTGCTTGTGAACAGGTTGGAGACTTTGTACAAATTGAGGGTTAGGCGGGTACGATCAGACAATGGGACAGAATTTAAGAATCAGAACATGGAAGCTTTCTGTGATTCAAAAGGCATCCAGCAGCAATACAGTGCACCATATGAACCACAAATGAACGGTGTAGCTGAGAGAAAGAATCGTACTTTGATTGAGTCTGCTAGGACAATGCTTGCTGATTCAAAACTGCCCATTACATTCTGGAGTAAAGCCGTAGCGACCGCTTGTTTTACTCTCAATTGCGTGCTGATTGTTAAACGACATAATAAAACATGTTATGAGCTTCTTCAAAATCGAAAACCGAATTTGGAACACTTGGAACCTTTGGGGGCTCCATGTACCATGCTAAAGAAAGATGCTAAATTCAACTCTAAAGTTGAAGAAGGTTTCTTTCTTGGCTATAGCCTACCTAACAAACGTGTGTTTAACAAACGCACGGGTGTTGTGGAACTTTGGTATAATGTGGATGTTCAACGACATACACCTATACCAGAAGGCAAAGGTCCAAATTGGCTCTTTGATTATGATAAGCTTTTTGAGTCGTTCAATTTATCTCCTACTTGTACTGATGATGAGATATCTTTGCAGATGTTATATGATCTTCAAAATTCTGATGGTCAAGGAGTTTCTCAGTCATCTGAAGAAGTTGGTCCAACTGAGGAAGGCACTTCTGAAGCTATTAATGCTGATTGGTCATCGGAGGATGATCAAGAAGTGTTTGAAGATGCACTTTCTCAAAATCAAGATGAAGATCCGAATATCACAAATCTTGATCATGAGTTTGGAATCCCGCAAGTGCCGGTGACGAGAGTTCATGTGAATCATCCTGTAGAGCAGATCACTGGTAATCCGTCTGATGGAGTGAGAACGAGAAGACAAGTTGTCTCTGCAGATAGCTTGTATGTTGAGCTGGAACGTAATCATGGGACTCAAGAGTTATGGATGCATTCTGCATTTGTTTCTCAGATTGAGCCTAAATCTGTAACTGAAGCTCTGCGTGAGCCTGCCTGGGTGGAGGCCATGCAAGAGGAGCTTAATCAGTTTAAGAAACTTGGAGTATGGCATTTGGTAGATTTACCAAAAGGTGAAAAGAAGATTGGCACCAGGTGGGTGTTGAAGTGTAAGCGAGACGATAGAGGCGTGATTGTTCGAAACAAGGCGCGTTTGGTTGTCCAAGGATTCAGACAAATAGAAGGAATTGATTATGACGAGGTTTTTGCACCAGTGGCGCGGCTTGAAGCAATAAGATTATTTCTATCTTTTGCTGCCCACAGGAAGTTTAAAGTCTTTCAACTGGATGTTAAGTCTGCATTCCTTTATGGTTCTTTAAAGGAGACAGTGTACGTTTGTCAGCCACCGGGCTTTGAGGATCCTATCCACCGGGATCAGGTCTATATCCTCGACAAAGCACTGTACGGTCTTCATCAAGCTCCTCGAGCTTGGTATGAGACCCTCTCGACTCACCTTATTGAACACGGGTTCAATAGGGGTCAGATAGACAAAACTCTGTTTTATCGGGAAAAGGGTAAGGACATTCTCCTTGTTCAGATCTATGTGGATGATATCATCTTCGGATCTACCGATGAGCAGATGTGTTTAGAATTTAAGCAGGTTATGATTGAGAAGTTTGAGATGAGTGCTATGTCTGACATTAAGTTATTTTTGGGTTTACAAATCGATCAATCTGATGATGGCATATTCATCCATCAGACCAAGTACATTCAAGACGTGCTAAAACTGTTTAGCATGCTTGACTGTAAACCCATTTCCACGCCCATTCAGCCCAATCACGGGATTGAGCCGGATATTAAGGGGGAGCTAATCGATGCTACATTATATCGTGGAATGATAGGGAGCTTAATGTATTTGACTGCCTCTAGACCAGATATTGTATTCGCTACAAGTATCTGTGCTCGCTATCAATCAAAACCTAAGGTTTCTCATCTGATAGCAGTCAAGAGGATTTTACGTTATCTGAAGGGTACTCCAGACACAGGTCTGTGGTATCCTAAGGATGATAACTACTCCTTTCATGCTTACAGCGATTCTGATTATGGAGGATGCAAGACTGACTCCAAATCAACCACTGGCGGTGCACAGTTTCTGGGGGAGAGGTTAGTCTCATGGCAGTGTAAGAAACAGACATCTGTTGCTACATCTACATGTGAAGCTGAATATGTAGCAGCTGCCAGTTGTTGTTCTCAGGTGTTGTGGATACAACAATAGATGCGAGACTATGGACTGAATTTTTTAACCACCCCAATTCATGTAGACAATGAGGCTGCCATTGCCATTACTAAGAATCCAGTGTATCATTCACGTTCAAAACACATTGATATTCGGTTTCATTTCATACGTGATTGTTATGAAAAGAAACTGATTGATGTGGTGAAAATACACACAAACGAGCAAAGGGCAGACCTTCTCACCAAGGCCTTTGATAAACAACGTTTTGAGTACTTACTCAAATTAAATGGGATCAGGGTCATGGGTGAGGTAATCAAGAATCAAATTCCTTCGTAATCAAAGTTTATTGAATTAACATCAGGTTTTTCTTTGTTTTTTTATGTTTTAGTTTTTAGGGGGAGAATTGTTGTAGAAAATACAAAAACATTAAAAAATCAAAAACACAAAAACAGTAAAAAATTAATTCAAAATCTGAGAAATTGATTCAATTAAGTGAGAAATGATAGTACATTATTTGCATTTGGAAATATATCTGTTTGTATTATTAAAATTATGAAAGTAATTACAAGTATTAAGAATGATGTGTTGGTAGGTTTATAACTTAGTTAAGAAGAGTTTAAATAACATTTTGATTATATTTTATAAGAAACAAGTGCTTAGAATGCATTACTTAGTTTTGTCCTGAAAGAGTGGTAATTTTTCTGACAAAATGTGTCTTGAATAAAAAGTCAAAATTCTAGTTTGATCATGCGTTTAATTTTCAAAAGAAATTCTAATTTTGTTGTTTTTTTCTTTTATTTTAGTTTAAAGCTGGAACATTCTTTGCGTATACTTACGTATCGACCTGAGTGTTATAGTTTTAAACAATTCAAACTTATTTTCTTGGTTTTGATTAAGATTTGGACAATCTCTGCGTATATGAAAATATCGAACTGATTGTTAAAAGCTTAATCTTAAATTATTTTTAAGTTCATTTTCTGAATCATTTGAGCATACGTAAGTATCAACCTTGATTCTAGGAATTTGAACGACTTCAAATTGTTTTCTATTTTGTTATTTTCAGAAAGAAGTTCTGCTTTATTTTTGCTAGATCAGATTAGTTAAAATTGATATAATAAATTTTGAGAACATTTATGTTGGTTTAGTTATTCACAAATCGGGGATGTGTTCAAGTAAATGGATTATTATAAAGTGTTTTCATAATCGTGTTTTAAACTGATTTCTTGACTAAGTGATAAATTTAAAAGGATAAGTATACTAACAATCATTTTAAACTTGTGATTTGCAGATTATTTTTGAGATAATACTAACAGATGTGTTGAAAATTGTAATATAATATGATCTCATGTCAGGATCTTTCACAATCAAAAAGATTTTATTTTTTTGGTAGTTAATTTTGTAGTTTAATTGTTCTAAAAATTTAAAAATTTTTCAAAAAGATTTTATTTTTCATCTGATGTTAAATCAATAATTTTTGATTATTTGTTTGACTTTGGAATAATTAAACATGAATTAGTTTTGAAATTAAAAGAAAAATAAAGTTTTGAAAAAGGTTCGTCTGGCTTATGAGAAGGTTCGTAGGTATGGTTCGTTGATAGGGTTCGCCATTTAGGTTCGCTAGCTAGGTGCGTAGCTAGGTTCGCTGAAATGGTTCGCAATAATAGTTCGTGACAATGGTTCGTTGTTTAAAGGTTCGTTACCATGATTCGCTGAAAAAGGTTCGTGAGGTATAAATACAGGGTTCGCAACAATGGTTCGTCACTTTCATCTTTTTCGCAGACGACGAACCCTCAAGAAATTTTTTTTTGATTTTCGATCTTGGACCTCCCAGAATTTTTCATTGACATCATTAAAATCAGAATCATCTTGTGATCAATTCTAGGTAGAAATTTTTAGATTTGACCGACTAATTTGTTAGATCTGAGTTGTTTTTAGGATTTGTTAGTCGCAGCTATAAATTGGATTTAAAACCGATTAAAATGTAAAATCTGAATAAAACTTCTTCATTAAAGTTGTTCATCGGTATGATTCGAACCTGGGTGTCGAATTTTATTGACAAATTCTTTGTTTTGAAAATTTTGATTTTGGATCTGAAATTGTTCACTGATGAACAGGTTCGTTTGTCGAACCTAAAAGGTTCGTGGCGAACTTATGAATTTCAAAAGAACCGAACCTTTTGGTCAAGGTTCGTTTGACCAACAAGGTTCGTCTATATGATGGTTCGTTCATCAAGGGTTCGTTTAAAAAGGTTTGTCTGGATAGGGTTCGTCTAGCAGTAGGGTTCGTCTAGCAGTTAGGTTCGTTTAAGAAAGATAGGTTCGCTGTTGTTTACTTAGAAATTTTTTGTTTTTGTTATTTTTGTTTAATTTTTGTTTCTAATTTTTTATTTTTCTATTTGTAGAAATGGCGAACTTAGTTTTCGGAGACAAACACAATATCTGTGCACACTTGGATCCTACAACAAAGAATGGTCAAGACTTTCGACCAATGATTGAGTTTCTCAGACGATCAAGAGTATACCATGCTATTTCTAGTTCAATTTAGATTTATAGATCTCACATTCAAAGCTTCTGGGATCAGCAAGAGTTATTACTGTAGATGATGTTTATACTATAGATGCGAATGTGCTTGGACAAGCAATTCGTATAACTGAAGCTGATATTAGAAGAGTATTACATTTTGGAGGTGAACCAGAGGGTGTAACTCTTATTCCTGAGAGTTGCATCAAAGGGTGTTTTCTAAGGATTCGATATTTTGGAGCTTATAACTCCATTTCTGTCAAGAAGGGCAAGTTACCTCTGCAATACAAATTCTTAGCTCATGTTTTACTTCACTGTATGAGTATGAGGAAGGGAACTTTTGACGAGCTGAGAGATTTTATGAGGTCGGCTATGGTAGCTCTCATATTGAACAAACCGTTCAATTTCTCTGGCATGATCTTTCGATATATGTGTGACAACATCACAAAGGCTAAGGATAGGTTCTATATGTATCCTAGGTTCGTGCAAATGTTGATACATGAAAGGTTGCCAGAAGGTCAGTTACCCAGAGAAGCAGGGGATATTCTGAAACTCAAGCATATAACTGATTCCAGTTTGGGTCAAGTTAGGGTGTACCAGAGAACTGGGGATGCTGTGTTGGAAAAAGATTTGATAGGTCACTGTTCTAGAGCAAATTATGTTGCACCTGAGAATGATGCATGGAGGCATGATGATTCAGAATCTGATAATGAAGATGTTGCAGCTGATGATAATCAAGCACCACCTCCACCTCCTCCTAGACAACCAAGGAAGTCTACTGGTCAATCATCACAATCTACTCCTCAAGCCAAATCATCACAAGAACAGAGTTCTCAGGAACCATTGGAAGTTGATAAGTCTGAGATGCAAACAGAGAATGTTGTTGCTGATGATGATGAAAGTGAATCTTCTGACACAGAGTCAGAATATGAGATGGTTCAGGAAGGGAATCAGATGGTGAAGAGACAGAAGAGGAAGTTTATTGAAAGAGATGCTGAAGAAAGGGAAGAAAAAGATGATCCTATTTTTACACCTGATGAGCCTGAGTCTTCTAAACCAAAGAAGATGAAGAGAATGGCTAAGAGAGGGCCTTATGAGAAGAAAAAGGCTAAGGTTGCTAAGACCAGTGTGTCTACACCTGTGATTTCTACTTTAGTTTCTGCTTCTGATTCACCGGTTATTACTTCAGTTCCTACTTCTATGTCTCCAGCTGTTACTTCTTTAGTTTCAACTTCTATTCTTCATACTTCTACTTCACAAACTCCAGAGTTTGTGAATGTAGCTCCTTTTATGGCTGCTTTTGTAGAATCTACTACAGTGACAACTTCTGTTCCAGAGACATCCAATCTTCATGATCTTCCCAAAGATGATTTATTCTCAAGTTTGGATGATTTATCTGATATTAACTTTACAGTTAATTATGATGACACTGATCTTAAAAGAAGATTATCTGCTTTGTCAAAGGAATTTGAAGAATACAAGAAAGAAAAAGAAAAATATGTTGCTGATAAACCATCTTCCTCTACTTCTGAGTTGAATGAGTTAAAGACTCAAATGGATTTGATATTGAAGTGGAAAGAAGAAGAGCTTGCTGAGAAGAAAGTGATGAAAGATAAGATTTCTGAGTTGGAATTTTTGGTCAAGTTACAATATGAGGATATTGTTGATCTTAAGAATGAAAATACTGATTTAAGGTTCAAGATCAAAGAGTTATAATCAAAGATAACAAAGTCAGAAGCTTCAAGTTCAAAAGTTGAAAAGGTAGTGGTGGATTTGGATATGGATGAAGAGGAAGAGAAGGATGAAGAAGAGAAGAAGGATGAAGAGGAGGAGAAGGATGAAGATGAGAAGTTAGATTATGGTGATACTGATGTTGATGAACATCATGATGATTTTGATTATAGTGGTGATGATGAAGCAGGTGATGGTGCTGGTGGAGTTGCTGGAAGTGTTAATGCTTTGAATGCTGTGACTGGAGCTATGATTGTTTATACTCCTTCCAAGCTTGCTACAGATGCTGTTCCATTGACTTCTGTATCTTCTGATAGGACTAGGGATTGTACTGAAGTTGTTGATGAAATAGAACATTCCATGGCTATTCTTGATTATTCTATGCCTACTTCTCTTGATTTATTTAAAATGCATTCTGATATAGATTTGCAGAGAAACATTGGTGAGATTCAAGTTGATCAAGAGATAGAAGAAGGAGAAATTATTGGAGACTATTCAGTTCAAGATTTTCAAGATTTTGTAGAAGATGATGATGATTTGGTTTTTGATTTTGAAAAAGATGAAGATGATGATGTTTCTGATTATGATAAAGATGTTATTGATGAAGATTTGATGAATTTGAATATTTTGAAGAAAATTTTTGAAGCTGGAAGTATGTCAAGTACAACTTTGAATCCAGTAAAAGTGAAGACAAACATGGATTTATGGAATGAAATTCAAGAAGAGTCTAAGTACATCATTGATCATTTACATTCTTTCAAGATTATGAGAGAAGTGTTTGAAGATAAAGATCCTGAAAATCTATCTAAACAATTCAAGAAGTTCAAGATTGGATCTAAATCCAAGATGATTGGAAGGATTATTAGTTATGGTTATTTTCATAACATTCCTGGAAGTTTAACAGATAAAGGTTGTTATGTGGTTAAAAGAATAGATGGATGTCAATACTTTGGTAAAGCTACTGATTTGATGAGTTTACCAGCTTTTGAGTGCAAAGATCTTTCAAGACTGAGAATGATAAAGCCTATACAGACTCGACACAATGAGATTTTTGAAAATTTGTTAAAGAAAGAAGCAAGGTTTGGATGGAGTTTGTTATCTCCTCAGTTTGGAGAAAGATTCAAAGGTTACGAAAAGCCAACTGTTTACAAGAGGCCAAGATTAAGGAAAGTTGAACAAGATTGGAATCCATACTTCAAATTCTGGTTTTATGATGAAAGAACTTCAGAAGGTGTAATTGTTTTGAAGCAAGATGGTGATTGGAGGGTGATAAGAATGCTTGATCCTATATGGATTGTGAATTGTTCAAGAGATGACATTATTTTGTTGGATTCAGCTCAGATATATGCTGAAGATGGATTTCATGATCATGGAGTGAGTTTCAAAGACATGGCACTTCAATATCAGACAATTGCACAAATGTGTTTTACTTTACATATACATTCTGGTTGCAATTGGAATGATGTGAATTACTTGTATACTGAGTTGATGGAATTGCAAAAGGAGAGAGATGCAAGAGATGATCGATTGGAAGCAGAAAGATTGGCAAAAATACCACGTTCAGTTGTAATACGAGCGGTGGATAATGTTGTTGTTGAAGTTGGTGAATCGAGTGGATTGAAAGATAAAGTTGAAGAAACAGTTGAAGATAAAGTTGAAGAAACAGTTGAAGATAAAGTTGAAGATAAAGCTGAAGGCAAAGATTGAAGATTTTGATAGCAAACATTTAGGGGGAGTTTGTTAGTACATAGTTGTAATTGTTTGCTATTTCAAAAGATGTATTTATTTTGTGTTTTGTACAAGGTTCGGCTAGGTTATGCCTAAGGTTCGTTTGGCCCACGAACCTTAGCATTTTGGCGAACCTGTTGTTTTGGTTTGACAAAGGTTTGGCGAACCTTCATAGGTTCGTTTATCAAACCTAAAGGTTTGCTCAGCGAACCTTAGGGTTCGGCTGACGAACCTAAGGTTCGCTGGTCTGTAGTATAAATAGATGTTGGATTTGTTTTTCAACATAACTTTTACAGAACCTTTGGATAGATTTGCTGATTCTCTCTGTGTGAGAAATCTGTGATTTTGTTAGTGAATTCTTGTAATCATTTGTTGATAATACAAGAGATGTTTATTGATTTGCTTGTGTTCTTGAGTTTTCTACATATTGACTATGGATTCCGCACGTAGTTGATAGTTAGTAGGACTTGTGATTCGATCCTGAACGGTTTTCACCAAACCAACAGAGTACCGCATATCATCCACAGACCGACGGTCAAAGTGAACGTACGATTCAAACGCTTGAGGATATGTTACGAGCTTGTGTAATTGACTTTGGTGATAGTTGGGAAAACCACTTACCGTTAGTGGAATTCTCTTACAACAACAGTTATCATACAAGTATTCAGGCAGCACCGTTTGAAGCATTGTATGGTCGCAAATGTCGTTCACCAGTTTGTTGGGCTGAAATTGGTGACAGTCAGATTACAGGTCCTGAACTAGTGCACGAGACGATAGAGAAGATAGTACAAATCCGGAACCGTATGGCAGCGGCTCGGGATCGACAAAAGAGTTACGCTGACAAACGTCGTAAGCCGTTGGAATTTCAAGTAGGAGACCGAGTTCTTCTAAAGGTATCACCTTGGAAAGGTGTGATACGATTCGGCAAGCGCGGGAAGCTTAGTCCACGTTACGTAGGACCTTTTGAGATTCTGAAAAGGATTGGTCTAGTTGCGTATCAACTCAAATTACAGGATGAACTCAGTGGAGTTCATGATGTCTTTCATGTTTCAAACTTGAAGAAATGTCTTTCTGATGAGACATTGATTGTACCATTGGAAGAAATACAAGTGGATGAACAGTTACGATTTATTGAAGAACCAGCTGAAATCATGGACCGAGAGGTCAAACAGCTCAAACAAAGCAAGATTCCGATAGTCAAAGTTCGGTCTAATTCAAGACGTGGTCCTGAATTCACATGGGAACGGGAAGACCAAATGATGACGAAGTATCCTCATCTGTTCAAAACAACAGCAACAAACACTGAGAGCGCACGTTAAATTTCGGGACGAAATTTCCTTCAACAAGGGGATGACGTGATGCTTCACACATCAACATTTCAAATTTCAAACTGTAAGCACAAACACTTTATTCAATTGGTTTTGTTACAAACATTTGTGCTACATTACATTTTATGTGCTACATTTCATATGTTACATGTTATGGTGGTACATGCATGATTAGTTACACATTACACACATTTTGCTATGTGCGAGATTACATAGTGCAAACAGTTGCAAACACTCACTATGTGCAAGGTTACACAGCACAATATGATCAAACACAAACAGTTACAGTTAGGTGAACTAACTAGTGTACACGCAAACAGTTACATAGAACGATCACACTTAGTTGTGATGTTGCAAACATTGGATTTTGTGTATGGGTACACACAAGCACACAGAATGATCAGACATCACACTAACACATACAATTTGAATTCACAAGTAGTTTCCTAACTACTCCTATCATTAACTGTATACGAAATCCAGATTATCCGAACTCTAACTGTATATGAAATCCACTGTTCTCGAACAAGCTGTTTTCGAAATTTGAACTTCAAAAATACTTGAAAAATTTCCGGAGAAATATTTATCAAGATTCAGAGCACCAAATTTGAATAGCAACTAGAGGAGATGTAGTAGAACAGAAAAGCAGTAAACTTGCACTGAAAAGTTTGTACCTTGATGTAGAAAAGAGCACTAAGGCTCTGATACCACTTGTAAGTCCCAAAACAGATCATGAACTGAGCTTTATGTCTCCATTCTGCATCAGATGTATCTATAACGTGTGGAATCCGAAATAGAAACACAAGAACATGACGAAAGTTCAAAACTTTGATATAATCAGTGAACCACACGAAGTAATGCCTCAATACGTCTAGAGAGCATTCCTCGGGAATCCAACCCTAGACTTGTACAAAATACGTCTATTTATACTAAGTCTAGGGGTACTCGAACTAGCTGTACACGAAAACTTTCGAGTACCCGAACTATACTAGTAATCGAAATACATGTATACGAAAATCAACAAAATGCTGGAACAGGTTTCCTTCGGTTGGTGTAACATCAGTGTCGGAAACGTTACCGGAACAGTGATCTCAACAGTAACTTGCCTAGTAATTCAGGTACAAACTACGTGAACTATTTATATGCTATTAACATTGTGATGCTTGACACTAAACTATTATGCAACTGTTTCTGAAATCTGATTAAATCTCACGGTTTAACAGTCAGAAACACATCGGACAACACTGAACTGACACACAAATGCGTGATTAAATGCTATTATGTATAAACGTATACGAGGCTAAACAGAACAAAACCATAACGGATGTCGTTACATAATGCTTAATCGACGAATTATTCGTATAGGTGACGATCTGTACGAATAAATCAGAAAGTTTAACGTTCTGAAATGATGACTGAATAGTAGAAAACAAGAATCAGGAAGTGAAACCAACGTCGTGTTCGTTCGGGTGACGATTCGAACGAATACGCGCGAAGGTGACGCGTTCTGACGAAACGAAAACGAAAAACGACTCGAACGATAATAAAATACAGAAAATAAATATGAAACATTTATTAGGAATCACAACCTTTTAAAAAATTAACAATAAATTCATTTCATTTAAAAAAAGTAAAATACGCGTTACATTCCGGAAACGCAACGAAAACGCTAACCGAGCAACAAAAATAAACCTGAACACGTGCGGGGTATATAAGGACTAAATGAGACATTTTTCTCATTTAATTCACTCCCTCTCTCTCTCTAAAACCCTCCCAACCGTTTTCCTCTCTCTCTAAGATTCAAGGCTTCAAATCACCATATCTTGCTCGTTTCTTAGTGAAATCTCGCGTTCTTGGTGTCCACACGTAGCTACAATCATCCTCTACTTAGAAGTACAACAGATCTGAGGATATCACGAAAAACTCGAGGTATTTGGCTAAGAATATCACGAAGATTAGGGTTTTTGTCACTCTATTTCGATCCTACAGCCCTAACCGGTCCTAGACCCACTCCCATGTGTCCTACACCTTCGAGAACTAATTTCGCATTAACACCACCGTGGGAATAGCCGTGCAACAGATTAGGAGGTCGATGATGATGGTGATATGCAGGGTTCGTGAGGTGCAGCTGTGGCCGAATCTCGGTCGAGCTGGGAATAAGGGTGGCCGAACCTCCTGCACCGAGCCACCTCCACCGAACCTGCATGGCCACCAACTCCCATCAGCGAACCCCAACACCCCTGGCCAAACCTCAACACTTGCGAACCCTAGGTGACGAACCTAGGAGTCCCGAACCATCATGCACTCACGAACCAGTGTATCCACGAACCTTAGCTGAGAAAACCTAAGCCACGAACCTGTGTTGCAAACCTAACTCAACCGAACCCTAATGGCGAACCTACCATGAGCGAACCTTCAACCAGCTATACCGATCCTTGACCGAACCTGAGATGGAGTCACGAACCTAGGGAAGGCGAACCTGCTAACCACGAACCATCACCACCGAACCCTATTCACTGAACCAATAGGTTCGCTGGAAAATTAGAACTGGACTCACACCCTTTCGGCCCAATAGAGTGCCCTCGGCCCATACCATCCCATGCGGCCTGTGGCCATAGTTGGTCTAATTAATCTGCCCAAGAACAAACAATCAGCCCATGTGACTACCTTGGCCCACTCCTTGTTCGGCCCAACCCATCATTCGGCCCATATGCTTAAAGACAGAAACCAACACTTTAAATAATTGATTATGAATAATATGCATGGGAATTTATGGTTATTACTACTAAGGTGATGAATTTTTTTGGGTCTAATACAGTTCACAAACTCAAAACGTTAAGGGTTACAAAGTTTGTTGCCTAGTTATGATATTAATGTAAATGAACAAGAATGCTAACATTAACCTAATTGGGCTAAGTGTCGCTAAATTTTCTAACAAGTAAATAGGGCCGAATGAGGACCAAGAATCACAGGTGTTAGCCAATTTAGGGTTAACACACACACGCACACAAGACACTACAACTTATACTTATGAGTTACATACAACGTGAAAACAATACAGGATCTTGAAAGCAACCATAAGTACAACAACGAGCGCGTGCATTTCTTGTTATACTTAGTCAACCACTTCAGCAATAAGGTGAGTTCATTTGTCCCTTTTCAAACTAATTTGTTTTACTTCGGGACTGAGAAGCATGTTATACATTTTAAACAAGTATTGAAATGTTTTATAAATGCTTTTACACTTATTCATGATGCTAATACTAATGCTTATGCTTGTTACACTTATTCTGAAAGCTAAAAGCTAAGACTTTAACCTAAGTGCTAATGCTACATGCTAATGCTAATACTAATGCTAGATGCTATAGGCTCAAACTAAATGCTAATGCTAATGCTATGAACTACATGCTACAACTCGATGCCAATGCTAATGCTACAAGCTACATGCTAAACTATATGCTAATGCTAATGCTAATGCTACAAGCTACATGCTAAACTATATGCTAATGCTAATGCTAATACTACAAGATACATGCTAAACTATATGCTAATGCTACAAGCTACATGCTAAACTATATGCTAATGCGAATGCTATGAACTATATGCTCAAACTATATGCTAATACTAGATGCTAAATGCTACTAGCTATGATTACATGCTAAATGCAAAGCTTGTATCTATGCATGAGATACGTGAATGCCAAACTATGCTAATGCAAAGCTGGTATCTATGCATGAGATACGTGAATGCTAAACTATTCGAATGCAAAGCTTGTGTCTATATATGAGATATTGTTGGTTTGATGAAGTTGATCTACATCGAATCATGAAGTCCTGTGAACAACCAAACACATGCGGAATCTATGTTTAGTCTATAAGAATCAAAGTATAACAAGCATTCCAATAATCATCATCTTCTCATTAATCAATCACAATTGATTACAAGTCTCACACAGTGAACACACACTCTCTCTACAGGTTTCTGAAAGTTTTCTGAAAAGTTCTTACAAAATCAGACAAACCTTCTATATATACAGACTCTGTCAGCCGAACCTATTCCCTAGCCGAATCCTTAGGTTTGCCAGCCGAACCTTCAGGTTCGCTGGGCGAACCTAGGTTGCCTAACCTAATAGGTTCGCCGAACCTTTCCAAGGTTATAGGTTCGCCAAACCTATCAATGTAATAGGTTCGCCGAACCTGCTAAGGTTCGTGGGCCAGACGAACCTAAGCCAAACCTTTACAAAACTTTCTATAATTTACAAGTTTGAATAGCAACCTATTACTAATATGTACTAACAAACTCCCCCTTAATAATTTCTATCAAAAATCTTTAGTCTTCATCTTCAGCTTTGTCTTTAACTCCACTGATTTCTCCACAAACATTATCAACCGCTCGTATCACCACAGATCGAGGAATCTTGGCTAATCTTTCAGCTTCTAGATTAGCATCCCTTTCATCAATCTCCTTCTGTAATTTAATCAGTTCCACATACAAATAGTTCACATCTTCCCAATTGAATCCTGAATGTATACCCAGAGTGTAACACATCCGAGCAATGGTCTGAAACTGAACTGCCATATCCTTGTAACTGATCCCCACATCATGATATCCTTCAGATGCAAAAATCTCAGTAATATCCAGCAATTCAATGTCTTCCTATGAATAATTAACAATCCAAACAGGATCCAGCATTCTGATCACCCTCCATTGATCTTGTTTTATTAGAATCACTGCTTCAGCTGTCTTCTCATCATAGAACCAGAACTTGAAATATGGATTCCAATTCTGTTCTACTTTCCTCAACCTTGGTCTTTTAAACACTGTAGGCTTTGGATATCCATGAATCTTGTCTTTTGCTTGAGGACATAGCAAACTCCATCCAGACCAAGCTTCTTTCTTCAATAACTTCTCAAAAGTTTCATTGTGTTTGGTCTGAATAGGCTTGATCATCTTCAGTCTAGACAACTCCATACATTCAAATGAAGGTAAAGTCATCAAATCTAAAGCCTTTCCAAAGTATTGACACCCATATATTCGCTTCACCACATAACATCCTTTATTAGTAAGACTTCCAGGAATGTTGTGAAAGTAACCATAACTAACAATTCTTCTAATCATCTTTGACTTGGATCCAATCTTGAATCTTTTGAATTGTTTAGCTTGGTTGTCTTGAACTTTATCGTCTATTACTTCAATCATCTGCTTGAATATATACAAGTGGTCAACAATATACTTCATCTCCTCTTGATTCTCTTTCCATAGATCCATATTAGTCTTTTCTTTAACTTGAGCCAATGATATTCTTGACACACCTCCAAGATCAAAAATCTTCTTTAAAGTATGCATGTTGTACAAGTCTTCATCCATTTGATCATCTTTTTCAAAGTCAAATAAATCTAACTCATCATCTTGCTCAAAGTCAAAAACTTGATCAGCATCAATCTCAAACATATCATTGAAGTCTTTTGCTGAATAGCCACCAGCTATTTCTCCTTCTTCTAAGTCTTTCTCTTCTGATATCTCAACAACTATTCTCTGCAAATCAATATCAGAATATTGTTTAAACAAATCAAGAAATGTAGGTAGAGAATAATCAATAATCTTCTTTGGTTCCATTTCAGTTAAATCTTCAACATCATCATCATTACAATCTTTAGCCCTATCAGAAGACACAGTAGTAACAGGAGTAGCATCCAAAGTAATCTTAGAAGAATCATAAACAACGATAGCTCCAGTAAATGAATTCAGACCACCCAATCCACCTGATCCACCAACCACATCACCATCATCTTCTTCATCTTCATCATTAGCATTTAAACCTGGATGTTCATCAACATCAGAATCACCATAATCCACCTTCTCATCTTCCTCTTCTTCTTCCTCTTCCTCGACATTTACAAACACTTTCTCAGCATCAGAAGCTTCAGCCTGAGAATCTTTGACTTTCATTTCATCAATCTTTTGCCTCAAATCTCTATTCTCATTTTGCAATTCAGCAGTATCAACATTCTGAATATCAATCGTAGACTTCAACGAAGCAATTCTTTCATTCAACACCTTCTTCTCAGCCACATCTTCTTCTCTCCACTTCATAAGCTGAGCAATCTGAATTTTCATCTCATCTAACTCACTGGTTCCTGACGAAGATGGTTGATCAGCTTTGACCTTCTCCTTTTCCATCTTGCATAGATCAAACTCTTTCAACAACATAGATATTCTTCTTGGGTTTACAAATTGATCAGACTGATGATGGAATCTTTATTCATCAGACAAAATACATTCAAGATGTGCTAAAATGGTTTAGCATGCTTGATTGTAAACCCATTTCCACGCCCATTCAGCCCAATCATGGGATTGAGCTCTGATACCACTGTTGGTTTGATGAAGTTGATCTGGACCGAATCACGAAGTCCTACGAACAACTAAACACATGCGGAATCTATGTTTAGTCTATAAGAATCAAAGTATAACAAGCATTCCAATAATCATCATCTTCTCATTAATCAATCACAATTGATTACAAGTCCCACACAGAGAATTTCTCACACACAGAACACACACACTCTCTCTACAGGTTTCTGAAAGTTTGCTGAAAAGTTCTGACAAAATCAGACAAGCCTTCTATATATACAGACTCTGTCAGCCGAACCTATTCCCTAGCCGAACCCTTAGGTTCGCCAGCTGAACCTTGAGGTTTGCTAGGCGAACCTAGGTTGCCAAACCTAATAGGTTCGCCGAACCTGCTAAGGTTCGTGGGCCAGACAAACCTAAGCCAAACCTTTACAAAAATTTCTATAATTTACAAGTTTGAATAGCAACCTATTACACATATGTACTAACAGATACGTGAATGATAAACTATGCTAGAGCAAGGCTTGTATCTACATATATGAGATACGTGAATGCTAAACTATGCTAATGCAAAGCTAGAATCAATTCATGAGATACGTAATGGCTAAACTATGCTAGAGCAAAGCTTGTATGTAATCATGGGCTACGTAAATGCTAAACTATGCTAGAGCAAAGTGAAGCTATTATTCGTGTACAGTTTACTTAAAGGCCAAGCTATGTGAATGCTATAAACTTTTAAACAGTATACTAAAGCTATGATGAAGACGTGATTGGGTTGTAGGTAAAACGCTTAATTATCATTAATAACAATGTCATATGTGATTTAGTATGTGGTGGGACGGTGGCTGGGCGGGCGGTAAGTTCGACCCTACATATGCCCTATATATAAGCATACCGAATTGGATATTACAGGTGATGTTAATGAGGTTAAGGTTGTTACCGAAAGAGGTTTGCTAAAGCTAGTTTTCAACTATTAAACTATATGAACTCACCAACCATTGTGTTGACTTTGTTTTCTTACATGCTTTCTCAGGCGACGTACATGATTAAACTAAGGCTAAGGAATGCATGCTAGGATGCCCAGTTAGAGGACCTAGTAGATTTTGAAAAGCCCATGTTTTGATGAACGTTGTGAATCACTTTTGATAGGTTTACTTAGTTAAATTATGAAACATTAACAGTTGTAATTTAACTTTGTAATCCTAGTTTGATGCTATATTGTGCTTTAGTTATTCTCAATGTTGATGCCATGTAAACAATCTGATCATGACAATTATCACTCAAGATATCGTGCCCCGAGAACCTTCCGCCCGACAGGAAAGTCGATCCGTCCCGCCGGCTCAGGGTGTGACAGTTGGCTTTATCAGTCTTCATCATTGTCTTGGGCTCTACAGTACTCGCGGTTCATCATCCGCTTGAACTTATCTCAAGGTCAGGCGTTCGCTGCTTCCAGCCCTAAGTTTTGGACATTGGCCTTCCACCAGGTGAGGGCTGCTCCCTCAAGAGTTTCAGATGTATACTTTATGCGGTCTTCACTTCTACAGCTGCTGATGGCGAGACCTGACTCCGCCTTCTCCATCCATTGCAAAATACCAACGGCATCTTCAGTACCGTTAAATGAATGGGGTTTGGCGTCCAGGAATGATTTGAACGTGCAGATGGGTAGGCTATGAATTGCTCCTTTAATACGGAAAAAGAAAAGGAATTCATTCAGGATTACATAAACAAGTTTTTAATTTGAATGAGTGGCTTATAATGCCACAAGGAGTCGGGAGAAAGATGCTCACCTCCATGATTCAGCAAATTCTAGTTCTGGGCAGCTTCATGAGCAGCAATTGCCTCTTCGGCTCCCTCGTTGATGAGTACGTTAAGTTCATCTACAGTCATGTCAATGTTTCCACGTCCTCCTATGTTTTGGCGTCCTGCACGTCTTCCATGATCTTCATAGCGAGAATAAGCGTTAGTACGTTACTAAGATCAACATGTATAATGTTTAGTTGCTACAGAAAGGAAACTTGTATTTGAATGCATAGACACAACCTTCAATAATAGATAATATTTTTTGATATATAATAAGTAGTACTGGTTGTAATACATCTAATACCAAATTTCAGAATCCCAAAATTTCCAATTGTAGGGACACAACCCGTCCCTTCTAGGTCTATGCTAGAATAAGTCAAATGCATCGTCAATGGTGGACTCATAATCATTAATCAGAAACAAACTATTCACACATGTTCATATGACCATTAACATCATCAAATTCACCAAACATAGTTAAAAGATTACATGCATGTCATGTGTTTATAACAAAAGTTTCCTTATTTAGAAACTTATGAACATTAGACTCACTTTCCCAAATCTAACCAATCTACTATGTTAATATCATCAATATTAATCACAAATCACCATTTAAGCGTACTTATCTTGTCCAAGCATCATAAATCACCATTTCATAGCATAAAAGTTACCATCTATAGTAATATCATCAAATGTCATCATCACAACAAATAGATCATTTATATGCTTCAAATCAGTTAACCAGGACTCTAAACACATATTCATTGGTGTAATATTTCGTTTATCTGTTCATTTGGGTGTTGCATGTGAGCATATATGCTTCCATGTGTGTGATTTGGTGTTTTTAAGTGCATATAGATCATGTGTGACTAACTTAATGGTCTTTGGAGCTTGGATTGAAGCCAATAAGCTTCTGGAAGTGCCTGATGGTGGTTCAACAGTAGGTGCAAGAGTGTGATGGTATGGACGAGCTCCTCCAAGTGTTCATTCAAGCTCCCTAGCTTCAATCCTTCAATGTTGGCTTCACAAAGGGGCTTCCAGAGGTTTAGCAGAGTGTCTTGGCTGGATATTTGAGTGTAAGTTCGAGAGAATGGGTTAAAGGGATAAAGAAAAATAAATGGGTTGGATTTTATAGAGTTTTAAGATTCTTTGAGGCCTCGGGTACCGCCAAGAGACTCTTCCAAGGGTTCTGGAGTACCGTGAAGCGTTTCGGGTGAATTAAAATTACCCTCCATCCTTCGCGTACCGCGTTGGGTCCGGGGTAGATCCAATTGCTTATTTTTATTTGTTTGATTCGTTTTTCATCCAACTTTCGTTATTATTTATCGTTCATCGTGTTTTTCGTGATTTCGTTTGTTATGTGTCACACCCCAGGCCGGCGGGCCGGATCGGGGACCCGTCGGGCAGAATAGTCCCGGGGCGTGATTTGTAATCGGAGTAATCAGATTGATTTCACATCACATGATATATAAATGAAGGATAGAACGATTTAACCATTACATATTCTAATCATTACATGTCTCTTGTCTGGAAATACAATATTGTTTGATTTCATTTGTCCCCCACAAATTACATTCCCAAAATTCCCATGGTCAGCCTACTAATGTCAACTACGCTACATCCTGTCAAGCTACTCCCCCTATGTAGGACCAACTTGGATCAAGGAAACAACCGGGTTCCAATGGAGATCTACTCGACAGCCTCTGGAATAGTGCGGAATCCTATTCCAGGGTTTTCCAATCTAAACCAACAGCATCCGGGGTGATCCGAACGTGAAGGATGAACGTTTGAAGCAAGATCGAACACCACGGGATGAGAATCGAACTTGGACAGGCAAGAACCGCTCAAAACTTCTAAGGTTTGATACTAGAATGGTCTGGGAACAAGGAGGGCTCAGGAAAGTTAGGTTTGAATCTGTTTGAACCAGTATATATAGACTGTACTCACTCGGCGAATGGCTAAGCCGAATGAGCTTGGTCAACCGAATGAGTCATGCGGATGAGTCATTCGATCGCCCTAGTCATTCTGTAGGCGTTCATTCGGCCGAATGACTTCATTCTTAGAGTCATTCGCCCGAATGGGTTTATAAGACATATCAAATCAAAGTTAAACATAATCAAACACATATAAACTACAATAAACATTAAGAATAATATAGAAAGACTGATTTCATTAATAACATAAACTTTATACATTAAAGATCATACAAAACTGAACTAGGGACATTTCATGCACCAGCATACTCCCCCTTGGATCTAGTTCTTCATTTTGCAGCATCTTTCTTGAAATGTTTGTCTGAAATGGCTTTCCAGTCTGATCCAGCATGAATCCTAAAAACAATACATATTCGGATCCCCCTCATAAATTGTAGTGCTTGCTCCATGTCTTCTACATCAAAGAAAATCTGGTGTCTGTAAAGAGCTTTGACATCGTTGTGTGACAGATTCGTCAACCACATCGGTTCAAAGATACGTTCAGTCTCCCACGTCTTGTCTTTGCAAAGCACTATCACAGCCTCTCCAGTTTGCCTGTCATAGTACCACCATCGAAAGCTGTCCAAGAAGTCTTAATGCATCTTCCTCAAAGGAATCTTCTTAATGACTTTTGGAGGCAGCCACTTCAGGACAACCTTATGCCTGCGGGTATCTGCATTGATCTCTGGCATGTAGTATCTCTCTGGTTCCTGAGGCCTGAAATTAATCCACTTCTTCCTATACTCATATTGGATTTGTCGAGAGAACCAAGCAGACATCCCCGAATCTCCACTGTATAGCATCTTCAAAAGTGCTAGTTGATTAACTTCAAGTCCTGGCAGCGTCTTGAAGTCGTGGGGGTGCGTGAAATACTGAATTCCTTGCTCTCTCTTGACAGCATAGCACTATAGATCATGGAAGTATGCCCAGCTAAGTATCTGACCTCCAGCCCTGTAGCCTTTGGTCCTGTAAACTTTAGTGTGAGTTGTTGGTATCTTCACAGTGCTTTCCTTCTTAAAGATCTCCAAGTACGCTTTCCACTCTTCTTTTCTTTGCTGAATGTCTTCCGCTGAAGGCTCACTACCACTGACCTTTTCTTCAACCTTTCTGCTTAGCTCCTCTTCAGTGTGTTGTCCAAAAAGGTCAGTAAAATTTGGTAGTTCACCCTCAGCTGAAGTATACTTTGTAGTCTCTTCTTCAGTGATGTCCTCCAAAATCACTTCATCAATGTCACCAAAGATCTCAGGAGAAGGCATATCAGAAACAGGAGCAGAGGTGTCATCAATCACAACCTCATCAGGATTCAACCTGAATAGCTCCGTAATCTGCTCCTTGGTTAAGCTGTGAATGATCTCTCCTTCCTCCTTATCATAGCTGATTGAGTGTTGTATAATGCCTTGAGTGTCTAAGATCATAGTCAGTGTCTCATCCAATCTACGTCTCAAAGGCACAACTTCGACTTCCTCAATAGCTTTTGGATCTTCTGTCTGAGGAGGAGGAGGTGGAGGAGGAGCCTTAGCACTCTTGTCGTGTTTGGTCTTGGTTCGGATCTCTGTGGGAGGGGACTGTCCTCTGCCGCACTTGATGAACTAGCAAACCCACTCCCTCAACCATCATCAGAACCATCATCTTTGTCTGAATCCTCATAATCAACTTTCTCCTCATCAGACTCCTCATCTTCTTCTTCATCTTCTTCTTCTTTATCTTCGTCTGAATCATCAGAGTGAGCTTCAGTGCCCTCTATCCTGGGAGTACCCTCCTTAAGACTTTCCACCTGCTCGATAAGTCGGGCGTTCTCTGCTTCAAGGGTCAGGTTTCGATCACTGAAACCAGATGCAGTCAAAACCAGCTGGTTATGCTCATCAATGTATTTGAGCAGCTGCTCCTCCTGTTGAGCAGATCTAGCCCGTAAATCTGCACGCTGCTCAGCTGCCTGTAGTAATAGAGCATCTTGCTCACTGAACCTCAGCGTGAGCTGGGCAATAGCCTCTTCCTGTTGATGGTTCCTCTCCATCAACCTAAGTTACAAACTATTTAGTGTACTGAGTTGTTCAGTCACTGAAACAGTAGGTATTATCGTATCAGCTCGTGTGATGGAGGGATCAGTAGAAGCAGTAGTATACATAGGAGCATGAGCACCTGAGGATGTCAGAGGGGCAACAATAGAACGTGAAGGAACAGCCCGTGACCTGTTCAGTGAAGACACTGTAACTGCTGCAGCTGATGTAACAGTGGATGCTGAACAAACCTAGCCCTTCTCCTCTTGGCCGGTGAGGAAGATGTAGAATGAGAAGCAGCAACGGTGGATATGGAGGTGGAAGTACGTGGGGGGAGGAAGGAAATCAAACTCAGGGACAAATGATGGGTCCCTGATCTCCTCCCGATCAGGCTCAATGTCTCATGTATCAAGAAACACCAGTTAAGACCTGAAACAAGTAGTCACCACCTGAGGCCCTTCATCCTCTGAATCCGAGTCATCTGAGGCATCCTCACCCTCATCCTCTTCATCTACCTCTTCCGTCTCCTCATCCTCAGCCGACGTAGTACTAGCCATCTCTAGTGAAGTAGAGACAGTGGCCTGTGTAGTAGCCATGAAGTCCAGATCTAAAAAAGCATCTACATCAACTTCTTCTTCACCACCACCAGAACCTCCCACACCTGCATCAGCACCAGAACTAACACCACCTGCACTCACACCAGCCTCACTAACACCTGTCTCACCAACACTAACTCCAGCATCACCACCACCTACATCGCCAGCACCATCATCTCCACCATCATCACCATCATCACCTGGTGCAACAATGTCCTCTTTTTTTGAATCTGAGTCATCATGCCTCCACTTCCTACCACCAGGAACAATGTAATTAGGTCTTTGGAGATGACCAAATAAAGCACGAACAGGAGGCTTCCTCTCCTTTCCCCTGTATGATAGTACTCTGTTGAGAGTAATGTCGTTCATGTGCTCTAACCGAATAACATCTGTGCTGGTCTTTGGTAGGTTAGGCACCTGAGCATCAAAGATCTACTAGAGGAATCTAGGATACATAAGAAACTACTTATCACCCTTCAGCATGACGTTCTCCTTCAGATGAGTAAACACCATCTTAGAAAAGTTGAAGGGCAGATTCCGCACCAAGGCGACAAAAGCACACTGAATGGTCTCCCTCAGATCATCAAATCCACCTCGCCTCTGTTAGTGCACATATGTAATAGTTTGCTATTCAAAAGTTGTATTTATTTTGAGATTTAGAAAGGTTCGGCTAATAGGTTTGCCATAGGTTCGTTTGGCCCACGAACCTAGGCAGGTTCGGCGAACCTATTGATTTGATAGGTTCGGCGAACCTATAACCTGGAGAAGGTTCGGCGAACCTTTAGGTTTGGCAACCTAGGTTCGCCTAAGGTTCGCCCAGCGAACCTTAGGGTTCGGCTACCAGAATAGGTTCGGCTGAGCTGTTTGTATAAATAGAAGGTTTGGCTGTTTTCTGCATAACTTTTGACAGAATTTCAGCAAACCTTAGAGCATTTTCTCTGTGTGAGATTTGTATTTCTGTGTGAACTCTTGTAATCATCAGTTGATATATACAAGATTGATTATGGAATTGCTTGTGTTCTTTTGATTCTATACATGTCAATTATGGATTCCGCACGTAGTTGATAGTTCGTAGAACTTCGTATTCGATCCTGATCGGTTCTCACCAAACCAACAGCCTCGAACCCAAGCAATGGATACATGTGCTAGGTACTTGAATTGTGGAGAAAGAAAAGCTTTGTTGAGGATCCCAACTCCCAGGTCACCATCGTACTTGCATCGCATGAAGCATCCTCGTACAAGATAGCGATCAAGTAAAATAGGCTGGTCTGGTGCATCCTGAAATCCACATATCCTCCTGATATGTTCAGCATAAACTACCACATCATGCCCCTGCACCTTTCCCCTGATAACCGGTGGCTCAACCTCACAATCAATATCTGCAGATCTCTAGAAATCCTGCTGATGTGACTGATATGGCTCATATATAGTAGATATGGAAGCAAAGATCCTGGAACGCCTAAGAAATGTAATAATCTCTCTGAAATACACGGCATTCATGGTAGCAAGGTCCAAGTGAGCGCAAATGTTGTTCTTGGCCACTGCATTATATTCAGTCATACTGAAAAACAAAAGAATAAACGTATTAGTTCAATTCAGTTAATCAGTTGAATCAAATCAGAAAAATTTTTACAAATAAACTAATTGTACGAATGAGACTATTCTGACCGAATGGGCCTTGACCGAATAAGTATGTTGACTGAATGGGCTCAGTCAACCGAATGACAACCGAAAGAACTCATTCGGTTTGACCATTGAACGAAAGAGGAAAGTCAACCAAAGAAATAGCGAATGAGGCTGGTCAACCGTATGACCAGCGAATGAGAATAGCGACCGAAAGAGGTTCATTCGGCCGTATGAATCCATTCGGTCGCTGAGTTCATTCGGTTGGATCCATAGGACCGAAAGACGTCATTCGGTCGGCCGAAGGAGATTCAAATTCCAAGTTCACAAAATTTCAAACCAGTCCACAAAAATTACATCAATACATTCAGAATCGACCGATTAAGGTATTTAGAAAAGACATTAGGTGATTTTAAGTTCAATTTGGCCAATTATCAAGAGGCGACTGTTGTGAGCCCTAAATCCCTAAGTCCGGTTCTGTTTACAACGAATACATGGACAAAAGTTGCTCATCTTGGATCCACAAGTACCTGTGATAGTCACAAGAAGAAATCTCAGCAAAAGAAACAGTTTAATCCAAGAAAAATCGATGAATAGAAGAGAGAGGTGTTTCGGGCGAATGGCGCACACACAGTTAAGCGAGAGAATGAGGTTGGGAGAATGACCTGATTCGGCCGAAAGAGTCCTATAAATAGGAAATATCATTCGGCGAATGAATCATTCGAATGAAGTGCTTCGTCCCAATTTCATTCGGCTGAAAAAACCCTTTAAACAGAAAGTTTCATTCGGCAAATGAAACAACCGAGAGAGTTGCTTCGGTCCAGGTTGATTCAGCCGAATGACTCATTCGCTTGAATGAAATCATTCGGTCGAATGAGCCATTCTCCTGGTTCATTCGCACGAATGAAGCTTGGCACTTTCAAACACAACTCAATTTCAAATTTAAAATTATGATCAGTTAAACAAATTCCATTATGAAGAGTAGTCTGGTGGGTAATGGACTCAGAGATGATTGAACATCCGAACACACAAATGATCATCTCTAAAACAAATTTGAAAACATAAAATATTTTTGTATTTTTCTGAAACAAAATACGACTGTACAGTTAACAACTAAAAACACAAAAACACAAATTTTTGTGAGAGGTCTATCAAGAAAATAACACATATACCTAATCACATCAAATCAGCATTACTGAATGTTCTACTTCAGACACATTTGTCTTATGATATGATTACTGATATATTTATCCACTTTAAGCCTGACAATACATCACTTCTAAACAAATTTGATGATCACTCATATTTTCTGACTGAGTTACCCATTTTATTTAACCAGCACTAATCTATAACAGTTTGTAACTCATCTCTGCATAACTTAGTACCTACAATCATAAATTCCATAAGGTTCCAATTTTATTATCTTTTTGTATTTTTCTCTCATGTTCAAAACATTCTCATGGACGGCTTCAGCTAGGTCTTTACAAAGCAATATGGCACGTATACAAAATTGTGTTGACACGATTAACTTGTTCTATCCAAATGGACGGCTTCAGCTAGGTTTTTACAAAGCAGTATGGTACGTGTACAGACTTCAATTCATGAATCATTGGAAACCTTATTAGATCCTATGATAACGGGATACGCCTGATTTGAGTCAAAAACTATTTATCACTTAGCTTGTTTTCTAAAATGGATCCCACAAATCAGACTTTCTAAGCTATCACAAATAGTCTATTCATTTTGTAAAGTCGGCCTATGAGTACATCAATTCACAATTCTCATGTGTTTTCAGTTTATCATTCACCTTAGCTTTTAAGATATGATATGTTAACACATCATTTTCTCAAACAAGACTTTCTCATTTTTACAAATTTTTTTCAAATGTTTTTGGATTTTTAAATTTTTTAAATGTTTTTGGTTTTTCAAATTAAACTACTTTTCTCCCCCTAAAAACCTAAAACAATAAAAATAAAGCAATAAAACTAACTAATAAAAGCGATGATCATTTGTTTGTTTCAGATGAAGGAAAGACTTCATCCTTTTGAAAAACACCATTAGCCAATAACAGATATAAATATCTGGGTTTATCAAAAGCTTTTGTATAAAGATCGGCTTTCTGGTCATCGGTGTGTATTTTAAGAACATCGATGAGTTTCTTTTCAAAACAACCACGAATAAAGTGATATTTTATGTCGATGTGTTTGGTTTACGAGTGCTGGAGTGGGTTTTTAGTGACAGCTATGGCGGCAGTATTATCAACATAAATAGGAGTGTTAGAAAAATGTAACTCATAGTCCCCAGATGATTTGTGAACAACAACTAGCAGCAGCAATGTATTCAGCTTCACATGTTGAAGTAGACACCGATGTCTGCTTCTTGCACTGCCAGGTAACTAAACGGGTTCCAAAGAACTGACGTCCCATAGATGTTGACTTGAAATCTCTTTTGCATCCGCCATATTCTGAGTCACTGTATGTAGTAAGCTCAAAGTTATCATCATTAGGGTACCATAAGCCAAGATCCGGTGTACCCTTTAGGTAACGCATAATTCTTTTCACAGCAATCAGATGCGATACTCTTGGTTTGGACTGATAGCGAGCACACAAGCAAGTGGCGAACATGATGTCTGGCCGAGAAGTAGTAAGATACATGAGAGACCCAATCATTCCTCGGTACAGAGTGGCATCGATTAACTCCTCCTTTTCGTCTGGTGTAATACCGTGATTAACAGCTAGTGGGGTACCAGCAGGTTTTGCATCTGACATACTGAAACGGCTCAGAATTTCACCAACATATTTGGTCTGATGAATGAATATCCCTGCCTCAGATTGATCCACCTGCAACCCAAGAAAAAATTTCATCTCCCCCATTGAGGTCATTTCAAACTTGTCTTTCATGACCTTCTCGAATTCCTTGCACAGACTATCATTTGTAGATCCGAAAATGATGTCGTCCACATAAACTTGCACCAAGAGTAAGTCACCATCCTTCTCTCAAATGAAAAGTGTGTAGTCAATGACACCTCCTCTGAACCCGTTGTTCAGAAGGTGAGTAGACAGTGTCTCGTACCATGCTCGCGTAGCTTGATGCAATCCATATATAGCCTTGTCTAGCTTGTAGACTTCGTCACGATGCAATGGATCCTCAAATCCGGGAGGTTGATTGACATACACTGTTTCACTGATCACACCGTGAAGGAATGCACTTTTGACATCCATTTGATAAACTTTGAATTTCTTGAAGGATGCTTATGCCAAGAAGATACAGATTGCTTCGAGACGAGCAACCGGTGCAAACACTTCATTATAGTCAAGTCTTTCAATCTATCTGAATCCTTGAACCACCAGACATGCTTTGTTTCGCACAACGATCCCGTGATCGTCCCTTTTGCAACAAAGAACCCATCTGGTGCCTATAACCTTTGCACCTTTCGGTTTGTCAACAAGTTGCCGAACACCTAATTTCTTGAATTGCAGAAGTTCTTCTTGCATGGCATCAAGCCACGATTCCTCTCTCAATGCTTTGGTGACAGTGCGCGGTTCAACTTGAGAGATGAAGCAAGAATGGGCACAGTAGTTCACATCAGCAAAGTCAAGAATATCGGCAAGACCACCTAAAGATAGCTGATTTCTTGTCTTGACCCCATCAAGCAGACTTCCAATAATGTTCTCTTGAGGATGAATTCGATTAATTCTTCCAACAGGATGAGCAGGAACCTCAACTTGTGGATCAAGGTTGTTCAGATTCAAGTCCTCAAGTCCAGGTACAAGGTTGTCAACATTTGGTTCGGGGGCAGCTGGCTGAACTGGGTTATCATCTGTGTCTGAGCTGTCATCATTTATCTGTACTGTGGGAATTGAAACTGATGAAGGTTGCACAGGTTCATCAGGTGCATTTTGTGCATCATACATCATTTGAACAACAACATCTTCATCGGAGTACATGGGAGGCATATTGAATGAGTTGAAATGATCTGAATAGTCAAACATCCAGTCTGGACCTTTTCCAGGTGGGGGCATAGAGTATCTCTGAACATCAACATGGTACCAGTCCTCCACATTCTGAGTTGATCTGTTGTAGACCTTTTTATTAGGAGTGTTGTACGCAAGAAAATACCCTTCTCCCACCTTCTAATTGAACTTGCCCTGCTCGTGTTTCTTAAGCATCGTGCACGGAGCACCAAAAGGTTCAAGATACTTAAGATTAGGCTTTCTATTGTGGAGCAGCTCAAAGCAAGTCTTCCCATGTCTCTTGACTATCAACACCCAGTTCAATGTGTAGCAAGCATTTGCCACGGCTTCATTCCAGAACTGAACTGGAAGAGATGAATCAGCAAGCATCATCCTAGCATCCTCAATCAACGTTCTGTTCTTGCGCTCAGCAACACCGTTCATTTGCGGGACATATGAAGCACTAAATTGTTGGACAATGCCACGTGCATTACAGAAGTTCTCCATGTTGTGATTCTTAAACTCTGTCCCGTTGTCTGTTCTGAGCATACGAATCTTGAGCTTATAAAGAGATTCAAGTTTGGTCACCAACACTTGAATGCACTCAAACGTTTCAGATTTCTCCTTTAGAAAGAAAACCCAAGAATATCTGGAATACTCATCAGTGATGACTAGACAGTATTGATCTCCAGCTATACTTTTGCGGTTTACTGGCCTAAATAAATCCATATGGAGAAGCTCAAGAGGAACAGTGATTGAATGAAACATTTTCAGCTTGTGAGACTGCTTGGTCTGCTTTCCTTTCTTGCATGAGACACAGATATCAGGCAGCTTAAAATTCTTCAGACAGACCCCATCAACCAAGTTGTTGTGAACCAAATGATTCATCTTGCGTAGACTCAAATGGCCCATCCTCTTATGCCAAAAAAATAGAATCTTTCTTAGTGGCCTTTGACATAAAACATGAACCTGTGGAGGATGTTGTTGAAGCTGTGGCCATGTTGAATACATACAAGTCCTGCTTACGGAGTGCAGACATCAAAATCCAACCTTCAGGAATAGTGATTTCTTGCTTGAGTATGTAGCAGTTGGAGTCATCAAAAAGAACTTTGTACTGCTTGTCACAAATCTGTGACACTGAAAGAAGATTGTTCTCCAACTGCTTCATGTATCTGACTTTATCAAAGGAAACTTGGCAATTTCACAGAATACCCTCTCCCGTAATGAACCCACCTTTATCACTGGCAAACGCCACATAACCAGATCGAATAGAATTGACGTTGGTGAGCAGCGAAATATCTCCAGTCATGTGCCTTGAAGCCCCACTATCAACGATCCAAGAGCTGTTAAGAGCAGCTATTGGGGCAACCTGCACAAACACAAACAGTTAGTTCAACTTGGGAACCCAAGCCTTTACAGTCTTGGGTTCACCCAAAGAGTCTCGGATCCAAACATCAATCCATTTACCATCAGGGTTTGCTTTGTCTGGAGTGTGTAAAACTGAATTCTTAGAAGACTTAACTTTGCAGATAGTGTTTTTACTGAACGAGTTTTTCAAGTAAATGGATGATGGTTTTGATTGATTAACATTAACCATCTTAGGAACATCCAAGTTCACCACTTTCCCTTTGCCCTTATCCAAAGGTTTAACTAGATTGGGTTGTTTGGGCTTTGCTTGAGTTGATTTAAAATCAGATTTGACCGGTTTATTAAAATTCTGATTTAGTTTTCTGGGTGGTGCAACCTTAGGTCTGATCAACTGGGGACAAAATCTAACAATATGTCCAGGTGCACCACACTCAAAGCAAACTCTTTTGTCTTTGGAAGAAAACTTTTTGGCTTTTGACTGAGAATTTTTGTTTTGAAAAACATTTTTCTTAATCTGATCATGCATAAAACCCAAACCCCTTGTGCCATTGAAAATAGTTTTAGCAGACTCCTTGGTCTCACATGCTTCACCATTTTGTGAAGACTTCACAAAGCAAATGGCTTTTGACAACTTTGAAGCCATGTTTGCCTTGGGTAAGATTGGGTCAGATTCTTGACATAGGACACTTGAGGAGTGACATCAGACTCATCCTCAGAATCAGACACCCAATCTTCAACCACACCTTCCACAAAAGATTCCTCAGACATTAAGGAACCCTCATCAGATATTATCCCAATAGGATCAATAACTAATGGAGTTTTCACCTGAAAGTCTTTAACCTCTTTGTCATTCGGGGAATTGATAAAGCTGTTCAAGACTGGTGGGGGACAGTGATTGTATCTTGTTTCCTTACCCTTCCCAGATTGATCAGTCCAAGTACTGATTATGTGTTCAATAATATAAGATGAGCTCTCATAGCTCTTGAGCTTCTCGCTTAATGTCTCATAGTCACACTCCACTATGGCAAGTTTCTTCTTAGTCTCATTTATGGTGTTGAGATAAGAAGTAACTGCATCCTGCATGTTTAGCACATCAATCTTAGCCTCATGCAACTGTCTGTTTAGCAAGTTAATTTTATCTTCAAAATATTTTTCATTAGATTTTAAAATTATGTTTGCCTCAATCATTTGGTTGAGATCGCTGATCAAATCAGCATTGTGCTTCTGATAAGCCAGAACCTTACTGTCAAGATCAATACAGTTAAAACATCTAGAATGAGAAGATGAACATTCATCAAATACCTGATCTGACTGTGAAGTAGCAGCAGAAGTAGCATATGTGTTTACCATCAAAGCAAACTGAGTAACTGGTTCTTCAAAATCAGCATCATAATCTGCTTGAGTGTCTGAGTCTGAAATGCTTTCTGACTCTGAACCAGATGTTTCATCTAGACTGATCTTTGCTTCTTTAGAAGTACTTTCTTCACTTGACTCATTAGTCTTCTGAATTTCAGCAACACAAGCTTTATCCTGTCCTCCCTGATCAGGATTAAATCTGAAATCCCAATTCTCACCTTCATCATTTTGCACCATCAATGCTTTGCTTGCATTTGAAGAACTTGCATGAGCAGGAGTATCAATGGGTACAAGTCTTCTCTCTGGATATGATGAAGAAGGTCTCTGATGCTGAAAAGGATTCTTGTTTCCTGACTTCTTTTGTTGTTTGCACTGTCTTGCAAAGTGTCCCTTCTCCCCACAATTGTAGCAAGTGACAGATGCCATGTCAAAACCAAATTTTGAATCCTTATTCAGGTTGATATCTTTTCCAGTCCTTCTCAAAAAATCCTTTGCTCTTCTCACAGCACTAGCAAGAGCATACATGATGTCTATCCTCTCCATGTCGTCCGGGTCAATCTGATAGTAATCATCATTAGTCAAGTAAGGAATGCCAATCTGTCCTGCTACTAATCCATCATAGGAGCTAACAGGAGTAGACAGAAGACCCATATGCTCCTTTGCAACCTCTACAGTCACTTTATCAAAGTTGTCTGTCTTCAGACTGGTGACTGGTTGACTACTTTCTTTCTGAGAGCTGGATGATGAAAATGATTGACTGAAATTAATCTGATTGGAAGCTGGAGCTTCAGTAGTCTGAGAAACAAAAGCAGTCTTCAGTGGAGCATGAGAAGAGGCTCTCTCTACAGTAGGAGTAGAATAATACAGTGAAGGGTCCTGAACTTGAGCAACTCTTTTAGCCTTCCACTTGTTCTCAATTTCCTGCTCTTTCAACTTCTGGATGAAATCATTGATGTCCATACTAGCCATCATCTCATTCTGCTTTAAGACCATAATAAAAGACTCCCACTTTGGAGGTAGAGCATCTGCCAAGCACTAAATCTTCTCCTGAGATGTAGTCTTGACCTGATGATTAAACAGCTCACTCAGAAGATGGTAGAATCTTGCAATCAGATCATCCAGTGACTCGTTACCCACATACATGAAACTGTTAAACTCCTTCCTTAAAGCTTTGACTTGATGTTCTTCAATGCATCATTCCCTCGTATCTCTGCTGCAATGCAACCCACGGAAACTTAGAAGATGTAAACTGTCTGAGCTGATGAAATATATCAGTTGCAATGGACCGGGACATAATAGCATAAGCTTTCTTCTCATAGTCATACAGTTTCCTCTGTGGTTCAGTAATCCGTGTAACTAAAATTGGAGTTCCATCTTCATTGAGAGGTCTCAGATAACCACCCTCTATCATCATCCAAAAGTTGGTATCAACTCCATTGATATGAATTTCAGATCTTTACTTCCAGTGGGGATAATCATCTAATGAAAGCAGCTTGGGAGATTTATTAGAGTTCCCTGTCTCAGTCTCAGCGAGCAACAGTGTCTGAATACGATGATTCTGGTTCGCCATCAAAGCAAAGTCCTCCATATGGTCAAGAACAAGAGTGTCCTAACACTTAGAAAATTCTGAAATTTGATGGCCGAATGACTCTACATTGGCCAAATATTGGGGACCGAATGTACTTGATATTGGCCAATGAACTGTATTGGCCGAATGACTGAGGGTAGAATAACCTCTAGTCCGAATGACTAGAGAACCCAACGAATGAAGCTGGCGAATGAAGCGGGCGACCGACTGAAGCTATTTGGCGAAAGAGTAGGCGAAAGGGAGCTATTCAGCAAATGAAGCTTATTCAGCCGAATGAGGGCTATTCGGAAGATCTATTCGGTCGGGTGGCTCATTCGGACCATCTGGGGTTTTCAGCTGCAAAAATTGCGATAACTTTCGATCTAGAGCAAATCTAAGCACCAAATTTGGTACAGAACATCAGGACATGATTACCAAACAATCGGGATGATATATTTGACAAAACAACCACAAAAACCCACGGATTTTCAATGAAACAGTGACTTGAAGGGCAAGAAACTTAGGGTTTTCGAACATCTCGAATAGCCAATCTCTAATTTGATGATTTGGAATGGAAATCGAGCAGAATCAAGAGCCAAAGCTCTGATACCACTTTGTAGGACCAACTTGGAGCCCGGAAACAACCTGATTCCAATGGAGATCTGCTCGACAGCCTCTGGAATAGTGCGGAATCCTATTCCAGGGTTTTCCAATCGAAACCAACAGCACCCGTGGTGATCCGAAGGTGAAGGATGAACGTTTGAAGCAAGATCAAACACCACGGGATGAGAATCGAACTTGGACAGGCAAGAACCGCTCAAAACTTCTAAGGTTTGATACTAGAGTGGTCTGGGAAAAAGGAGGGCTCAGGAAAGTTAGGTTTGAATCTGTTTGAACCAGTATATATAGACTGTACTCATTCGGCCGAATGAGTGGCCGAAACAACTCATTCGGCGAATGGCTCAGCCGAATGAGCTTGGTCAACCGAATGAGTCATGCGGATGAGTCATTCAATCGCCCTAGTCATTCTGTAGGCGTTCATTCGGCCGAATGACTTCATTCTTAGAGTCATTTGCCCGAATGGGTCTATAAGACATATCAAATCAAAGTTAAACATAATCAAACACATATAAACTAGAATAAACATTAAGAATAATATAGAAAGACTGATTTCATTAATAACATAAACTTTATACATTAAAGATCATACAAAACTAAACTAAGGACATTTCGTGCACCAACACCCTACCAGCGTTCCCCCATGGCAGATCTCATACCCATTCGTCCCCTGAGAAGCATGTAAAAATACAGTCAACATAATGTTGGTGAGTCCATAATTTTAAAGTAATGAAAATCTGTTAAGTCACAATTACAAGTTCTAGAGAAATAAAATAGTGCAAAAGCAGTGGTTTCTTAAGATTTAAGCATACCATCCCGAACTACCTAGCATCGTATATGTATAGGGAATACGTAAGGTCCTAAGACCTAGCCACCAGCCCACCACGCCCTAGCTAATTCACGACTATATACCTAATCATGGGTAGCAGGAAATTCCCCTGCTCTTACCTTATTATGTTCCCCTTGAACTTATCACATCGCACATGAGGTTCAGTTATGAGATCAACACTTATGAGGAGGATTGTCTGCCTATTCTATTCCACACATATCCATTTACCAAGCCTGACCTTGTGCTGCCCGTGTTAACCATACCCCATGGGTCTAGCCCTACTGATGATGAAGACTCCGCGTAGCGTAATGTACCGACCTCAGCGCCAGAAGTTTGTCAAACTAATAGTACTATCTACGTTACCGTCGGTTGACACTCGTCAACTAATGGCAAATGAATATTTGATGACAGGACTTATTGAAACTTGTACAACTCTCATGTGTCTCAACGAGTATGCAAAACAGACTCTCTCCTTATGTTAAGTGCGATTTATACAATTAGTTACACAAGTATGATAAATAGTATTTACAAAAGTACTTTCATGCTCTCAGCCCCAAAATATAAGGAAAACTGTTTAACTGGTATAAAAACGGGGGCTATGAACTCACCTATAGATGTTGATTGTTCGTGATGTCGCAGATGGCCTCATGTCACGTGTATTCAGTCACCTGCGTTTCAGCTAATTGATTGTTAGTTTATATTCATGCCTTCGGGTTGTCTTAGTGGATTCATACATTTCTGTGTTCTTTGTATTATTCAGTTTGTTTGATTTTCATCTCATAGTGTTTTTCATGAAGTTGTTCGGACGAACCGAGTTGTATCTCACACGAATGAACTTCACGAATGATCAAGGTCATTCGCACGTCTTGTTCTTGCGAACAAGCTCTGCTTCGTCCTTGTCCTTCGCTCGCCTAGCTCACTCGTGCGAACAGGGAGTTTACTTCGTTCGTTGCATCCTTATGCGAACAAACCACTTGTTCGCACGAATGAGAGGATCGTACGTCTCATTCGCCTACAACTCCACCTAAAACACCTTTTTCATTTTCAAGTGCATTGGCACCGATTCGGCTAGTCGAAACGCCTAAGGGTGTTAGGGAACACTTTGGTGTGTTTATTTTGGACGAATCACTCATCGAAAACCCTCGGATGGGTCTCACTTGAGTCTCGGTTGTGAAAATGGTGAGAAGAGTGATGAAGAAGGTGGAGTGATGATCTCGGAGGTGTTCTACACCCGTGGAAATCGAAATCGCTCTATGATCGGCCATAGCTCCTGGAATCGCCGTTCGTGTGTGTGTGGGTGTTTTGAGAAAAGTGGTTCTAATTTGGTCTAAGTGTTGTTTATATAACAGTTCACTCACACGAACGGGTCGTTCGTGCAAAGGGCCCTCAGTCAGCCGAATTTGTTAGCCGATTGGGTGTTCAATTCTTTGAATTTCATTCGTACGAACGAATGAGTTCATTCGTACGAATGATCTTTCGTTTTTCAAAGGTTTCAGTTTAGCTTCAAAATTGTTCAGATTTTGATCTTTGTGTATTAAGGCACTGGTTTGTGGTTGGTACCTTGTCCAGTTTTCTTAGTTAAGACCAGACGACGTAATCACGTATGCAGCTGTTTGAGTCGTCACCCAAACAGACGCATCTGTAACAATGTCTGCTGGTGTTTTGAATTTATTAGTCATTTCAATGATGTCCCTGACTCAGGTTCACATCTCGATGGATCGTCACCCATCCAGATACAAGCTTGATTCGAAGAGCCATCACATGAATGCTTTTTAAGTAAAAAGATTTGCTTTAGTTTCTAGAGATGTTTGTGATTTAGCTGTGAAGTTGCCAGTTGTCACAGTCTCCCCCCGTTGAAGAAATTTCGTCCCAAAATTTGCAGTTATTGTTCGAGACTTGACCTTTTACTGAAATTGATGGGGGTACTTCTTCTTCATTTGGCCTTCTAGTTCCCAGATATACTCCGGTCCTCGTTTGAGTTCCACCGAACCTTGACAATCGGTATTCGGCTTCGCCTCAATTTCTTCACCTCTCGGTCCAAAATCTCCAAAGGCTCTTTGATAAAGTATAGTTGTGCATCCACTCGAACTTCCTCGATTGGTATGACCAACGATTCATCCGTTAGACACTTCATAAGGTTTGAAAAATGGAACACATCGTGTACACCGCTGAGTTCATCGGGTAACCTTAGTCTATACGCCACGGGACCGACTCGATGGACAATCTCAACTGGTCCGACATATCTCGGTGCGAGTTTGCCTTTCTTTCCAAAACGTAATACACCCTTCCAAGGAGAAACCTTTAACATAACGCGGTCTCCCACTTGAAACTCCAACAGCTTGCGCCGTTTATCGGCATAGCTTTTATGTCTGCTTCTAGCTGCCTTTAACCTTTGATGTATCAGAGCGATCTTATTGGTGGTTTCCAGAATAAGCTCAGGCCCAGTTATTTTGGTTATCTCCTACCAAGGTCCAGCAAATCAGTGACCGACACTTCCGGCTATATAGCGCCTCGAACGGAGCACATCCGACGCTACTATGATAGCTGTTGTTATAGGAGAATTCAATCAGCGGAAAATGGGAGTTCCAATTCCCACCGAAATCCAAAACGCAGGTTCATAGCATGTCTTATAGGGTTTGTATGGTACGTTCGCTTTGACCATCCGTTTGTGGATGGTAAGCGGTGCTCAAGTTTAGGTGTGTCCCTAAATATATCTGCAAGGTCTGCCAAAATCCGGATGTGAATCTGCTATCTCAATTAGAGATGATGGACAAAGATACACCGTGACGTACCACAACCTCGTTAATGTACAGTCTTGACAATTTATCCATGGTGAATGTTTCACGCATAGGCAAGAAATGAGCAGATTTAGTTAATCGGTCGATGATAACCCAAGTTAAACATCGACCGTCATACTCGGCTATATCTTTCTTCATTCCAGGCCACCAATAAAATGCCCGTAAGTCTTGGAGCATTTTATCAGCGCCCGGGTGTACCGAATACCTGGTTTTGTGTGCTTCTTCAAAAACCAGTTTCCTCAACTCATCCGCTGCGGGAATCCACACACGATCCCGATAGTAGATGAATCCATCGAATATTGTTTCAAACTGACGCTCAGCCCCACAGTAGAGTTCCTTTGTCAGATTTCCTAGTTCCATTGTTTGTTGTGGAGCTTGCTTGATCCTGTCTTGTAAACTTGTTTGCATAGTCATTCCCATAGCTCTTATGCGCATGGGTCTGACTCGTTTCTTCCGACTTAAGGCATCAACCACAACGTTCGCCCTACCCGGATGGTACTTAATCACGCAGTTGTAATCATTCAGTAGTTCAACCCAACGACGCTGTCACATGTTGAGTTCCTTCTGATCAAAGATATTTTGTAGACTCTTGTGATCAGTACATATGGTACACTTGGTGCCATATAAATAATGTCTCCAGATCTTCAAAGCGAAGACTACCGCGTTCCAAGTCGTGCGTGGTGTAGTTCTTTTCGTCTATTTTCAATTGTCTTGATGCATACGACTTTGTCTCGCTACATTAACACGCAACCATGTACCTGATGGGACGCGTCACAATACACCACAAAGTCTTCTGTAACATCTGGGAGAGATAAGATCGGAGCATCACAAAGTTTTTGTTTCAAAGTTTGAAACGCCTCTTCTTGTTCGTGTTACCAGACAAACATTTCAACTTTCTGGGTCAGTCGGGTAAGTGGCAAAGCTATGTTGGAGAAATTTGAAATAAATCTCCTGTAGTAGCCTGCCAATCACAGAAACGACCGTATCTCCGTCGGTGTCGTAGGGGTGTTCCGGATCTTTATTGCCTCGATCTTCGTAGGGTCCACATGAATACCTCCAATGTTTATCACGTGACCTAAGAATTGTACCTCTAGCAAACAAATCTGCATTTCGAGAATTTGGCGTAAAGTTTCTCATTCCTCAACAGCTCCAGGATTTTCCTGAAATGCCGTTCGTGCTCCTCTTTACATTTAGAGTAGATCAGTATGTCATTGATGAAAACAATAACGAACTGATCCAGGCACGGCCTACACAAAATTCATGAGATTCATGAAGACCGCGGGTGCATTTGTTAGGCCGAAAGGCATCACTAGGAATTCAAAATGTCCATACTATGTCCGGAAGGCTGTTTTCGGTATGTCTTCGTCCTGGATTCGGAGCTGATGATAATCGAAACCCAGATCTATCTTCAAGATATAACATGTCCCTTGTAATTGATCGAACCAATCATCAATCCTGGGTAACGGGTACCGATTCTTGATGGTTGGCTTGTTCAGTTCCCGGTAGTCTATGCACATCTGGAAGGACCCATCCTTTTTTACAAACAAAACCGGAGCTCCCCACAGTGAGTAGCTTGGTCGGATGAAACCCTTATACAATAATTCTTGCAACCAGACAACTCCTGCATCTAAGAAGGAGCCAACCTATAAGGAGATTTAGCAACAGGGTTTGCCCCGGGAACTAAGTCAATACGTAACTCTACTGGCCGCGCTTGTGGCAAACCTGGTAGATCGTCCGGAAACACTTCAGGATATCCCCCCACTACAGGCACCTCTTGCAGCTTAGCCTTGTCCCCCTTTTTCTCCACTACATGGGCAAGAAAGGCTACACATTGCTTTCGTAGGCACCGGCGTGCCTTGATGCACGATATGATCTTTAAGCTCCCATCCATCTTGTCTCCGCGCACTTCTATCACACTTCCATCCGTTCCATGAATGCGGAGGAGTTTCTTCGCGCAAACGAGCTCCACACCATGTTGTGATAGCCAATTCATTCTGATGATTACATGAAAACTTCCCAGCTCCATCGGAATCAAGTCGATCAAGAAAGGTTGTTCGTTCTGGAATAATGAACAATCTTTAATCACGGTGTGTACTAAGATTAACTTTTTGTCGGCCACTTCTATGGTGTATGTGGAGTCTAGTGGTGTCACACGACAACCAATTGCGTCACCCAACTCAGAGGAGATAAAACTCCTATCGTCACCTGTGTCAAATAAATGGATACAAAGTTTTTATTCAAGAGGAACATACCCGTGATGACGTTTGGGTCTTGGCATGGAGCGGCTTCCCCAAGAGCGAACGCTCTTCCCCTTGCTGCATGTTATGCTGGGGGAATCCTTCTGGACAATTTCGAGACACGTGCACTAGCTCGCGGCACGTGTAGCAGCTGCGGTCGTTATTAGGGGGAGGAAGAGCAGGTGTGGTGGTAGTAGTTGGTTGTGTTGCCTGCAAAATCCTGCAACCCTGAGCCCAGTGGCCCATTTGCCAGCAGTTTGTGCATTGCCTGCATGGGGAACCCGCAGCGTGATGGTACTGGCACTTGTTGCACTGTGGTAAGGTTCCGGTATAGGGTTTGCGGTTCGGATTACCGGATGCTGCAGGAACCTGGTTGACAGGGGTTGCCATCACATACCCCTTCACTTTCTTCTGTTTCTTTTACCGGTATGGCTCGGGCTTCCTGATAGGCTCAGTTGTGGCTGGGGTAGGCTCTTCCTTCAAAATCCCAGTCTGTACCATGATATCTGTCAGAGATGATGGGAGGGCGATTGCTGGGTCCATGCTTGGAGGATCCGCTGTAAGAATGTGGGTGCGGATACAGGGCGGCAATCCCTTGATGTACTAATCGGTAAGTTTCTATGGGGTCTGGAAAAGGTATGGGTCTAACGATACCAGCTCATGGAAACGGGTGGTGTAAGCAAGGTGGTCCGCCCCGACCATTTCCAAACTCCATGCTTGTTGTTCCACCCTCTGAAGTTCGCTTTTTGGACAGAACTTCTGGCGCCGCAAATTCGTAAACTTCGCCCACGGCATTGACAGAGTTGTTTCCCTTAATTTCGCTTGAACTTGTGACTCCCGTCATGCCAATGCCCCCTTGTCAAAGGATCCAGCGGCATACCATACCCGGTGTGGCTCTGGGCAGCTGCTGATGTCAAGCGTATGCTCCATCTTACGAATCCATTACACCAGCCCCACATCACCTTCCGTCCCGTTGAACGTGGGAGGTTTACACCCCATAAAGTTCCGGTATGCATAACCGGTGGAGGCACCGGTGGTAGCGCTCCCAGACCCGGATGAGATCTCGATGTGGCTGGTGCTGCAACCTCCACGGTTGATTTCCTTAATAATCTCCGAAATGGCGGTCTGGAGTTGCCCTGTGATCAGGGTAGCCAGTGTGGCGGTAGCGGGGTCTACCTCTGGTCCCTTCTCAGGCTATGTGGGTACTCCCCTAGGTGGGGTGTTTGTTCCATGTGGTTGGGTGTTGGATCCACCCAATTGTGTGGTGGTGTCTTCAGGTCGGGTCTTCCTTAAGCTTTTCCTCTTTGGCCACATTCTATTAAAATAAAGATAGATATCAGTATTCATCGAACATAACTCACACGCATATGTAATGTTTTTCCTATCCTATCTCCTCTACATGTGGGTCCCTAGGTTATAGTCTTTGTCAATCCTTCAGTATGGCCTAATTTCCCTATAACCATGGCTCTGATACCAATCTGTCTCACCCCGGGCCGGATCTGGGACCATTCGAGCGGAATAGTCCATGTGCGTGATTTGTAATCGGTGTAATCAGATTGATTTCACAGCACATGATATATAAATGAAGGATACAATGATTTAACCATTACATATTCTAATCATTACATGTCTCTTGTCTGGAAATACAATATTGTTTGATTTCATCTGTGCACCACGAATTACATTCCCAAAATTCCCATGGTCAGCCTACTAATGTCAACTAAGCTACATCCTGTGAAGCGACTCCCCCTACCAGCGTTCCCCCGTGGCAGATCTCATACATGTTCATCCCCTGAGAAGCATGTAAAAATACAGTCAACATAATGTTGGTTAGTCCATAATTTTAAAGTAATGAAAATCTGTTAAGTCACAATTACAAGTTCTAGAGAATTAAAATAGTGCACAAGCAGTGGTTTCCTAAGATTTATGTATACCATCCCGAACCAGCTAGCATCGTATATGTATAGGGCATACGTAAGGTCCTAAGACCTAGCCGCCAGCCCACCACGACCTAGCTAATTCACGACTATATACCTAATCATGGGTAGCAGGAAATTCCCCTGCTCCTGCCTTATTCTGTTCCCCTTGAACTTATCACATCGCACATGTGGTTTAGTTATGAGATCAACACTTATGAGGAGGATTGTCTGTCTATTCTCTTCCACACATGTCCATTTACCAAGCCTAACCTTGTGCTGCCTGTGCTAACAAGGCACCATGGGTCTAGCCCTACTGATGATGAAGACTCCGCGTAGCGTAACGTACCGACCTCAGTGCCGGAAGTTTGTCGAACTAATAGTACTATCTACGTTACAGCCGGTTGACACTCGTCAACTAATGGCAAATGAATATTTGGTGACGGGACTTACTGAAACGTGTACAGCTCTCATGTGTCTCAAGGAATATGCAAAACAGACTCTCTCCTTATGTTAAATGCGATTTATACAGTTAGGTACACAAGTATGATAAATAGTATTTACAAAAGTACTTTAATGCTATCAGCCCCAAAATATAAGGAAAACTATTTTACTAGTATAAAAACGGGGGCTATAAACTCACCTATAGATGTTGATTGTTCGTGATGTCGCAGATGGCTTGATGTCACGTCTATTCTGTCACATGCACTTCAACTAATTGAATTTTAGTTTATAGTCATGCCTTCGGGTTGTCTTAGTGGATTCTTATGTTTCTGTGTTCTTTATATTATTCAATTTGTTTGATTTTCAACACACAATGTTTTTCATGAAGTTGTTCGAACGAATGGGCGGTTCGGACGAACCGAGTTGTATCTAGCACCAATGAACTTCACGAATGATCAAGGTCATATGCACGTCTTGTTCGTGCGAACAAGCTCTGCTTTGTCCTTGTCCTTCGCTCGCCCAGCTCACTCGTGCGAACAGGGAGTTTACTTCGTTCGTTGCACCCTTATGCGAATGAACCACTTGTTCGCACGAAGGAGACTATCATACGTCTCATTCGCCTACAACTCCACCGAAAACATCTTTTTCACTTTCAACTGCATTGGCGATGATTCCGCTAGTCGAAACGTCTGAGGTTTTAGGGAACACTTTGGTGTGTTTATTTTGGGCGAATCACTCACCGAAGACCCTCGGATGGTTCTTGGTTGAGTCTCGGTTGTGAAAATGGTGAGAAGAGTGATGAAGAAGGTGAAGTGATGATCTCGAAGGTGTTTTGCAACCGTGGAAATCGAAATCGCTATATGATCGGCCATAGCTCCTGGAATCGCCATTCGTGTGTGTGGGTGTTTTGAGAAAAGTGGTTGAAATTTGGTCTAAGTGCTGCTTATATAACATCTCACTCACACGAATGGGTCGTTCGTGCGAAGGGCCCTCAGTCGGCCGAATCTGTTGGTCGATTGGGTGTTCAGTTCTCCGAATTTCATTCGTACAAATGATATTTCGTTTTTCAAAGGTTTCAGTTTAGCTTCTAAGTTGTTCAGATTTTGATCTTCGTGTATTAAGGCACTGGTTTGTGTATGGTACATTGTCTAGTTTTCTTAGTTAAGACCAGACTACTTAATCACGTATGCAGTTGTTTGAGTCGTCACCAAAACAGAAGCATCTGTAACTATGTTTTCTGGTGTTTTGAATTTATTAGTCATTTCAATGATGTCCCTGACTCAGGTTCACATCTTGATGGATCGTCACCCATCTAGATACAAGCCTGATTCGAAGAGCCATCACATGAATGCTTTTTAAGTGAATTGGTTTGCTTTAGTTTCTAGAGATGTTTGTGATTTAGCTGTGAAGTTGCTAGTTGTCACATTATGTGCTTTCATATTTCTTGTTATTGTTTGTTTGGATTACTTGTTCGATAATTCACCAACGTTCGTGAGTTCAAGACACGTGTGTGCGTTCCCATTAATTAATCGAATTACAGTGCGATTGTTTGTGTTTGCACTATCGTGCCACGTGTCGCACTAAATTAAACCAATTATAATGCCACGTATTGTTCTAATAATATAAACTATTATTAAATTAAAAGATTTGTTGATTTGGATTTTGCGGGGTGTCATAAGCATCCCCTAGAGTATTGAAATCGTTCCTCTAAATAAGTTTATTTTTTAACTCTTTACAAAAGAATCATACTTCTCTGGTAAGGAAACAAGTATGAAGTGTATGGCTACCTCAAGGTTCAAAGGATATCCAAGTTCATCAAGCCTATCAAAATAGCCTTGAAGTCTATCAATGTGAGCACCTACATCTCCACCTGATCTCATACCATTTGAGACCCTTTGAGAATTTCAAATTGCCAAAACCTGTTTGGCAGGAAACTCTTCTTTATTACTTCTATAATGTGATTACTATTGAGATACATAAGTTTTTCAATATACTTATGAGACACTGAAGTCAATATGATATACAATATCTCACATTTATGCCGTATATGCTTCATCCTTTCAGATATGATACAGCGTAATGGTGGCTCGGGATGAATGGGGTTATCCAAAGCCTAACGTTTTCCCTCAATTCTTAGCACCTCTCTCAAGTGGTGCAAACAAGTCGAAAAGTATTTCCCGTTGAGTTTATTTTGAAAAAGTTTTATCCTATGAGGTTTGCTTGCATCACTGAAAGACATCTATAAAATTCAAAAGAAAAGTTTTATTATTTCATGCTTTACAAAATCCCAATTAATTATGACCCGTTAACAAAATTAATTCAGAATTGTGAGATCCTGTTTATTTTAATGAAGTGAATTGGCTAAGCACTCTATTTATTGTTCACAATAATACAGGAGGGTTACGAAAACCAATTATGACAATCATAATCCTCAAGTTTTGGGGTTTGTTAGAACACTAATTTCTAACTTTGTACGTTTACCCCAACTATGCCTAATTGACTTTTCAAGTATGCGGCTTATAATTTGTGACTAAATGATGGGCCTAAGTGTATTTGGAATCTCGATCATTCCTATTACAATAAAACCATAGACCTAGTGTAGGGTATACACTAACACTAGATTTTAGGTCAAATTGACATAAAGTGTCTCAAATCTTAAGGTGGCATTTTAATCATACTGTTTTTCCTTTTCTAGTACATAAACCTATTGCATTGTAGACACTAACTTTAGGTTTATATATTTAGGGAATAAACATCTTGACCAATGAGTCATTTGATTACTTTAATTAATCGCTTTTTGTTTCAAAAATATTATGGACAACTAATGTTAAATGAGGATAGTTGTGCATTCTAAGTGATACAAATCGTGCAGTTTCCTTTCAACAAAATCTTATTTTATTTTATTTTGATTTGCAATTGTTTGAAACTCTTTTCAATTCTCGACTCGATTAGTTTTAAATACCTTATTTTAAACTAAGTCGGTAATTATCGTGAATCATTTTAAACTAGCAAGCTCTAAGTAGCTACACAAATCCTTTTGTATAACTTTATTGTTTTGTAATGATTGTGAAACTATTTGTTTTTACCAGTTATATATTTCCTAAATATTCAACCATAAACAACAAAGTGTAACTATGAAACGAGCCAAAGTCTCATTTGTTCGGTTTAGTTCGAATCATCAAATGTAAAACGAACTATTATAGAGTTTACAATTAAACATTTTTGAATCTTGTCTCCCACTTGATCCAAGATCTCCATCTTCATACTCCCAATTGTCCCTATCTTTGTCTTGTATCCAATTGCTTGATTACATTGTAAAATCTAATTATATTACAAAAATGAAACCTAATCTATTACATCGGGTCCAAATACTTGTAGAAATACAAGATTTCAAAAACAACCAAACAAACAAAACCAATAGATTGAATCACAAGTGTCGGATCCTAAGGCTCGAATCATAATTATAATCACAACCATAACAATCGAAGATTCGATCTTTTTGTCAAACAAAAGTTACGACAAACAATAAGTAAAGATCAGTCATTTATTGCTTTTTAACGTTTGTAAAAGTCTCTCTGATGCCACTGTTGGGAATTTTAGTTAACCTTTTTTATAATCAGAGTCAATTGATCATATTAATTGATAAAATTTAGTTTTCTCGAAAAGTGATTAATGAGTCAGATCAGATCTGACACAGCGGAAGTAATTAGGTTATAAAATGTTTTCGATTAGCAATCGAAATTATTCACAAATCATCGAATTACAAACGGTTTAAGTAAAAAATACATTAAAACACAACCATAGGGTGTTCAGAAATCGACCTTTACGAAGAGATTCCAAATCTGCACAATGTATTGGGCAACAGCCTCGCTAGTTGACTGAATACGATCTCCTGGTTCCCGGTTTCATCCTACGAATCTCAAAAGGAGCCCAAATCTGAATCCGGCTCAATATGGCTCGCGAATCAGTCCACGGCTTGACGGTGCAACCCACAGCTCGGTTTGGCTCCCATGACTCACTGAAACATGACCCGGGTAGTGGCTAGTTTACCAAAACACCAAATGGTGGTGCTTTTGGGTGACGGCAATGACCCCAAGGGGAGGGGGTGCGATGGCCAGGGGGATTGGGAGAGAATTAAGGTTTTTGATTTTGTTTACTTGATCCACAAAATGTGGTGGTAAATACTTTTATTTATAAAAAAGTATTTACACTTATAACCCTTGTAAGTAATTACATTACAAACCCTATAGTAATTAACACATGTAATTACTATACTCTTCTTTAACTAATTAACAATACATTAGTTAATATTCATTAAATAGTTAATGTTTAACTAAATTAAAAATTACTTATTTAATCAATCCTCCTTTTTATTAATTAACAATTAATTAATAACCCTTTAATAAAGTTCTAAACTTTATTTGTCTAATCAATTAATTATCACAATAATTAATTTCAACCCAATTATTATTTCACAAATAATAATAGCCAATTCTTTGAAACCGATGATTCGTGATCGTATATTCGTTTAACAATTAAACCTAAAGTTGTTTCCTTCCAAAGTGTAACTCTTTGGATCATATCTTTTATAGTAACGTTAAAATTATCGTTAATCGGACATACAATATCCAACACATAATTTTCTCCGTGGTTTGGTGCACTAGTTCAGGGCCAGTGAGGTGAGTGTGTTGCCCACCTCTGCCCATCAAATTAGCGATCAACACTTCTTGCCTTAGAGTGCCTAAAATGGTGTAGCCTTGATGCTTGCATGGTAGCTGTTGTTGTAGGAAAATTCCACCAATGGTAAGTCAGTTTCTAAACTGTTTCCAAAATCTACTACGCAAGCTCGTAGCATGTCTTCGAGCGTTTGAATTGTACGTTCGCTTTGGCAATCAGTTTGTGGATGGAAAGTTGTGCTCATATCCAATCGCGTGCCTAGAGATTCCTTTAGAGACTTATAGAAATTTGAGGTGAATCGTGCATCTCGATCAGGGATGAAAGATATTGGCACTCCATGTCGGGAGACCACTTCCTTGATATAGGTTCAGGCTAATTTTTCCATTCTATCGTTTTCCTTGATCGCGAGAAAATGTGCTCATTTGATTCAACGATCTACAATTATCCAAATGGTGGGTAATTTGGTAACAATGTCCATAGAAATCTCCTCCCCTTTCCAAATGGGTATTTCTGGTTGTTGTCGTAACCCAGATGACTTTTGGTACTCAATTTAGACTTTGGCGCAATTAAAACATTTACTCACGTAGGTGGCAATATCTGCCTTCATGTTTGGCCACCAACAGAGTACCTTGAGGCCATCATACATTTTGCTTGATCTTGGATATGTGAACCTCTTTCATCAAAAGGTCACGTAATCCCCATAATGTGAAACATGTACATGCTCCAAGAAGTAGCGCAAGCCGTCAGTTTTAACCTCGAGTTGTTTTTCAATCCCTCTTGAGGATTCGGCCGTTAGGTTCTCCTATTCGCACAGGGAGACGGTGTGGATTGTCAGGTGTAGAGCTCTAACTCATTTGGGTTTAACAGTTTTCTTCCGGTTAGGGCATTGGCGACCACGTTAGCCTTACCCAGGTGATACTTGATAGCACACTCGTAGTCCTTCAAAAGTTCGACCTTGCAATGTTGTCACATGTTTAACTCCTCCTGCTCGAATATTTGTCGTAGGCTTTTGTTATCGGTGTATATGGTACATTGTGTGCCATAAAAATAATGTCTCCAAATCTTGAGTGCAAATACCACAGCTCCCAGTTCCATGTTGTGGGTTGTACAAATCTTTTCATGTTCCTTCAACTGTTCGAAGGCATATGCGATAACCTTTTCTTGTTGCATCAACATGCAGCCAATTCCCTTTATTGAGGCATCAAAGTCTGCTAAGATTATACAAATTTTCATCAACATATTCATCATGCTCAAATTCAAAAGAAATATTTGATTCTCCAACTATCATCTTTCCAGAAACATTTGCATTTTGTAGATCATTGACTTTTACTCCAAACAACAGAGCAAGATCTTCTTTAGTGTATCCATCTTCAATCTCTCCTTCTTCTAATTCTCTAACTTTACTGAATTCACCAATCATTCTTTGTAGTTCTCCATCACCAGCTTGTTTGAATAATTCTGCAAATGTTGGTAAAGAATAATCAACAACTGACTTTGGATACTCAAATTCTGTGATATCTTCTATCTCCATATCTTCACAATCATTTGCTTTATCAGGAGTAACAAAAGAAACTGGATTTGCATCAAAAGAAATTCTTGATGGTTTATAAATCACTATAGCTCCAGTTATAGATTTCAATCCACTTGAACCTCCAACTCTAGTTACATCACCATCATCATCTTCACCATCAACATTAAATGCATTAAAGCCTGGATGTTCATCAAAATCAGAATCTTCATAATCAACTCTTTCTTCCTCCTCTTCATCATCAATGTTTACATAAACAGGATCAACATCAGCACTTTCAGAAATGTGAACTCTTTCAGTATCTACAGCCTGAGTCTCAGAATGAATAACTTTATCTTGAATCTCATTAAGTCTTTGCCGCAACATCAGATTCTCTTTCTTCAAATCAATAATCTTATCATTTTGTTCCTTAGACAATCTCTCCAATAATGCAATTCTATCATTCATCATGTTCTTATCTTGCACATCCTCTTCTCTCCACTTTTGTAATTGATCAATATGATTTCTCATCATTTCCAAATCAGTTTGAATTGAAGTAGATTGTTTTTCAGTCTCAGCTTTCTCCTTCTGCTTCTTGTATTTATCAAATTCGTGAGACAGAATAGAAATCCTCCTTCTCAATTCAGAATCATCATAATCCAAAGAGAAGTTTAAATCCAAATCATCTAAACCCTAAAACATTGAATCAACTCTGGAAGTAGAAGCTTCTTGAAATGCTGTAGTAACTGTAGTAGCATTCACAAATGAAGGCATGAATGATGCTACATTTACATGATCAAAACTAGGCATAGAAGCTTCAGTATGCACAGGAACTTGAGATGTAAAAACAACAGTCTCTGGAACAGATACAGTAGTAGAAACTGGTATAGAAGAAACAGAAATAGATACTAGTACTGAAGATGTAGTCACAGGAGAAGAAACTATAATCCTTGGAGTCCTTGACTTCTTTCTCTTAGGCACACTAGCCATCTTCTTCTTCTATGGCCTTGAAGTCTCTGGTTCATCAACAATAAAATTAGGATCATTCCTCTCTTATCTTTCTTCCATGTTTTGTTGCAGTTGCATTGGCTTTCTCTTCAATCTTCTCACCATTCAATTTCCAACTTGAACAGTTTCCATTTCAGATTCAGTGGATTCTTCTTCCATTTCAGCATCAACATTCTCAGCCTCAACATGTGGAGATGAAATAGTAGCATCAGCTTGTACGTGAACATCAGGTTGATCATGATAAATGACTTGAAGAGGAACAAATGTAGTATGAGCTACATTTGGAGTTACTTGTTCTTGCTCTTGTACTTGCTGATGAGATTGGGATGATTGTGCTTGAGTTTCTTGTTCTTGTTCTTGTGCTTGTTGATCATCATCATCTATATGTTCACTTTCTGAATTGGAATCATCATGTCTCCATGCATCATTCAATGGAGCAACATAATTGGCTCTTGCACAATGACAAATCAAATCTTTTGTCAGAACCACATCACCACTCTTCGGATAAATCTTCACTTGTCCCAGACTTGAATCAGTCATATGCTTTAACTTCAGAATATCAGAGGCAACTCTTGGTAAATTCTGCTCAGGAAACTTCTCATCAATCAACATCTGGATGAATCTTGGATACATAAAGAATTTATCATTTGCCTTAGTAATGTTGTCCGAAAGATATCTGAATATCATAGAAGAAAAGTTAAATGGTTTGTTCAGAATCAAAGCAACCATTGCAGATCTCATCAATCCCTTAGCTCATCGAAAGTGTCTTTCCTCATACTGATGCAATGTAAAAGTACATGTGCAAGAAACTTATACTGTAAATGCAGCTTTCCTTTCTTGATTGAATACTCACTGTAAACTCCAAAGTACTTGATCCTCATGAAGCATCCTTTGATACACCTTTCAGGAATTAATGTCATTACTTTAGGTTCTCCATTGAACTGCAACACTCTCCTCACATCTGCTTCGGATATTCTGATCACCTGTCCCAAAACACTAGCTTCAATCACATATGCATCATCTACAGTAATCAACCTTGTAGATTCCCAGAAGCTCTGAATTTGAGATCTATATATGTGAAAGGAATAGGATATAGCATAGTAAATCCTTGATCTTCTCAGAAACTCTATCATAGGTCTAAACTCTTTGCCATTCTTTGTAGTTGGATCCAAATAAGCACATAAATTGTGTTTATCACCGAATGCTAGATTTTCCATACCTACAATTAAAAAAAACAACAATTTAAAAAAAATTAACAAAAATTCAAAAATTCAAAAATTCAAAAGTTAAAAAAAAATTCTAAGTCTAAATCCAGCAAACCCCCTGTGCCGAGCCTATTGTCGACAAACATAAATTCAAGACAAACATGTTTAACATCACGAACCTCAAAGATGAACGAACCTATGAATCTAAAGCGAACCTTATAGTCAAACGAACCTTTGACCAATAAAGGTTCGGTTCTAGAATTTGAAAAGGTTCGGTCCGATCCTTTTGAATTCAGACGAAGCTGATGAAATCAACGAACCTAATTCAGTTCAAACGAAACTGTTCAAATTTGAAATCAAAATTAAAATCAACAAATTAGATTAAGCAAATGATATCCATAGGTTCGCCATTGACAGATTAACAACTTTAGTAAAAGCATTTTCCCTCAAATTTTGATTTAAACAGGCTTAATCAAATGAACATAGGTTCGACTAACTGAACTTAAAAATCAAAAAATATACAAATCTAGCCGGTGAATATTCAATCTATTTACCTTTTTAAAATCACAATGCAATTACGAGTCTAATGATATAAGGCAATGATACTGAGAGTCACAAAATCGAAAAAATCAAAATCAAGTCAAGAAGGTTTGTTTCTGAAACTCTTATGAAAGTGACGAAGCTCTCTCATGAACCTTTTGACTTTATACCTTTTCAATTTTCAAACGAACCTGTGAAACAAACCTTTTTCACGAACCTACAAACAAACCTTGTTGAAAGAACCTATCAACAAACTTATCAAACGAATCTCTCAGCAAACCTTTTGAACAAACCTCTCAGCAAACCTTCTGAACGAACCTCACAACAAACCTTCAGAACGAACCTCTCAACAATTTCACATTTTTTAAAAATCAAGTTTATTTAAAATTTCAAACAAGCCAACACTTTGGTGTTTCAGATTTTAAACAAATAATCAATAATTATTGATTTAACATCAGATATACAAAAAAAATTTTTGGATTTTTCAAATTTTATATCAAACACACCACAATATTAATTTTGTAATAAACCTAACATGAAATATGAAAATAAACAAAACAAACTTATATTTTTGGTGAGAAAAATCCAGACATGAGATCATATTGCATTAAAATCATCAACACAACCTGATTGAATTAATTAATATGTTTATTAGCAAATTACAATTCAAAAATCCAATTTAAATTTAATTACTTAGTTAAGATATCAAATGAAATCAAAACCATCAAATACTTTATGTTCCTCATTTACTTGAACACAACCCCGTTTTGTGAATAATTAAACAAACAATAATGTTCTTGAAACAATTTAATTCAATTATAACTAGTTTGATCATGCAAAAACAAAATAAAATTTCTTTTTGAAAAACAACAAAATGTAAAACAAATTGAAATTGTTCAAAATCTTGGAATCAAGGTTGATACTTTCGTATGCTCAGATGATCTAGAAAATGAACGAAACAATAATTTAAGATTAAGCTTCTAACAATCAGATCGATATTCTCATATACGGAGAGACTGTCCAAAACTTAATCAAACCAAGAAAAAAAATTTGAATTGTTTAAAGCTATAACAATCAGGTCGATACGTAAGTATACGCAGAGAATGATTCAGCTTTAAACTAAAATAAAATAAAGAAAATTTAGAATTTCTTTTAAAATTGAACACATGATCAAAAACTAGCAATTTAGTAATTTTTATTCAAGAAACATATTGTAAGATTAACAACCACTCATTCAGGACAAAGCTAAGCACTGTGTTCTAAGCAACTGTTTCCCGCAAAGTATAATCATAATTTTGTCAAATGTTATCTCAACTAAGTTATAAACCTACCAACATATCATACTAACTAATTGTAAATGCTCTTTATGTTTAAATTCTAGTATGATACAGATGTGCTCAGATGATCCAGAAAAGGTTCCAAGTGTTCCAAATTTGGCTTTCGATTATGGAGTAATTCATAACAGTTTTTTATTGTGTCTTTTGACTATTAAGACTCTGTTCAAAGTAAAACAAGCAGTTGCCACAGCTTCACTCCAAAAAGTAATAGGAAGTTTAGAATCAGCTAGCATTGTTCTCGCAGACTCAATCAAAGTCATGTTCTTTCATTCAGCAACACCATTCATTTGAGGCTCATAAGGTGCACTGAACTGCTGCTGAATGCCTTTGGAATTACAAAATTCCTCCATTCGATGATTCTTAAACTCAGTCCCATTATCAGATCGTACACGTCTCACCCTCAATTTATATAAAGTCTCCAACCTATTTATCAGCAACATAAAATTTTCATAAGTATCTAATTTATGCTTTAAAAACATAACCCATGAAAATCTTAAAAAGTCATCAGTCACAACAAAACAATAAGATTCACCACCTATACTTTTCACATTAATTGGTCCAAACAAATCCATGTGAAGAAGTTCAAGTGGCATATCAATAGAAAAAAATTTCTTTGTTTTGTGAGACTTCCTTTTCTGTTTACCCATTTTACATGACACACACACGTCCGGAAGTTTAAAATGTTTAACAGAAACACCCTCAACTAAATGATTATGCACAACATGATTCATTTTCCGAATATGAATATGTGCCATTCGCTTGTGCCATGAACGTGTATCCTGTTCAGTAGCTTTGGACACGAGACATGTTTCCACTTTATTTACTGTCCCCGCCTTTGCCATGTTGTCACACCCCGGGCCGGCGGGAACGGATCGGGTTTTCCCGTCGGGCGGAAGGTTCCCGGGGCGCGATATCTTGAGTGATAATCAAATGATCAGATTGTTTACATAGCACATGATAAATAAAAGAGAAATGCTAACACATCCATGATATAGAATTACAAGATTAAATTACACTGTATCGTTCTTAATTTAATCAAGTAAATCTATCAAAAAGAATCAATGTATCTATATCTTGTATATGTACAAGATATACAAAAGATGATTCATTGTTTAGTCATCAAAAGTAGCTAGGTCTTCTAAAAGTCCACTAGCTAGTCCTTGCATAATAGTAGCTACACCTGTTCATCACCTGAGAAAACATGTATTTAAACAAAGTCAACACTAGGTTGGTGAGTTCATAAGTAAGTTAATGTAAAACCTTGATTCATTCACTTGCACATTCACAATGATAAATACGTTACTTGTATGTTACTTGTTTCACCTGTTCTCCCAATGGCTCCTCAATAGTTATAGTCACAAATACTATATTATCCTAGTAGTGATGCTTATATATAGGGCATATGTAAGGGAACTAAGCCCTAGCCAACATCCCACCACATCACCACTAGAACTCCACACTACTTGCAATACAACTATTGATTTCCATTCCCAATTCACATGTTTGTCCCATTGATCACCTGTGATATCATGAATAGAATAATATATTGATAGCGTTGTAGTTATCAAACCGAAGTATTGATAACCAATATATGTGTTAAGGATATTAGATTCTCAATCTATTCCTTGTATTATTCTATATTGTGGGGTTAACTGTTGTTTCACTTTTAGATATTAAAAGTGTTAGTTAACTGTTTGTAATGTAATCTCAATGCAACGTATAGAGACCAAAAGGAATCCATTGTGATCCTCACGTAATCAGATTACAATGCACCCGATTCACCTCTATCCCTCCGTGTGATCCCAATGCCTTCATCGAAACTGTTACTAGTAATATGACACGAGAGAAAATAAATTCCTCCGTCTACTAGACAAAGGTAACGATGGATGATGTACATCTGTGTTGTTGCTGATCTCAATGTGATTAACAAAGTTGAATAAGAGCTTGTCTTATTACGTTGTGTTAATCATGATACGAATGATATTGTCATCATGAAGTTACGTTATCATGACATCATTCGCTTGAACCCATATGATCACCATAACATCCTTAAGCCGTATTAAGAACAAGTCTTAATACTCTTAAGTCACGCATGGCGGTGAAAGAATCAATGCGATCATACTATCACATAGTATGTTTTTAAGGTGTATATTAAGTGTTATAAGTGCTTGACTTATCACGCTTAATCAATTATAATGTGGAATGATATTTAGAAGATATTTTATCTTCTAATCATTCATGTGTTGTGAAGTGTCACCATGTTCCACTGTAGTAGTTCTCATTGTTTGTTTGTGTATGAATTGTCTCAATGTTTGCTCATGTAGGAATAACTAAGTGTTATAAGATAAAATCTTATAACTATGTTATTCAAATGTGTTGATGATTATAAAATTACATTATCATAATCATCTGAGTTTCCCTGTTATCTCATGATCATACAAGCATGCATACAATGATAAGCGATAATAAACAATTTAATATTATCTAAATCAAAGTATAAATAACATGTTAAGCAGAACTTTTAAACAAATAAAAGTAAACATGTTTCTTAGCCCCGAGAGTTTAAAATCAGTAAAGATTAAAGAAAAAGGGGCATATGAACTCACCTTGTTGTAGTAGGGTTGACTTAGTTTAGAAAGAAAGAATACACGCGCTCTTTGTTGTTCTTGTGGTGAATTCACGACCCTGTATGGATTTCACGTTGTATTTAACTCATAAGTATTCATTATAGTAATTTGTGTGCGTGTGTGTGTTAGCTTTAGATTAGCTAACCTTCGTATGTCTTGGTCATCATTCGGCCTTGAATTCCCTTATTATATTATGCACTAACACTTATTCCATTTAGCTTAGATCATAATACTATCTTACACTTGTTTAATCCACTTAAAAATTATATGATAATAGTTCTTAAGTGTTAGTCTTGTGTATTTATTAAAATGTTGTTATCTTTGAATAACGCATGTTTGTTAATCCTTTCACGCATACGTTATATGCCAAGGGAATCCCGTGAATCGAACGTGTATTCTTAGGCCGAATAGAATATCCCAATCTAACCCAAAGTGTGTGTCAAACCAATTGTTGTTGGGTTGGTCCTAACTACGAATGGGCTTAAAGATTTGTCATGGGCCCAACGAGTTTAGTATTGGGCCGTGTATGAGTTGTGGGCTGCCCCAATGGGCCATGCAAATTGTCATTGGGCCGAATGATGTTTGGGCCTTGGGCCGGTTTATTAATGTTAAATAAATCAAGAAATTGGACCGATATTATGGGCTGTGAAGGGGCTGGGCCTGGGTCCTATGGTTTCTTGATTGGGCCACTAATTGGGCCTAGTTAGTTGGCCTTTAACCGATCAGATGGGTGTGCGGCTAGCACATCCAGCTCACCATAGTTCCTCAGGTGATAAAGGTTCGGCCAAGGAAATAGCTGTCATGGGTTCGTTTAGGACCAACTTCTAGAGGGTTCGTGAGCATGACTATAAATGGTTCGGTGGTTTCCATGGTTCGGCTGTAGGGAGGGGTTCAGCAGATCACCAGGGTTCGTAAACCTCCTAGGGTTCGGTTGATGATGTCAGATAAGCTTTAGATTGTCACGGGTTCGGCCACATGGGTTCGTGAGGGTTGGGTTCGTGTACTCCTGGTTCGGCAACCTCATAGGTTCGTGAGTATGTAAAGATTCGTGGCCGTCACAAGGGTTCGTCTAGGTTCCTGTTGGTTCTGTGTTAGTGCATATTTGTAATTGTTTGCTATTCAAAAGTTGTATTTATTTTGATTTTGTAAAGGTTCGTCTAAAGGTTTGTCAAGGTTCGTCTGGCCCACCAACCTAGGCAGGTTCGGCGAACCTATAACCTTGAGATGGTTCGTCTTGCGAACCTAAGGGTTTGCTCAGCGAACCTTAGGGTTCGGCTAACGAACCTAAGGTTCGCTGGTCTGTAGTATAAATAGAAGTTGTGTTTGTTTTTCACTAGAACTTTTGACAGATCTGCTGATATTCTCTGTGTGAGAATTCTGTAATTCTGAGTAAATACTTGTAATCATTGGTTGATAATACAAGAGGTGTTTATTGAATTGCTTGTGTGCTTGAGTTTTCTACATATTGACTATGGATTCTGCACGTAGTTGATAGATAGTAGGACTTGTGATTCGATCCTGAACGGTTTCACCAAACCAATAGTGGTATCAGAGCGTTTGGTGAAGTTCTACACTACAAATTCAAGGATTTCAAGCAATTGAAGAGTTGAAGATATGAAGATCATCAATGGCTACTTTCTATTTTCTTCTTGATTGATTTTTTGGTGATTTGAGGCTGTTTTCATTGTCAATTGTTGTTGAATTACAACAATTGAAGTTTTGGAGGTGTTTTGGTAGAGATTTGGAAGGATTTTTTTGAAGTTTTGGAAGGTTTCCCGCTCAAAAGTTTCAAAATCTGCGCTACAGGTTCGTGGGACGAACCTGTGACTTGCTGAAGACAAAGGTTCGTTGTTATTCTGGTTTTTCAGAAGGTTCGTTTGATAGTTCGCTGAAGGTTCGGTAATAGTTCGGCGAAGGTTCGGCAAAGATTTTGTCAAGGTTCGACAAGTTTGGGTGATAGTTCAACAGAGGTTCCCTGCTTACTGTTCATAATTCGGCTGAGGGTTCGCTTGAACTAAAGGTTCGCCAGTTTCTTGGTTCGTCTGTGCAAAGGTTCGTGAGTTTCAAGGTTCGCTGCTCAAAGGTTCGCTGCTCAGAAGACAAATTTTGTCCATAGGTTCGGCTGAGGTTCGTCTGTAGGTTCGGCTGAGACAATATTTTGTCTGAAGGTTCGGGTGAGGCTAGTTTGAGGTTCGGCTAGGGTTATTTTGGAAAACGGTTCGCTGCTTTCATTTCTGAAATCATGTCTGACATGTACGCTGCAATGGCAAGTCAAAATTCCAAACTTCATCAGTGAGACTGAAGTGGGCAGTACTAATAAAGTGCCAAAGCTATTGGATTTGGCTGATTATGACAACTGGAAAGGAAGATTTGAGACGCATCTCAATGGCACAGATACAAACTTATGGGAAAGTATTTTATCTCCTTATGAGAGACCGAGGGTAGTTGGTACTGATTTGATTCAACTCTTGGAAAGACTGGATGTTGATGAACGGAAGAAGTATGACTCGGAAAAGAAAGCTTATTGGTTATTGAGTCAGGCCATTCCCAATCAAATTCTACATCAGTTTGATGAATACAAGACTGCTTACAGTCTTTGGAATGCATTAAAGGCAAGAGTTGAAGGCAACACAAATCTGAAGAAAATGAAGGCTACTGACATTAGAAAGGAATTTGAGAATTTCAACATCATTGGAAATGAGACTCTAGATGCCTTGATTACCAGATACAGACACTTGTTGACTGAAGTGAGGAAATATGGCATTGAGTACTCAGAAGATGAGAAGATTGATTGTCTGGCTGATGCATTACCAGATAAATGGAATTCCTTGGTGCTCATAATGAGAGAAAACCTACCTGGATTGACATTGGTAGAGTTTATTCAGAAATTGGAGGAACAAGAAATGAAGGACAAACGTAAAGCAAGACGTGTAAATGTCACACAAGATCCCTCCTTGTATGGTGGTTCAGTTGTGTTAGTACATGTTTGTAATTGTTTGCTATTCAAAAGATGTATTTATTTTGAGTTTGTATAAAGGTTCGGCTAGGTTATGCCTAAGGTTCGTCTGGCCCATGAACCATAGCATATTGGCGAATCTATTGGAGTTGATAGGTTTAGCGAACCTATGGCCTGGCAAAGGTTCGGCGAACCTTTTGATGGTCTTTATAGGTTCGTCTAGCAAACTTAAGGGTTCGTTCAGCGAACCTTAGGGTTCGGCTGGCAAACCATAGGTTCGGCTAGTAGTAAAGGTTCGCTGGTCCAGTTTCTATAAATAGCAGGCTTGTTTGTAGATCTGGTAGAACTTTTTGACAGATCTGCTGATATTCTCTGTGTGAGAATTCTGTAATTCTGAGTGAATACTTGTAATCATTGGTTGATAATACAAGAGTTGTTTATTGAATTGCTTGTGAACTTGAGTTTTCTACATATTGACTATAGATTCCGCACGTAGTTAATAGTTAGTAGGACTTGTGATTCGATCCTGAACGGTTTTCACCAAACCAACAGTGGTATCAGAGCGTTTGGTGAAGTTCTACACTACAAATACAAGGATTTCAAGCAATTGAAGAGTTGAAGATATGAAGATCATCAATGGCTACTTTCTATTTTCTTCTTGATTGATTTTCTGGTTTTTGAGGCTGGTTTCATTGTCAATTGTTGTTGAATTACAACAATTGAAGTTTTGGAGGTGTTTTGGTAGAGATTTGAAAGGATTTTTTGAAGTTTTGGAAGGTTTCCCGCTCAAAAATTTCAAAATCTGTGCTACAGGTTCGTGGGACGAACCTGTGACTTGCTGAAGACAAAGGTTCGCTGTTATTCTGGTTTTTCAGAGGGTTCGTTTGATAGTTCGCTGAAGGTTCGGCAGAGGTTCGGCAATAGTTCGGCGAAGGTTCGGCAAAGATTTTGTCAAGGTTCGGCAAGTTTGGGTGATAGTTCGGCAGAGGTTCGCTGCTTACTGGTGGTTCAGTTGCTACACCACCTGCAGCATCTGCAAAGATTCAGACTGCTTTTGTGTCTAGAACTTCTGAAACTACTTAGAGTCCTTCTGTATCTTCAAGTTCTAGTTCACATTGTCCGATCAATGAGAAAAAGTCTGAATCTACACCACCTCCAGTGCAGCTCAACACTACAAATCTGGGAAAAGTTAGAATTGAAGCAGTTAAAGACCATATGTCTATTTTATCATGTGTGGTTAGTGCATATGATGAGCAAGTGGGAGGAAGAATTGGCAATGTAAATCTGACTTTTGAAGATTATGCTCAACTTGATGAAGATGAGATGGAACTTATTGATACGCAGTGGGCATTAGCAAGTGTTATTCGCAGAATAAATCGTTATGAGAAGAAAACTGGGAAGAAATTTACTTTTGACCGGAACACAAAGTTTGGATTCAATCCAAAATCTACACAGTGTTATAACTGTGGTGAACATGGTCATTTTGCAAGAGAGTGCAAAAATCCCAAGAAGCAAGGTAATCTGAATCCTTTCAAACCAAAGGAAGAGTATCAGAAAAAGAAAGAGAAAACTGAAAAATCTTCTTCTAAAGCACTTGTAAGTCAAGCAGATAAAGGCTATGACTGGGGTAAACAGTATGATGATCTTATGGGTGCTCTCATGGCTTCGTTGGAAGAAGAATCCGGGAAAGGAAAGGAGAAGGTTGATGAATTGAATGAGGTACATAGTGATTTGCATGAGATGATAGATAGACTCAAGGAGATGAACTCACAGCTTACTTCTGATCTGAGAACATGCACAGAAGCAAATAAGAAGTTAATCTCTAAAGAAAAAGCTTTTGATAAAAAGATAATTGATCTGAGTAAAGAAAATGAGGATTTGAAGATAAAAGTGTTACAAAACAATCACGATGTTTCTGTGCATCTAGATTCAGTTAAGAAATTGAAAGTAGAGTTGTCAGCTGCCAAAGCTGAAGCTGAATTGAACAAAGCCAAACTTGAGAATTATCAGAATTCTGCATATGTCATTGATTATTTTGCGGCTATGCAAAACTCTTCGAGGGATAATTCTGGGATTGGTTTTCATGCTATGCCACATCCTCCTAGTTATATTCCAAGACCACAACTTGATCCAGATCTGGAAATTAATCCAGTTTTCTTAAAGGAAAATGTTTCTGATCAAGTGTCTGAGGCTGTGGAAAGTTCATCATCTCATGAGAGTGAATCTATTGATTCTGATGCTCCGATCATTAAGGACATTACTGATTTAGAATATCCAGATGATATTCTAAGAATGATTGGTCATCAACAAGTCAAGTCTGTGGAAAAGAAGAGTCCAGTTTTTCAGAAATCAAAATTTGAAGTAAAATCAACAGGGAATTCAGTGATTAAACAAAAGTCTGTTTCCAAATCAAACCTAAACGTCAAGACTACTTCTACTATCAAGCCAATTGTGTTTGTTGAGTCTTCAACAACACAAAAAGGAGAGTCAAGTAAAGTTTTTCAAAAACAAGAAAAATTTTCTAAAAAGATTGATAACAAGTTTGTCAAAGTTGTTGACAAGGTTAACCAAAGTGGGACTGGAAACAAGGGCAAATCAAAGATTTATCAAAAGAATGACAAAAGTAAAGCCACTGGTTTGAAGAAAAAGATTTTATCTCCGTCTGTAGCATCCAAATCTTTGGATTCATCTAAGGGGTGTGATGAAAAGCCAAAGAAGGTGTCATCAAGAAAATGCTATAGATGCGGGAAACTGGGACATGCCATTGCTGAATGTGATATGGACAATTGTAACAGATTTCAGACTTTTACTCCACGAGAAACACGACAGTGTTTCACTTGTGGAGGAAAAGGGCATATTTCTGTTGATTGTCCAAATCACAAGGTCAAGAAGAAAACCTCTTCTAATGACAGTCGGGTGATTCATACTAGTAGAACTCCTAGGAGGGTAAAGCCTAGTGAGGAAGAGATGAAAATTCTCAGGAAATTTGATCCTGATTGTGTTTGGGTCAAGGAAGAAAAGTTTCATAAAAGACAACTTTTTGATAACAACCAAAAAGGTAAAAAGGTTTTGAAAACGACATCATCATCTGATGATGAGTTTTATGACACTTTTTCTTCTAAACATTTTCCAAAACAAACTGTTAATTCTAATTCTTTTTGGAAAACCAGACACAGGTCAGGTGATAGATTTTTTGTGTGCAAGGATGAATACTTAGAAGATGGGTCTTCAAGTAGTCCATCAAGATCGAACAACAGGAGGCTGTTCGGGGAGACTCAACGCCGAAAGGGCAGGAGTCATCCCTTTTGGTACTGATCATTTGTTTTTAATTTATGGTGCAGGTAGCATTCACGGGCCATATCAACAATCGCTGGATTGTTGATAGTGGATACTCCAGGCACATGACGGGAGATATCAGTTTGTTGAAAGATTTTCGGGAGATGAACGGTTGTTATGTTAACTTTGCAGGTGATAAGGGTGGTCAAATTACTGGGTGTGGTAGTTTGTCTAATGGTAAAGTTTCCTTTGATAATGTGAATTACTCCAAGGAGTTAACTAACAATTTGTTAAGTGTGTCACAGATAAGTGATAAAGGTTATAAGGTTTTGTTTGACGAGAAGAAATGCTATGTGCTCAAGCAAGGAATTCAAATTCCTGAAGATTGGATTTTAATGACTGTAGACAGGTGTAAAGATTTGTATGTTTTAGACATGGCAAAGGCGGAGACTGTTAACAAAGTTGAGACGTGTTTGGCGTCGAAGGCCACAGAGCAGGATACTCGGTCTTGGCATAGGAGGATGGGCCACATACACATCAGAAAGATGAATCATCTTGTACACAATCACTTGGTAGATGGTGTACCGGTTAAACATTTCAAATTACCTGATGTGTGTGTTTCGTGTAAGAAAGGCAAACAGAAAAGGAGGTCACATAAGTCTAAAACTGTGTTTTCTATTGAGAAACCTCTAGAACTCCTTCACATGGATCTGTTTGGACCGATTAATGTGAAGAGTATTGGGGGTGAATCATATTGCTTTGTAGTGACCGATGATTTTTCTAGATTTTCATGGGTTATGTTCTTAAAATTGAAATCTGAAACTTATGAAAATTTTGTTTTGCTTGTAAACAGATTGGAGACTTTGTACAAGTTGAGGGTTAGGCGGGTTCGATCAGACAATGGAACAGAATTTAAGAATCAGAACATGGAAGCTTTCTGTGATTCAAAGGGCATCCAGCAGCAATACAGTGCACCGTATGAACCACAAATGAACGGTGTAGCTGAGAGAAAGAATCGTACTTTGATCGAGTCTGCTAGGACAATGCTTGCTGATTCAAAGCTGCCCATTACATTCTGGAGTGAAGCCGTAGCGACCGCTTGTTTTACTCTCAACAGAGTGCTGATTGTCAAACGACATAATAAAACATGCTATGAGATTCTTCAGAATCGGAAACCAAATTTGGAACACTTGGAACCTTTCGGGGCTCCATGTACCATGCTAAAGAAAGATGCTAAATTCAACTCCAAAGTTGAAGAAGGTTTCTTTCTTGGCTATAGCCTACCTAACAAACGTGTGTTTAACAAACGCACGGGTGTTGTGGAACTCTGGTATAATGTGGATGTTCAACGACATACATCTATACCAGAAGGCAAAGGTCCAAATTGGCTTTTCGATTATGATAAGCTTTTTGAGTCGTTCAATTTGTCTCCTAATTTTACTGATGATGAGATATCCTTACAGATGTTATATGATTTACAGAATACTGAAGAGCAAGGAGTTTCTCATTCATCTGAAGATGTTCGTCCAACTGAAGAAGGCACTTCTGAAGTAGTAAATAATGACTGGTCATCGGAGGATGATCAAGATGTTTTTGAAGATGTTGTTTCTGATGATCAAAATGCTGATCAGAATATCACCAATCTTGATCATGGTGTTGGTATTCCGCAAGTGCCAGTGTCTAGAGTTCATGTGAATCACCCTATGGAGCAGATCATTAGTAATCCGTCTGATGGAGTGAGAACGAGAAGACAAGTTGTATCTGAGGATAGCTTGTATGTTTAGCTGGAGCGAAATCATGGGACTCAAGAGTTATGGATGCATTTTGCATTCGTTTCTCAGATTGAGACTAAGTCTGTAACTGAAGCCCTGCGTGAGCCTGCCTGGGTGGAGGCCATGCAAGAGGAGCTTAATCAGTTTCAGAAACTTGGAGTATGGCATTTGGTAGATTTACCAAAGGGTGAAAAGAAGATAGGCACCAGGTGGGTGTTGAAGTGTAAGCGAGATGATCGAGGCGTGATTGTTCGAAACAAGGCACGTTTGGTTGTCCAAGGGTTCAGACAAATAGAAGGAATTGATTATGACGAGGTTTTTTGCACCAGTGGCGCGGCTTGAAGCGATAAGATTATTTCTATCTTTTGCTGCCCACAGGAAGTTTAAAGTCTTTCAACTGGATGTTAAGTCTGCATTCCTTTATGGTTCATTGAAGGAGACAATATACGTTTGTCAGCCACCGGGTTTTGAGGATCCTATCCACCGGGATCAGGTCTATATCCTCGACAAAGCACTGTACGGTCTTCATCAAGCTCCTCGAGCTTGGTATGAGACCCTCTCGACTCACCTTATTGAACACGGGTTCAATAGGGGTCAGATAGACAAAACTCTGTTTTATCGGGAAAAGGGCAAGGACATTCTTCTTGTTCAGATCTATGTGGATGATATCATCTTCGGATCTACCGATGAACAGTTGTGTTTAGAATTTAAACAGGTTATGATTGAGAAGTTTGAGATGAGTGCGATGTCTGACATCAAGTTCTTTTTGGGTTTACAAATCGATCAGTCTGATGATGGTATTTTTATCCATCAGACTAAGTACATTCAAGACGTGCTAAAACGGTTTAGCATGCTTGACTGTAAACCCATTTCCACGCCCATTCAGCCCAATCACGGGATTGAGCCGGATATTAAGGGGGGGCTAATCGATGCTACATTATATCGTGGAATGATAGGGAGCTTGATGTATCAGACTGCCTCTAGACCAGATATTGTATTCGCTACAAGTATCTGTGCTCGCTATCAATCAAAACCTAAGGTTTCTCATCTGATTGCAGTCAAGAGGATATTACGTTATCTGAAGGGTACTCCAGACACCGGTCTGTGGTATCCTAAGGATGATAACTATTCCTTCCATGCTTACAGTGATTCTGATTATGGAGGATGCAAGACTGACTCCAAATCTACTACTGGAGGTGCTCAGTTTCTGGGGGAGAGGTTAGTCTCATGGCAGTTTAAGAAACAGACATCTGTTGCTACATCTACATGTGAAGCTGAATATGTAGAAGCTGCCAGTTGTTGTTCCCAAGTCTTGTGGATACAACAACAAATGAGAGACTATGGACTTAATTTTTTAACTACCCTGATTCACGTAGACAATGAGGCTGCGATTGCAATTACCAAAAATCCAGTGTATCATTCACGTTCAAAGCACATTGATATTCGGTTTCATTTCATACGAGACTGTTATGAAAAGAAACTGATTGATGTGGTGAAGATACACACAAACGAGCAAAGGGCAGACCTTCTCACCAAGGCCTTTGATAAACAACGTTTTGAGTACTTACTCAAATTAAATGGGATCAGGGTCATGGGTGAGGTAATCAAGAATCAAATTCCTTCGTAATCAACTTTATTGAATTAACATCAGATTTTTTCTTTATTTTTTTGTGTTTTAGATTTTAGGGGGAGAATAGTTGTAGAAAATACAAAAAAACATTAAAAAAATCAAAAACACAAAAACATTAAAAAATTAAAAATCTGAGAAATTGATTTAACTAAATGAGAAATGATAGTACATTATTTGCATTTGGAAATATTTCTGTTTGTGTTATTAAAATTTATAAAATAATTACAAGTATTAAGAGTGATGTGTTGATAGGTTTATAACTTAGTAAAGATAAGTTTAAATAAATTTTTGGTGATACTTTATAAGAAACAAGTGCTTAGAATGCAGTACTTAGTTTTGTCCTGAAAGAGTGGTAATTTTTTTGACAAAATGTTTCTTGAACAAAAAGTCAAATTACTAGTTGATCATGTTTTTAATTTTTAAAAGAGATTCTGATTTGGTTTTTCTTTTATTTTAGTCTAAAGCTGATACATTCTTTGCGTATACTTACGTATCGACCTGATTGTGTTAGTTTTAGACAATTCAAATTTGTTTTTTCTTGTTTTTGATTTAGATTTGGACAATCTATGTGTATATGGAAATATCGAACTGATTGTTAATTCTTAATCTTAAATTATTGTTTAGTTCATTTTCTGGATCATTTGAGCATACGTAAGTATCAACCTTGATTCCAAGATCTTGAACAAATTCAAATTGTTTTCTATTTGGTTATTTTCAAAAAGAAATTCTGCTTTATTTTTGCATGATCAGTTAGTTAAAATTGATATAATAAGTTTGAGAACATTTATGTTTGTTTAATTATTCACAAATCGGGGATGTGTTCAAGTAAATGGATTATTATAAAGTGTTTGATAATTTTTGTTTAAACTGATTTCTTTACTAAGTAATTAAACTTAAAAGAATAAGTATATTAACAATCATTTTAGACTTGTAATTTGCAAATAATTGTTATATAATACAAACAGATATGTTGAAAATTGTAAAATAATATGATCTCATGTCTGAATCTTTCTCAAACAAAAAGATTTTATTTTTCATAGTTTAGTTAGTCTTTGTTAGATTGTAGATTAATTGTTCTAAAAATTTAAAAATTACAAAAAGATTTTATATTAAATTTGATGTTAAATCAATAATTTTTGATTATTTGTTTGACTTTGGAACAATTAAACATGAATTTGTTTTGAAATTAAAAGAAAAAAAAATCAAGTTTTGAAAAAAGGTTCGGCTGATGAAGGTTTGAGAAGGTTCGCTGGTAAGGTTCACCATTTAGGTTCGCTGGCTAGATGTGTTAGCTAGGTTCGTTGAAATGGTTCGCAAGATAGGTTCGTTGAGATGGTTCGCTGGAAAGGTTCGTTGAGAATAGTTCGTTGAAATGGTTCGTTGCAAAAAGGTTCGTTACCATGGTTCGCTGAAAAGGTTTGTGAGGTATAAATATAGGGTTCGTGAAAATGGTTCGTTACTTTCATCTGTTTCACAGTCGACGAACCCTCAACAGAGATTTTTTCGTTTTTCGATTGAGAGACTCCCAGAATTTTTCGTTGATATCATTAGTTTCAGAATCATCTCGTGAACATTTCTAGGTAGAAATTTTTGATTTTGACCGACTAATTTGAGAGATCTGAGAGATTTTAAGATTTTTAAGATCGAATCTGTAATTGGACATAAAACTGGTTAAAATCTAAAAATGGGACAAACCATCTTCATTAAAGTTGTTCATCGGCATGTTTCGAACCTGGGTGTCAAATTTTATTATCAAATTCGATGTTTTGAAATTTTGATTTCAAATCTGGAAATGGTTCGCTGATGAACAGGTTCGTGTGAATGAACAAAGGTTCGCCGAACCTTAAAAGTTCGTTTGAATCTAATAGGTTTGTGGCAAACCTCTGGATTTCAAATTAACCGAACCTTTTGGTCAAGGTTCGTTTGTCCAACAGGTTCGTGTGATATAAGGTTCGTTCACATAAAGGTTCGTTCAAAAGGTTTGTCTAATGATTAGGTTCGTCTGATTTAGGTTCGTTTAACATTAGGTTCGTCTAAAGTATTAGGTTCGCTGGTCTACTTTAGAAATTTTTGAATTTTTAAAGTTTTGTTATTTTTTAATTTTGTTTCTAATTGTTTTTATTTCTATTTGTAGAAATGGCAAACCTAGTATTTGGAGACAAACATAATGTTTGTGCTTACTTGGATCCTACAACAAAGAACGGTCAAGATTTCAGACCTATGATCGAGTTTCTCAGGAGATCGAGGATTTATTATGCTATCTCCAATTCATGCCAGATATATAGATCTCATATTCAGAGTTTCTGGGGATCAGCTCGTGTTATCTCTGTTGATGATGTTTATGTGATAGATGCGAATGTGCTTGGACAAGCAATTCGTATATCCGAGGCTGATATTAGGAGGGTATTACAGTTTGGAGGTGAACCTGATGGTGTAACTCTCATTCCTGAGAGTTGCATCAAAGGTTGTTTTCTGCGTATTCGTTATTTTGGAGCCTATAACTCCATTTCTGTGAAGAAGGGAAAGCTTCCTCTTCAGTACAAGTTTCTTGCTCATGTTCTACTTCACTGTCTGAGCATGAGGAAAGGCACATTTGATGAGCTAAGGGATTTCATGCAATCTGCTATGGTAGCTCTGATATTGAACAAACCGTTCAATTTCTCTGGCATGATCTTTCGTTATATGTGTGACAATGTCACAAAGTCTAAGGATAGATTCTACATGTATCCTAGATTTGTACAGATGCTGATAGATGAGAGGTTGCCTGAAGGTTTATTACCTAGAGAAGCTGGAGATCTTCTGAAACTCAAGCATATGACTGATTCTAGCTTGGGTCAAGTCAGAGTTTATCAGAGGACTGGGGATGTTGTTTTAGAAAAGGACTTGATTGGTCATTGTGCCAGGGCAAACTATATTGCACCTGATGAGGATGCCTGGAGACATATTGATTCAGAATCTGACAACGAAGATGTTGTAGCTGATGATGATCAAGCACCACCTCCACCTCCTCCCAGACAACAAGTTAAAAAGACTTCTGGTCAATCATCCCGATCCACTCCTCAAGCAAAATCATCTCAAGAACAAAGCTCTCAAGAACCTTTAGAGGTTGATATGTCTGAGCAGCAGACAGAGGCTGATGTTGCGGATGATAATGATGATGAATCTTCTAACACTGAGTCAGAGTATGAGATGGTTCAAGAAGGGAACCAAATGGTGAGGAGACAGAAGAAGAAGTTTGCTCAAATGGCTGAAGAAGAAAGGGCTGAAAGAGCTGATCCTAGCTTTATTCCTGAGGAGCCTGAGTCTTCTAAACCTAAGAAGAAGAAGAGAATGGCCAAAGGAGGGCCTTATGAGAGAAAGAAGACTAAAACTGATAAGACTTTTGTGTCTTCATCTGTTATGACTACATCAGTTTATGTTTCTGCTTCACCAGTTATTACTTCAGTTCCTGTGTCTATTACTCATGCATCTACTGTACAAACTTCTGAGTTTGTACATGTAGCTTCTTTCTCACCATCTTTTGTGGAGGCTACTACTGTATCTACTTCTTTGCCTGAGACTTCTATTCCTCAGGATTCAATTCCTAGAGATGATGTGTTTTCAGGACTTGATGATCTGAGTGATATCAATTTCACTGTGAATTATGATGATACTGATCTTAAGCAAAGATTATCTATTCTTTCCAAGGAGTTTGAGAGCTATAGGAAAGATAAAGAGCAAAAGGTTGCTGAGATAGATGAGATTAAAGCTCAAATGTCATTAATGATGCAGTGGAAAGAGGAGGATTTGATAGAGAAAAAGAAGATTAAAGATAAAATATCTGAGTTGGATTTCTTCATCAAATTACAATCAGAAGATTTAGTTGAATTGAAGAATGAGAATATCGACTTAAGATTCAAGATCAAAGAATTGGAGTCAAAGATTACAAAGTCAGAAGCTTCAAGTTCTGGTGTTGAGAAGGTGTTTGTGGATGTTGATGTGGAAGAGGAGGAAAAGGTGTTAGAAGAGAAGATAGTAGATGTAGAAGAGGAAGAAGAAGAGGTAGATTATTGTGATACTGATATTGATGAACATCCTAATGATCAAGATTTTAATGGTGATGATGAGACTGGTGGTGATGGTACTAGTGGTATGACTGGTGGTTCTGGAGAGTTAAACTCTGTTACTGGGGCTTTAGTGATTTATATTCCTCCAAAGGTGTCTTCTGAAGCTGTTCCGATTAGGTCTATGTCATCTGATAGGGCTAGGGATTGTACTGAAGTTGATTTTGAAGATTTAGATTAAATAGAACATCCCATGGCTATTCTTGATTATTCTCTGCCTACTTTCCTTGATTTATTTAAAATGAATTCTGATATAGATTTGCAGAGGAAGATTTCTGAAATTCAAATGGGTCAAGAAGTAGAAGAAGGAGAGATCATTGGTGAGTTTTCCGTTCAAGATTATCAAGATATATTTGAAGAAGAGGATGAGTTGATGTTTGATTTTGAGGAAGATGAAGATTTTGATTTATCTGATTATGATAAAGATGTTATTGATGAAGAGTTGTTGAATTTAAACACATTGAAGAAAGTGTTTGAAGCTGGAAGTTCGTCAAGAACAACTTTGAATCCAATTAAAGAGAAGACAAATATGGATTTGTGGAAAGAGATCCAAGATGAAACAAAGTACATCATTGATCATTTACATTCTTTCAAGATTATGACAGAAATTTTTGAAGATAAAGATCCAGAAAACCTAACTAAACAATCAAAGATGTTCAAGATTGAATCTAAATCCAAGATGATTGGAAGGATTATTAGTTATGGTTATTTTCATAACATTCCTGGAATTTTAACAGATAAGGGTTGCTATGTGGTTAAACGTACAGATGGATGTCAATACTTTGGCAAAGCTACTGATTTAATGAGTCTACCTGCATTTTAATGTACAAATCTTTCAAGATTGAGAATGATAAAGCCTATTCAGACTCGACACAATGAAATTTTTGAGAACTTGTTAAAGAAAGAAGCTCGTTTTGGATGGAGTTTGTTATCACCTCAGTTCAGAGAAAGATTCAAAGATTATGTAAAGCCTAAAGTCTTCAAGAGACCAAGACTAAGGAAGATTGAACAAGATTGGAATCAATTCTTCAAATTTTGGTTTTATGATGAGAGAACTTCTGAAGGTGTGATTGTTTTGAAACAGAATGATGATTGGAGGGTGATACGAATGCTTGATCCTATCTGGATTGTTAATTCTTCGAGAGAGGATATTATTTTGCTTGATTCAGCTCAGATATATGCTGAGGATGGATTTCATGATTATGGTGTGAGCTTCAAAGATATGGCAATTCAATATCAAACCATTGCACAAATGTGTTTTACTTTGGGAATACATTCTGGTTGCAGTTGGAATGATGTGAATTATCTTTATACTGAGTTGATGCAATTGCAAAAGGAGAGAGATGAAAGAGATGATAGATTGGAAGCAGAAAGGTTGGCTAAGATACCACGTTCGGTTGTTATACGAGCGGTGGATAATGTGGTTGTTGAAGTTGGTGAATCGAGTGGAGTAAAAGACAGAGTTGAAGAAACAGTTGAAGATAAAGTTGAAGATAGAGCTGAAGGCAAATATTCAAGATTTTGATAGCAAACATTTAGGGGAGTTTGTTAGTACATGTTTGTAATTGTTTGCTATTCAAAAGATGTATTTATTTCGAGTTTGTATAAAGGTTCGGCTAGGTTATGCCTAAGGTTCGTCTGGCCCATGAACCTTAGCATATTGGCGAATCTATTGGAGTTGATAGGTTTAGCGAACCTATGGCCTGGCAAAGGTTCGGCGAACCTTTTGATGGTCTTTATAGGTTCGTCTAGCAAACTTAAGGGTTCGTTCAGCGAACCTTAGGGTTCGGCTGGCAAACCATAGGTTCGGGCAGTAAAGGTTCGCTGGTCCAGTTTCTTTAAATAGCAGGCTTGTTTGTAGATCTGGTAGAACTTTTTGACAGATCTGCTGATATTCTCTGTGTGAGAATCCTGTAATTCTGAGTGAATACTTGTAATCATTGGTTGATAATACAAGAGGTGTTTATTGAATTGCTTGTGAGCTTGAGTTTTCTACATATTGACTATGGATTCCGCACGTAGTTAATAGTTAGTAGGACTTGTGATTCGATCCTGAACGGTTTTCACCAAACCAACAGTGGTATCAGAGCGTTTGGTGAAGTTCTACACTACAAATTCAAGGATTTCAAGCAATTGAAGAGTTGAAGATATGAAGATCATCAATGGCTACTTTCTATTTTCTTCTTGATTGATTTTCTGGTTTTTGAGGCTGTTTTCATTGTCAATTGTTGGTCATCAACAAGTCAAGTCTATGGAAAAGAAGAATCCAGTTTTTCAGAAATCAAAATTTGAAGTAAAATCAACTGGGAATTCAGTGGGTAAACAAAAGTCTGTTTCCAAATTAAACCTAAACGTCAAGACTACTTCTACTATCAAGCCAATTGTGTTTGTTGAGTCTTCAACAACACAAAAAGGAGAGTCAAGTAAAGTTTTTCAAAAACAAGAAAAATTTTCTAAAAAGATTGACAAGAAGTTTGTCAAAGTTGTTGACAAGGTTAACCAAAGTGGGACTGGAAACAAGGGCAAATCAAAGATTTATCAAAAGAATGACAAAAGTAAAGCCACTGGTTTGAAGAAAAAGATTTTATCTCCGTTTGTAGCATCCAAATCTTTGGATTCATCTAAGGGGTGTGATGAAAAGCCAAAGAATGTGTCATCAAGAAAATGCTACAGATGCGGGAAACTGGGACATGTCATTGCTGAATGTGATATGAACAATTGTAACAGATTTCATATTTTTACTCCATGAGAAACACGACAGTGTTTCACTTGTGGAGGAAAAGGGTATATTTCTGTTGATTGTCCAAATCACAAGGTCAAGAAGTAAACCTCTTCTAATGACAGTCGGGTAATTCATACTGGTACAACTTCTAGGAGGGTAAAGCCTAGTGAGGAAGAGATGAAAATTCTCAGGAAATTTGATCCTGATTGTGTTTGGGTCAAGGAAGAAAAGTTTCATAAAAAACAACTTTTTGATAACAACCAAAAAGGTAAAAAGGTTTTGAAAAAGACATCATCATCTGATGATGAGTTTTATGACACTTTTTCTTCTAAACATTTTCCAAAACAAACTGTTAATTCTAATTCTTTTTGAAAAACCAGACACAGGTCAGGTGATAGATTTTTTGTGTGCAAGGATGAATACTTAGAAGACGGGTCTTCAAGTAGTCCATCAAGATCGAACGGCAGGAGGCTGTTCAGGGAGACTTAACGCCTGAATGGCGGGAGTCATCCCTTTTGGTACTGATCATTTGTTTTAATTTATGGTGCAGGTGGCATTCACGGGCCATATCAATAGTCGATGGGTTGTTGATAGTGGATGCTCCAGGCACATGACAGGAGAGATCAGTTTGCTGAAAGATTTTCGGGAGATGAAAGGATGTTATGTTAACTTTGCAGGTGACAAGGGTGGTCAAAGTACCAGGTGTGGTAGTTTGACTAACGGTAAAGTTACTTTTGACAGATCTGCTGATATTCTCTGTGTGAGAATTCTGTAATTCTGAGTGAATACTTGTAATCATTGGTTGATAATACAAGAGGTGTTTATTGAATTGCTTGTGTGCTTGAGTTTTCTACATATTGACTATGGATTCCGCACGTAGTTGATAGTTAGTAGGACTTGTGATTCGATCCTGAACGGTTTCACCAAACCAACAGTGGTATCAAAGCAAAAGACTGTAATTATGTTGAATTTGAAGATTTGGATTCAATAGAATATCCTAAAAGGATTCTTGATTACTCGTTGCCTACATTTCTTGATTTATTCAAATTACATTCTGACATTGATGAGCAGAGACATATATTTGAGATTCAATTGGGTCAAGAAATAGAAGAAGGAGAAATTGTTGGAGATTTTTCAGTTCAAGATATTCAAGATTTTATAGAAGATGATGATGATTTGATATTTGATTTTGAAAAAGATGAAGATGATGATGTATCTGACTATGATAAAGATGTGATTGATGAAGAGTTGTTGAATTTGAATACACTGAAGAAAATTTTTGAAGCTGGAAGTATGTCAAGTACAACTTTGAATCCAATTAGAGTGAAGACAAATATGGATTTATGGAATGAGATTCAAGATGAGACTAAGTACATCATTGATAATCTTCATGTATTCAAGATAATGAAAGAAAGTATAGAAGACAAAGATCCAGAGAATTTGTCCAGACAAATCAAGAAATTCAAGATTGGCTCTCCATCTAAAATGATTGGAAATATTATTAGTTATGGTTATTATCATGATATTTCAGGAAGTTTACCAGGCAAAGGATGCTATGTGGTTAAAAGAACTGATGGATGTCAATATTTTGGCAAAGCTTCAGATCTGATGACTCTTCCAGCATTTGAATGTAAAAATCTTTCAAGATTAAAGATGATAAAGCCAATTCAAACTAGACATAATGAGATTTTTGAGAGTTTGTTAAAGAAAGAGGCAAGATATGGATGGAGTTTGTTATCTCCTCAGTTTAGAGAAAGATTTAAAAGTTATGTGAAGCCAACAGTTTATAAAAGACCAAGGATCAGGAAAGTTGAACAGAATTGGAATCCGTATTTCAAGTTCTGGTTTTATGATGAAAGAACGTCTGAAGGAGTGATTGTATTGAAGCAAGATGAAGACTGGAGGGTGATTAGAATGCTTGATCCTATATGGATTGTAAATTGTTCGAGAGAGGATTTTATTTTGCTTGATTCAGCTCAGATATATGCTGAAGATGGATTTCATGGTTATGGTGTGAGCTTCAAAGACATGGCAATTCAATATCAAACCATTGCACGAATGTGTTTTACTTTGCATATACATTCAGGTTGCAATTGGAATGATGTGAATTATCTTTATACTAAGTTGATGCAATTGCAAAAAGAAAGAGATGAGAGATTGGAGGCAGAAAGACTTGCAAAGATTCCACGCTTTGTTGTTATACGAGCGGTGGATAATTTGGTTACTGAAGATGTTGGAGAATCAAGTGGCGTCAAAGACAAAGATGCAGATCAAGACTGAATTTTGATAGCAAACATTTAGGGGGAGTTTGTTAGTGCATATTTGTAATTGTTTGCTATTCAAAAGTTGTATTTATTTTGATTTTGTAAAGGTTCGTCTAAAGGTTTGTCAAGGTTCGTCTGGCCCACGAACCTAGGCAGGTTCGGCAAACCTATTGTGTTGATAGGTTCGGCGAACCTATAACCTTGAGATGGTTCGTCTTGCGAACCTAAGGGTTTGCTCAGCGAACCTTAGGGTTCGGCTGACGAACCTAAGGGTCGCTGGTCTGTAGTATAAATAGAAGTTGTGTTTGTTTTTCAGTAGAACTTTTGACAGATCTGCTGATATTCTCTATGTGAGAATTCTGTAATTCTGAGTGAATACGTGTAATCATTGGTTGATAATACAAGAGGTGTTTATTGAATTTCTTGTGTGCTTGAGTTTTCTACATATTGACTATGGATTCTGCACGTAGTTGATAGTTAGTAGGACTTGTGATTCGATCCTGAACGGTTTCACCAAACCAACATTCTGTAAAGGTGACAACCGAAGGTTCGGGACATGCTGAAAGGTTCGTAGCTAGTGGTGCTTAGTGTGTACAGGTTCGGCTTCCATGTCTTCCACGAGCCTGTGTATATTCATCATCCCAGCAGCTTGAACCTTCGGTTTATCCATTACAATGCTGTCACTACATGTAACTAAGGTTTCGAGAGGGTTGAGTTCGTACAAAAGGATGAGAGAACCGGCTATGTGCATGTGTGTATCAAAACTCAAGAACAAACCCTCTTTTACGTGATATTTCAAGCATCATACCTCGAAATTCAGTGGTTAAAACTTCAGATCGGCTGTACTTCTATGTAGAGGACATCAAGAGCTACGCGTGGGTTCAAGAATCACCCAAATCCGTTGAGAAATGACGAAGTTATGGCGATTTGAAGTTGGATTTTTCTAGTGAGGGAAGAGGTTCGTGAATGAGAGATTAGAGAGAGGTTGGCTGATGAAATTATGGGGAAAATGAGCTCATTTGATGCTTATATATCCTCGGTGTATTCGGGTTTGTTTCGGTGACTCGGTTCGCGTTTTTGTCGCGTATCCGGATTTTACGCGTAATTATTTGTAATAAATAACAGAAAGGTTATTTTAATTATTTGATGAGTTTCAAAATTGTAAAATGTTATTTATTTTATTATATTAAATTATCTTCGCTCGTGTCGTGTTTCGTTTCCGTTTCGTCGGATCGCGTCACTATCGCGCGTATTCGTTCGAATCGTCATTCGAACGAACACGACGATGGTTTTGCTTTCCGACTTTTGTTTTCTACTTTCCAGTCATCATTTCAGAATGTTAAACTCACAGATATGTTTGTGTGAATCGTCACCCACGCAAACACACTGTCAGTTCGTTATTTTGAAACGACACTGCAATTTATGTTTGAATTGTGTTTCCTCACTGTCAGACTCAACTAAACATCCTGTTTTCACATTGAATTGTCGGCCATCTGATTCCTGTCATCTATGGATATCAGATCGCAACCGATTTGTTATTGTTATCTGTATGAACACTGTTGTTTCTCATGAATCTGTTGTGTTAACTGTACTTAAGTTTTCACTTAAATAAACACAACTAATGTTTCAAATGTACGTTGTACTTACTGTATCTAAGTTTACACAAAAATACGTACAACGGTTTCTTGTATTTAGAATTCTGTTAATACAAATATTGTTCACAATCACATATGTACACATAGTTACTGTTGCAAGTACACGTACCATACGGACTTGCTGGGCGGTCAGGTACTAGTTGTCACACATGTCAAGCACATAAAGATCCTTGCTCCGATTAGCTATCATCTGTAGATTTGAAGAATCGATCACGAAATTCTACGATTCGATCATAAACGTGCGGAATCCGTTTACAACTAGATTTGGATCAACAAGAACATTGTAATAATCATGAATCTCAATTCATCATTAAGATTCAAGTGTTTACAACAAATCAAACGTGAAATACAACACTTGAATATACAAAGAATGACACTAAGATGAAGAGAATCTTGATCTTGAACTTGAGAGAATGTTGCTTTGTATGTGTGTGTAATTATGAGCTCCAAGCTTACAAGTCTTCCAAGTCTACCTATATATAGGTTTCAATAGGTTTTCCAAACCTATAGGTTTGCCAATAGGTTTGCCAAACCTTAAACCATGTGAGCACCAAACCTTTTAGCCATCAATCATAGCCGAACCTTCTTGGATCTTTAGCCGAACCCTTAATCATATTCAACAGACTATGATTTCATATACAACAAGCCAGGTTCACACATTAAATGCAGCTTTCACACAGAAAATGCACTAACATACTCCCCCTTGAACCTTGTTGTTGTATATGCTCAAACATTTTGTGCATCGGGGAACATATATGCATCAACATACTCCCCTACAACCTTGCTATCAACATACTTCCCTTCAGTTGTAGCTGTTATATTTTCACACAGAATATACATCAGTCTCTTTGTTTCTACTTCACCCTCTCAATCTTAATCTCATTCTCTCTCTCCATCTTATGTCTTTCTTTTTCAAGATTCACCTGCTGAGGACTGCAGTGACATCTTCAACACACAGATCTTCATCACCTTTATCACCTGCATCAGTTGATACATAATCAAAACTAAATCTTTTGCTTCACATGTGATCATACTAGATGCCTCATCACATTTCCAATTTCTCTTTGTCACTTATTAACAGTAAATCAATTATAGTGTTTACAAAGAATTAGTAAGTCACATCAGATTGTCTAAAAGAAAATAGAAGAAAATTTTTATGAATTTTTTCAATGATTTGAATAAACTCCCCCTAAAGCTATGAATTGCAAAATTGTATATCCTAGAATCCTACAAAATGTGTATTCTAACTAAAAAATAAATATGTTTTTGATGAGAAAGATCCAAACATGAGATCATATTGTAATCATACCTCAGCGTTTCTTGGTGATTATTAATGATATTTATTTATTCGATGCACAAGCCTAGGACGATTGCCAGTATATGGGTCCACTTTAAATCTTACTACTTGTTGTGAATTTGGATTAATGAAAACCAATCACAAGACTTTGTGTTCCCCACTCACTTGAACACATCCCCGCTTTGTGAAACATCAACCAACAGCGATGCCATTGTAAATTATAAGTTCAAATTCTTTCTTAGTTTGATCATGCAAAAATAAAGCAGAATGTCTTTTGTAAAATAACAAAGTGTAAAATAAAACAGAATGTTCAAAATCTGGTAACAAGATTGATACTTCCGTACGCAGATGAGACCAGGATATTAAACCAAAAAAAATAACTTAAGTTTAAACCCTAGCAATCAGATTGATACTTCCGTATACACATAGAATGCCCACGTTTTAAACAAACCAAGAAAATAAAATCAGAATGTCCAAAACATAACAATCAGATCGATACGTAAGTATACGCAGAGAATGTCCATGTTTTAAACTAAAATAAAAGAAAAATGAACTCAGAATTTCTTTTGAAAATAAAACACATGATCAAACTAGTATATGTACTAATACAATTAGCAATCACTGAGGCAAATGGCCACGCACTCAGGACAAAGATCGAACACTGTGTTCTAAATAATGTATCCCACAAAGAATGATTATGGTATTAGTCTACATAAATCACAACAAATTGAAAGACCTACCAACATAGCATTGTGATCGCTTTGTATTTGATCTTGTATGAACCAAGTAAACTTCAGAATATTACAATGTACAATCATATCTCAAAGGTCGGATCAATTTCTTAATTTTCTAATTTTATATTGTGTTTTTTAAATTTTCTCCCCCTAAAATGCTAAAATGAAAATCTTTTTGATATTTAGAATTTTATAAGTATATAGAAAAATCAAAATTCCCGGAAATTTGACAACCGATATGATTTACCATCTTTGTAAAACATTATGATCAATGTGACTTGAAAACATCAAGAAAATATGACAATGTAATTCCAAACCTGTCAAGTTCTCCATAATAATATGACAGTTAAAGATTAGAACGATTTTACCAAATAGACTTCAGGAAGTTCCACTATCAATGAGCTCTCCTCCAATTGATAGGTCCTCTTGAAATCCTCCTGCACACTCACAAACCATTAGATAGCTTTGGTCACCCAAGCTTTCGAGGTCTTGAGTTTTCCATGACCATCCATATACCAAAATTTAATCCATTTTCCAGTTGAAACTAATGAAGTTTCCTTTGCAACTTTGTTTGTTTTTGGTATCCACAACTGTTCCTGTTCAAGTGCATTCTTAAGATAATACTTATCTTGGATCACCACATTGTTGTTAAAAACCAAATTAGTTATTAAATGTTTTGAAAGTTTCAACTTTTTTTCATCCGAGGCTTTCACAAGTTCTTCCTTATTTTGATTTGGCATTTTATTTTTTTAGGAATGAACTTTGAAACCTCTGTGACACAAGACTTGGCATTACTAAAATGTCCTTGTAACTCACACAGATAAGGACAATTAGCAATGATATGCCCTCTTTTACCACACTCAAAACATATTCTCCTCTCCACAAACCTAGGAGAATAGTTTTGCACCAACCTATGGTTTTGGTGATTTGTCACTAGTGAACCATAAACTAGTCTTTGATTCCTAGTTGAACCAATATGAGTCAAATGTGACTTCTTACAGGGAGACTCAAAGTTCAACATTTCATATCTTGTGGGACTTAGTGAAATCTTGTCGTTGTTCCAAGACTTTGAAGTATCACATTTTGATTCCACTCTGTTTGATGCACATGATAATTTCACAACCCATTTTGATTGAATTTGACTTTTAGGTTTGTAACTTGAAAAACCATTTTGTTTTGAAAATTTCTTGTTTTTGTTCTTTGAAAATTTTTTAATTTCAACCAATGGGGTTTTGAAAGAAACTTTCTTTTTGAATGATGATGCAGAATTTGAAACACATGGTTTCACATCATCAAAGATATTATTGTGAGAATCATCATAATTCTTATGTACATCAATCAACCCACATCTGTACAATGTCTCCTCATCATATTCCTCTAAAGTACAATCTTCAATGATCGGAGGAATGTTGTTATCAGCACAAATTGGAGACTTTCCTTTAAGATTAAAACATTTAGAGCATGAGAGTTTAGAAAACGTACCTGAACTTACCTCTTTATCTGAAATGGTATGACATTGATCTTCACTAATGACGGTATTTGTTTCAGACAAATCATCAGAGGCAACCTCAAAAACACTCTCATCCTCTGTTGACACCACTTCAATACTTGAAGTTTCATCCTTTGACTTCAAAACATAATCTTCAGATTTCTTCATCTCACTTGTGAGTTCAGAATCATCAAGAATGTGTGTGTCTTCAGTTACATTACATCTCTCATCTACAACTTCATTCATCTGTTTGCAATCTTTAGACATGTCAGGTTCATCTTCTGTTCCTCCATCAACATCTTCTTTTTCTTTCTCAACACTCATACTTGCCTTTAACATGTTTCTTTGTTCATCAATCCATGAGAAATCAACAATTTTCACAATCCATTTTCCGGTTCTCCTTATCTCCGATTCCATTTTGTTAACCACATCTTTGAAGTCCATTAATTTGACATGATGAATGATTTCTGTTTCCTTCATTCTTTCAATAAAACCACTCCATCGACAAGGTAAGAATTGCGTAAACTTATCAATGATTTGCTCATCAGTGATATCAAACTGAAAATATTTCAATTCTTGCATAAGTGGTAAAAGACGATCATAAGCATCATTGATCTTCTTCACAACATGATTGTTATACGCAAGTTCTAACAACCTCCACTTTGCACATGAATGTGGCATTTGTTCAAAATCAGTCTTTTTAATATCTTCAGAAATGATCACCGAAAACAAGTCACACAATTCTCTTTCTTGATTAAATTCAAACATTTGATCTTCATTCAGTTTTGATGTCCCAAATTTATCATTCTATTTCAGACATGGTTTCTTGTATTGTTGGTATAATAACTTCTGGTAATTATCATCCGCTTTAGTAATAAACATTTCGAATGTGGATCTCCAGTTCGGAGAATTGTCCAAATTGTCCAACACAAGTCCATTGTTAGTCAACGATTCTACGTTCCAGTTCTTGTGTGTCATATTTAACTTTTATGTTCAGAACATCAAAGTTTAACCTCTCAAAAAAAAACAGCTCAAACCTTGTCTTAACATCCGAATTAGGTCTTGAAACCTATCCCAAATGATCCGGAAGGCCCAAAATAGGTAAACAAGGTTTACTTGAACTTTTAAAATGGTATATTTCTTGCAAAACTCTTCGAACAAACCTATTGGAGGTTTTCCCAAACCTTTTCACGAACCTTTTGAGGTTTTCACGAACCTATTGAGGTTTTGAACGAACCTATGAAGGTTTTGAAGAACCTAGAGGTTCCCACGAACCTTTTGAATTCTCACGAACCTAAGGTTCTCACGAACCTATTTGTCACGAACCTATGTAGGTTCGTCTCTAAGGTTCGTCTGATCGAACGAACAGATCTGAACTTCACAAAAATGGCTCTAAAATCTTCATTTTTTGGAGTTAGAAGGCCTATGAGTAGTCAAAATCTTCGTTTTTTCGAGGCGCATCTTTCTATCGGATCAAAACTTGCAAAAACTTGATAATATTTCGTAGGTCTGGCTTTTTGTTGACAAAAACGTGAAGAACTTCAAGAACACCTCCAAGATGATGAACTTTCTGATCAAATTACATGAAATTGATGTCCAAATACTCGTAGAATCGAGCCTAACGCTCTGATACCACTGTAGATTTGAAGAATCGATCACGAAATTCTACGATTCGATCATAAACTTGCGGAATCCGTTTACAACTAGATTTGGATCAACAAGAACATTGTAATAATCATGAATCTCAATTCATCATTAACATTCAAGTGTTTACAACAAATGAAACGTGAAATACAACACTTGAATATACAAAGAATGACACTAAGATGAAGAGAATCTTGATCTTGAACTTGAGAGAATGTTGCTTTGTATGTGTGTGTAATTATGAGCTCCAAGCTTCCAAGTCTTCCAAGTCTACCTATATATAGGTTTCAATAGGTTTTCCAAACCTATAGGTTTGCCAATAGGTTTGCCAAACCTTAAACCATGTGAGCACCAAACCTTTTAGCCATCAATCATAGCCGAACCTTCTTGGATGTTTAGCCGAACCCTTAATCATATTCAACAGACTATGATTTCATATACAACAAGCCAGGTTCACACATTAAATGCAGCTTTCACACAGAAAATGCACTAACATCATCAAAATCCACTCCTCAGAAATTTGAAATCCTTGCTTGAGTACATAACACCTATCTTTGTCAAACACCACTTTGTAATTCCTATCACAAATCTACGAAACACTCAACAAATTGTTAGTTAATTCTTTACAAAAATTAACATTATCAAACGAAATCTTTCCATTTGTCAAACTACCAATCCCTGTAATTTGACCTCCTTTATCTCCAACAAAATTCACATAACTTCCTTTCACCAACTTGAAATCTCTTGACAAGTTCAATTCTCCAGTCATATGGTGGGAACATCCACTATCAACAATCCAACGATTGTTAATATGGCCCATGGATGCAACCTAACAATAAATTAAAAGAAACATGTCAGTATTCAAAGGGGATGACCCCCGCCATTTCGGCGTCGAGTCTCCCAGAATGGACCCCTTCTATTCTTTTGTGATGATTTGATCGAATACCCATCATCACTTGTTTCATCCTCTTTCTTAGAAACTTCATCACCTGATCTATCTTTGAGTTTCCAAAATGATTTAGATTTAAGATGTTGATTTGAAAATGATTTTGATGAAAAATTTTCAAATGAATCATCATCAGATTAAGTCACAATTTTCACAATCCTTTTAACATTTCTTTTATTCTCAAAAAATCTTGATTTCTTCTTTCACCCAAAAACAATCAGAATTGAATTTTCTAAGAACTCTCATCTCATCTTCACTAGGTCTATTTTTCCTAAGACTTCCACCTGAACCATTCACCCGACACTCCTCATCAGAACTCTTTCTGATTTCGTTATTTGGACAATTAGCAGAAATATGTCCTTTACCACAACAAGTAAAACACTTTCGTGTTTCTCTTGGTGAAAAAGACTTAAAACTGCTACAATCACTGAAACTGAAATCCACATTACAATTAGCAACCAAATGACCCATATTACCACATCGATAACATTTTCTATGTTTAATATGAATTTTTTGTGTGGGTTCATCATAAAAACTTGATAAACCAAAAGGTTTTGAAACAACATTTGAAGATGAGATTTTGTTTCTCAAACCAGTTGTCACACCCCGAGCCGGCGGGGTTGGATCGGAGTCCCCGTCGGGCGGAAGTTCCCGGGGCGTGATATCGCGGATGATAATCATGATGATCAGATTGTTTACATAGCATCAACGTTTAAGAATATCTAAAGCACAATCAAATGATATGTAGGATTACAAAGTTAAATTACAATAGCAATGTTCTGCAATTTAACTAAGTAAGCCTAACCAAAAGAATAATGTATATATCTTGTATATGTACAAGATATCAAAAGTAATATGTGTCATCAACAAAAGTTGTGCTTCCCAAAAGTCTACTAGGTCCTCTAACTGGGCAGCCTAGTATGCATATCCAAAAGCTTACGATTAAACCTGTTCTTCACCTGAGAAAGCATGTAAAAAGATCAAGTCAACACAACGGTTGGTGAGTTCATAAAGTTTATAAGTTTAAAATAGTTTTCAACAAACCTCTTTCGGTAAAACCTTAACCTCATTAACTCCACATGTAATATCCAAATCGGTATTCTTATATATAGGGCATACCCCTGAGTCGAGCCTACGACCCGCCCAGACGCCATCCCACCACATACTAATCCGGATATGACACTGTTGTTAATAATAATTAAGCATTTTACCTACCAATCAATTCAATCCTCATCAAAGCCTTTGTTATCTGTTTCAAAGTTTTCATGTCTATTGTATTCGTAAGTGTTAATTTCTCATCACGTTTATCAAACATCATAGATTCACACACACATAGTTTAGCGATTACATATCTCCTATAAGCAGACAAAAGCTCTGGAATACCAGAAGTTTAGCAATTACATGTCTCTTATATAGATAACAGCTTAGCATCCAACAAGTTCATGTTTAGCCTTTACATACCTCTTATAAGCCGACAAAAGCTCTGGAATACCAGACGTTCAGCAATTACATGTCCCTTATAACCAGGTAATAGCTACGTAACGTTACGTTTATGTTTAGCCTTTACATACCTCATATAAGCCGACACAAGCTCTGGAATACCAGACGTTCAGCAATTACGTGTCCCTTATAACCAGGTAATAGCTTAGAATCGATACTTTAATGTTTAGCCTTTACATACCTCATATAAGCTGACAAAAGCTCTGGAATACCAGACGTTTAGCAATTACATGTCCCTTATAACCAGGTAATAGCTGAGTATCATTACGTTTATGTTATTACATGTATCTCACCCCATAGGTACAAGCTCTAGAATACCAGACGTTCAGCAATTACGTAGTCTATGGTTAGATACATGTATGATGGCCTAGTAGCATGTAATAGTTTCCAAACATCATATCTCATGTAATAGTATCAAGTCTCATGTAATAGTATCAAGTCTCATGTAATTGAATCAAGTATCATGTATTTGTATCATGTCTCATGTAAATGAATCACATCTCATGTAATTGAATCAAGTATCATGTATTTGTATCATGTCTCATGTAATTGAATCACATCTCATGTAATTGTATCAAGTATCATGTATTTGCATCATGTCTCATGTAATTGAATCACATCTCATGTAATTGTATCAAGTAATTAACAATTGATTTTAAGCATCAAGCTTAAAGTAATGGTTTCCATCATAAGAAATCATATTTATGTTTAAAGCATTAAATAACATTTAAATAAAAATGTTTAACATGCTTCTCAGTCCCGAAGTAAAACAAATAAGTTTGAAAGGGGACAATGAACTCACCTGGTAGTAGTAGTGGTTGTCTAAGTAATCAAAGAATGCACGCGCTCGTTGTTGTTGTGATGATGTTGTATTCACAATCCTGTGTTTGATTTGTTTGGGTTCACATCGTTAACATTAGTATATGTTTAATAGTTGTGACAAGAACCGTGCAATCCGACTAAGTGTCCTAAAACCCCACTAATGAGTTACTAGGTTTATTAATACAAAGTTTCATGATATTATCTCTAATAAACCCTTAACCATTAGCTTACTTGATGTGAATCAAGCTTGAATTAAAATAATACATTTTTCTAACTTATTAGAAATATAAAGTTTTAAACTTTCATGTTTCATTTATAAAATTGTTACACTTATTTTATATAAAAAGGTGTTTTATTAACAACTTCATTATTTATAAAAACAACTTATTAACATGATATTAATTAAAATGTTTTTAACAAAAAGTTATGTTAAATTTATAAAACTAGGTTAAGATCATACCATCTCTTTTAACACTTAATAATCTTAACCTTCTTAACTTGTTTGAATCCTCTTGGTCACCTTATTGACTTCCATTTGTTATCCAATTCATGTTTTATCTAGAAACATTTAATCTCTAAATTTTAAGTGATTAAATATGTGATAGATATTGTTGATGGGTCATAGGATTTATAACTATTGAGTAAACCCTACTAGACTCCAACCGATACTATGCACTCTTTTGTGGTCCGACTTTCTTAAATTTTGTTATTAAGTTACTTGAACCAACCTAACCATGTTATTATGGTAAGTGTTAAGGTTGATATTTGTATTTTATTACCTCAAGGGTTAATATTTATGACAACAAGATCGGCTAACAGCTCAATTTACTCTCATTAGTATTATCTTATTCAATTTGTTCCCATATTATTTGTAACTGAGTCTTAAACTACTGGGACCACCTAAGGATTAATATTAATCCCCTCCATATTACTATCTACAGCAACTGATGGCATCAACTTTAGCAAAGTCGACATCCAGCAGAAGACTTCATTGGTGATCCTTGTAGATGGTATTTACTTTTGTTTAAGTTTTCTAACCCATTTCTTCAAGCTATTTGTTTCAATTCACATGGGTAACATCAGCAAAGTAATAGAGACGTTTAGATGGAAGGCATTTACACTACAATGTCATTCTAGTTCGATGGTTCTACTCATTTTTGTTTTTTTTTTTTTCCTATTGATCCTACCCGTTCTAAAGGTCATAAGGATTTGAGAATTCTGAGTTGCTAATATCAACCAAATGTGGGTCTAACCTCTAAGTTCGATTAACACCCTGGGAATACAAAGAGGGAGGCAGTTACCACCGGCTAAGGCGGTGCAACCCATCACCGGCGCCACCACCTTTAACCCCTGTTCCCGAGCTCCTAATATGGGTTTGATATTGCTGATATTTACAGCTCAAGACATTGAAATTAAGCAGGTTACATCTATGCAGCATGGGTAGTGTTGAGGATCGCCATATCAACAAAACTTGAGATGTGCTGATAAAATGTTCGACCAGCACATTGTTCACGATACAGAGGTGGTCGAGACTAGTATTATCAACTCCCATTCAATTTTTTTAAACATTCTAAACTTCAAACCAACATGCTATTCAAATCCTGAACTCGTTTTGTGCTGAACTTAAGTGTTTTGAATGGATAAAAACATGTTACAAGTTCATACCTCAAGGATGATGAAAACCCTCTTCCAGCAGCAACTTCTCTCTAAGATATCGACCGATTTAGCTCCAACTAGATCCGATCCCTTGTACTTTCAGCTTCCTCTTGTCGACACGGTCGTTTCGATATATTATACGCGCGATTTGGTTAAGAAACGAGTGAGATACGAAGGTTTTTGTGTGGGATTCTAGTGAAAAACGAGCAAAACGGGAATTAGAGTGAGAGAAGGATATGGCTGAATTCAAATGAAGAAGATGAAGATAATAAATGGGTTTTTATACCCCGAGTGTTTACCCGCGTGTTCGGTCTCGTTTGGTGTCGGTTTCGCGTATTTTTACGCGCGTTTTTACGATTACGACATTAAATATTTTGAACTGTAAAATAGTTTTCTTTAATTGTTTTTGATGAGTTTCAAAATTGTAAAATAGGAAATATTTTATTTCCTTAGAATTATGAACGATCGTATCGTTATTCGTTTCGTTTCATCAGATCGCGTCGCCATCGCGCGTATTCGTCCGAATCGTCATTCGAACGAACACGTCGATGGTTTGGCTTTCTGATTCTTGTTTTCTACTGTTAAGTCATTATTTCAGAACGTTAAACTTTCAGAATCATTCGTACAGATCGTCACCTATACGAATAACTCGTCGGTTTAGCATTCCGTAACAATAACCATTATTTTTTCCTTTTGTTTCACCTCACATACGTTTATGCAACTAATATCACCTCAAGTATATATATGTTTCAACAGTATGTTGTCTGACATGTTTCAGACTGTTAAACTCTAAGGTTTCAGTCAAATTCAGACAATCGTATAATAGTTTCATGCTAATCAAATGTATAAATAGTCTAAACATAGTTTAACGAAATGTGTACCTGAATCACTGTACATGTTTACTGTTACGATCACTGTTCCGGCACGCGTCCGGCACTGATGTTACAGTCTCCCCTTGTTAGAGAAATTTCGTCCCGAAATTTAAGACTCGTTATTCGGTACGACTTCCTCAGCAAAGAGTTGGGGATACTTGTTTCTCATGTGATCTTCACGTTCCCAAGTAAACTCAGGTCCGCGCTTTGAGTTCCAACGAACTTTAACAATAGGAATACGACTTCGTCTCAGTTGCTTGACCTTACGATCCATAATCTCCAATGGTTCTTCAACAAAACGTAAGTTTTCATCCAATTGAATCTCTTCAATTGGTATGATAAGAGTTTCATCAGCAAGGCATTTCTTCAAGTTTGAGACGTGAAACACGTCATGTACACCACTAAGCTCATCCGGTAAGCTCAATCTGTATGCTACAGGACCAATACGTTCGATAATCTCGAACGGTCCTACGTATCGTGGTGTCAGTTTGCCTTTCTTTGCGAATCGAACTACGTCCTTCCATGGGGAAACCTTTAACATAACACGATCTCCCACTTGGAATTCCAACGGCTTGCGCCGTTTATCAGCATAGCTCTTTTGTCTACTTCGTGTTGCTTGTAGTCTTTGCTGTATCTGAGCAATCTTGTCTGTAGTTTCTTGAATAAGTTCTGGCCCAGTGATACAATTATCTCCCACTTCCGACCAACAGATCGGTGACCGACATTTGCGACCATAAAGAGCCTCGAATGGGGCACAACCGATGCTGCTGTGATAACTGTTGTTGTAGGAGAACTCGATTAGTGGCAAGTGGGAATCCCAATTACCACCGAAGTCTAGAACACAAGTTCTTAACATATCCTCCAGGGTTTGGATAGTACGTTCGCTTTGACCATCCGTTTGTGGATGATAAGCCGTACTCAAGTTTAATTGCGTCCCTAGAGATTTCTGCAATGATTGCCAGAACCTTGATGTAAATCTGCTATCACGATCTGAAATGATAGACAATGGCACACGATGGCGTACCACTATCTCGTTGATGTAAAGCTTTGCTAGTTTATCCATCGTGTAAGTTTCTCGCATTGGCAAGAAATGAGCAGACTTGGTTAATCGGTCAATGATAACCCAAATGGTATCATGTCCACTGGAAGTGCGGGGTAGCTTGGTAACAAAGTCCATAGCTATCTGTTCCCACTTCCAAAGTGGAATTTCAGGCTGTTCCAGTAAACCAGATGGTTTCTGGTGTTCTGCCTTCACCTTAGCACACGTAAGGCATCTACCAACATACTCAGCTATGTCTTTCTTCATACCCGGCCACCAATAAAATGCACGTAAGTCTTGGTACATTTTATCAGCACCGGGATGCACAGAGTACTTGGTTTTGTGTGCTTCATCTAGAATAAGTTTCCTTAACTCATCTACTGCAGGAATCCAGATGCGATCCTTGAAGTAAACAAGTCCATCAGGTTTTGTTTCCAAATGTTTCTCCACACCGCAATCTAAGTCTTTCTTCAAGTTTCCTCGTTCAATTGCTTCCTGTTGTGCTTGCCTAATGTGATCGTGTAAACTTGTCTGCACAGTCATTCCCATTGCTCTGACGCGCAAGGGTTTGACCCGTTCCTTCCGGCTCAAGGCATCAGCAACAACGTTTGCCTTGCCCGGATGGTACTTAATCACACAGTCATAGTCATTCAGAAGCTCAACCCAACGTCGCTGTCGCATGTTGAGTTCCTTCTGATCGAATATGTGTTGCAGACTTTTGTGGTCTGTAAATATGGTACACTTGGTTCCATATAAGTAATGCCTCCAGATCTTCAGTGCAAACACCACTGCTCCCAATTCCAGATCATGAGTTGTGTAGTTCTTCTCATGAATCTTTAATTGTCTCGAAGCGTAGGCAATGACTTTGTCCCGCTGCATAAGTACACAGCCAAGTCCCTGATGAGATGCATCACAATAAACAACAAAGTCATCACAACCATCTGGGAGAGATAAGATCGGAGCATCACATAGCTTTTGTTTCAATGTCTGAAAGGCTTCTTCTTGTTTTTGTTCCCAAATGAACGGTTCACTCTTCTGTGTCAGCTTTGTGAGTGGCAAAGCTATCTTAGAAAAGTTCGAGATGAACCTTCTGTAATAGCCTGCTAAGCCTAGAAAAGAACGTATCTCCGTAGGTGTCTTCGGAGTGTCCCAATCTTTTATTGCCTCGATCTTGGCAGGATGAAGTGCATTCCCTCACTGTTAACAACGTGGCCTAGGAATTGAACCTCTTTTAACCAAAACTCACACTTAGAGAATTTGGCATAGAGTTTCTCTTCCTTTAACAGTTCCAAGATCGTTCTCAGATGTTGCTCGTGTTCTGCTTTGCTTTTAGAATATATCAATATGTCATCAATGAAAACAATAACAAATTGATCTAAGTACGGCTTACACACACGATTCATGAGATCCATGAAAACCGCGGGTGCATTCGTCAAACCAAAAGGCATCACCATGAATTCGTAATGCCCGTATCTGGTACGAAACGCCGTCTTCGGTATGTCTTCGTCTTGTACTCTGAGCTGATGGTATCCGGAACGTAGGTCAATCTTCAAAAAGTATTGAGCTCCTTGCAATTGATCAAACAAATCATCAATCCTCGGTAATGGATACCGATTCTTGATGGTTAGCTTGTCTAACTCCCGGTAGTCTATGCACATGCGAAAAGATCCATCCTTCTTTTTCACGAACAGAACCGGAGCTCCCCAAGGTGAGTAGCTCGGTCGGATGAAACCTTTATCAAGTAGTTCCTGTAGTTGGTTGGATAGTTCTTGCATCTTCGAAGGTGCTAACCTATAAGGAGATTTAGCAACAGGTGTTGCTCCAGGAATCAGGTCAATACGAAACTCTACCGGTCGCACAGGAGGCAAACCAGGTAGATCTTCAGGAAACACCTCAGGATATTCTCTCACTATCGGTACGTCTTGTAATGTTTTCTTGTCTTTGTCTTTCTCCACCACATGAGCCAAGAATGCTATGCACTTCTTTTGCAGACACTTACGCGCTTTTATGCATGAAATGATCTTTACGTTTCTCTTTGCTTGATCCCCACGAACTTCCAATACACGATCGTCCGTTACTGGAATCCGAAGTAGCTTCTCGGAACAGACAACTTCCACTCGATTGAGTGAGAGCCAATCCATTCCCACGATGATATCGAAACTGCCCAACTCCATCGGCAACAAGTCGATGGAAAATGTATGATCTATAAGTGTAAGTGGGCAGTTCCTAAGTATAGTGCTAACTGTAACTTGTTTCCCATTAGCTACTTCAATAATGTAAGGGGAGTCTAAAGTATCCTCAGTAAGACTAAGTTGTCGTGCAAAATCAGATGAAATAAAACTCTGGTCTGCACCAGTATCAAATAGTATGGATGCATAAGAGTCATGTAAAAGAAATGTACCAGTGACCACATTAGGGTCCTGACGTGCAGCATTGGCTCCAATAACAAAAGCTCGTCCGCGAGGTGCTTGTGCTCCAGGTTGCACTTTCTTTGGACAGTTACGGGAGAAATGACCCATTTCCCCGCAGTTGTAGCATCCTCTGTTGTTGTTGTTGACCGGGTTCTGTGGTGGTGGTGGTGGAGGTAGTGCTCTCGTTGCAGTATTGGTAGCCTGATTTACCGCAAAGCGGCATTTGTTCACCCAGTGGCCAAACTGGCCACAATTCGTGCACTTCCTGCATTGAGCACCAGCAGGATGATGATACTTACAGTGTGTGCACTGGGGATATTCCCCTCCATAACCCCTTGTAGTAGGGTTGACAGGTGTTGCAGGTGCCTGTCTCAAAGGAGTGACGGCCGCGTAGTTTTTAACGACCTTTTGTTTCTTCTTCGGATGGTACTCGGGCTTCTTGGTTGTTGTTGTTTCCTTGGACTTTCCAGCATCATCTTTTAAAACTCCAGACTTCACCATCACACTGGTGAGTTTAGCTGATAAGGAGATAGCAGACTCCAATGTAGCAGGGTAGGCAGCCAACACGATGCTTTGGATGCAAAAAGGTAATCCTGCCACATAGCGGTCAATCAGCTTTTCCAATGTTGGTACCATTTCTGGCACCAAAGCTACCAACTCATGATAGCGAGTGGTGAACGTCATATGATCAGCTCCCTTCATTACATGGTTCGAGAGCTCAGTCTCCAGCAGCTGTAGTTCGTGTTTCGGACAAAACTCATTCCTCAAGAGGAGCTTAAATTCTTCCCAAGGCATCGCCATTGCCTCATCCCTTCCCTTAGCTCTTATCTGAGCGTTCCACCAAGTCAAAGCTCGCTTGTTGAAAGAACCAGCTGCATAGCGAACTTTGTGATGTTCTGGACAACCGCTGATGTCCAGAGTGTTTTCCATCTTCTCTAGCCATTGGATCAGTCCAACAGCTCCTTCAACTCCAGTAAAGCTTGGGGGTTTGCATCCTACAAAAGACTTGTAGGAGCAATCTGCAGTGTGACTAGTGTTTCCACTAGCCTCCCCGGTAGTATGGCCAGAGGTGTTGCCATGGCCCTGAATCCGGTTAATCATCTCAGGAATGACATCCTTCAGCTGACTGGTCAGTTGAGTACTCAGCAGTGTTGCCAAGGCAACAGTAGTGGGGTCAATGACTGGACCTGTGCTCGTGTTCGGAGGAGGAATATGCGGAGGAGGAGGAGGCGGCGGTGGTGAATCTGGTGGTGACGGTGTTGATGAATGAGGAGCAGAGACTTGCGGAGTGGGTTGTTTTCTCGGCGGCATTCTGATCATAACCAAAAGAATTTGGTTAGTGCAATGATCGAATGCAGAAAACATAATGCAAACTTAAGTCATAAATTCTCTACATGTGGGTCCCTAAGTTATAGTCTAGGTCAAACCGTTTATGTAATGACCTATTATTCTCTATAACCTTGTGCTCTGATACCAATCTGTCACACCCCGAGCCGGCGGGGTTGGATCGGAGTCCCCGTTGGGCGGAAGGTTCCCGGGGCATGATATCGCGGATGATAATCATGATGATCAGATTGTTTACATAGCATCAACGTTTAAGAATATCTAAAGCACAATCAAATGATATGTAGGATTACAAAGTTAAATTACAATAGCAATGTTCTGCAATTTAACTAAGTAAGCCTAACCAAAAGAATAATGTATATATCTTGTATATGTACAAGATATCAAAAGTAATATGTGTCATCAACAAAAGTTGTGCTTCCCAAAAGTCTACTAGGTCCTCTAACTGGGCAGCCTAGTATGCATATCCAAAAGCTTACGATTAAACCTGTTCTTCACCTGAGAAAGCATGTAAAAAGATCAAGTCAACACAACGGTTGGTGAGTTCATAAAGTTTATAAGTTTAAAATAGTTTTCAACAAACCTCTTTCGGTAAAACCTTAACCTCATTAACTCCACATGTAATATCCAAATCGGTATGCTTATATATAGGGCATACCCCTGAGTCGAGCCTACGACCCGCCCAGACGCCATCCCACCACATACTAATCCGGATATGACACTGTTGTTAATAATAATTAAGCATTTTACCTACCAATCAATTCAATCCTCATCAAAGCCTTTGTTATCTGTTTCAAAGTTTTCATGTATTGTATTCGTAAGTGTTAATTTCTCATCACGTTTATCAAACATCATAGATTCACACACACATAGTTTAGCAATTACATATCTCCTATAAGCAGACAAAAGCTCTGGAATACCAGAAGTTTAGCAATTACATGTCTCTTATATAGATAACAGCTTAGCATCCAACAAGTTCATGTTTAGCCTTTACATACCTCTTATAAGCCGACAAAAGCTCTGGAATACCAGACGTTCAGCAATTACATGTCCCTTATAACCAGGTAATAGCTACGTAATGTTACGTTTATGTTTAGCCTTTACATACCTCATATAAGCCGACACAAGCTCTGGAATACCAGACGTTCAGCAATTACGTGTCCCTTATAACCAGGTAATAGCTTAGAATCGATACTTTCATGTTTAGCCTTTACATACCTCATATAAGCTGACAAAAGCTCTGGAATACCAGAGGTTTAGCAATTACATGTCCCTTATAACCAGGTAATAGCTGAGTATCATTACGTTTATGTTATTACATGTATCTCACCCCATAGGTACAAGCTCTGGAATACCAGACGTTCAGCAATTACGTAGTCTATGGTTAGATACATGTATGATGGCCTAGTAGCATGTAATAGTTTCCAAACATCATATTTCATGTAATAGTATCAAGTCTCATGTAATAGTATCAAGTCTCATGTAATTGAATCAAGTATCATGTATTTGTATCATGTCTCATGTAATTGAATCACATCTCATGTAATTGAATCAAGTATCATGTATTTGTATCATGTCTCATGTAATTGAATCACATCTCATGTAATTGTATCAAGTATCATGTATTTGCATCATGTCTCATGTAATTGAATCACATCTCATGTAATTGTATCAAGTAATTAACAATTGATTTTAAGCATCAAGCTTAAAGTAATGGTTTCCATCATAAGAAATCATATTTATGTTTAAAGTGTCGCACCCCGAGAAATCCCGTCCCTTCCGGGGCGCGAGCGGCGGCAGATTGTCAGGATCGCAGTCTCCGGTCACACAACATGCGAGACCTATATGTCTGATTTCGTACGTACATCCAATAATTTGGATAAAACAGTTTAGCAATATCAGAGTTGCGGAAGTGAAGTATAAATTAACAAAACAGTTTAATCATTCATAGTTGCGGAAGCGTTAAATCAAAAGGGTTTTCAAAACATCACAAGTTAAATGTTGCGGAAGCGATTAAAGTAGTTTACAATACGTAACAACCAAATGATAATAAATGTTTGATAATCTAAAACACTTAAACAGATGCATGCGACTCCGGCCTAGCATCCTATTCCTGGTGTGCGTGCCTTAGTTACCTGAGAAAACATGCGAGTAAAAAGGTCAACACAAAGGTTGGTGAGAGCACAGGTTTATCAAAAGCATTAAACATCCAATGTTTAAAGTAAGAGTTTATCAATGTATCATTACAATGCAGTATCGATTGATAGCTAGTCAATACAGTTATATTATATTGTGGATGGTACCGAAGCTGACAGTGGGTGCCTCCCGCCATGTCCATCACAAGACTATGGCAAAGTGTTGGTCAATTTTGCACTGTTCCGACCTCCAGTCGGGTGTAGTGGGGCTTGTCAGGCCCAAATAGTACTATTCAAGATTACCATGCTAGGCGTTATGCTATTAACGGTCCGAGGAGTATCGCGAGGACTTTTAGTTGTGATAGGGGCCCACACATATACATATAATGATAAAGCATGTCCATACATAAATGAAATGAGTTGTTTTCCAAAAACAGTTTATCATGCAATGTTTTCTCCCCCAAAGGTAGAAAAAGTAAAAAGGGGCCGTGAACTCACCTGATAGAGCAGTTCCGGTTTACAGGGTGTTCGCGTCTGCGAAAGCTAGCTGTCCTGCTAGTAAGCACCTATGATCGTATAGGTGTAAGTATGTGTTTTGTGGTGCGTTGTATCCCATACAACTCCAAGTGTCGGTGTGCTCAACCGAGTGTGTTTTGACTAGTGTTACTTCGACGAATCGTTGGTGACACGATTGTTGTGTTCATGTGCCTTGATGCACATAGGACACCAAAATGCATCCTATGACTCTAAACACATAAGTTGCTATTTTTAGAAAGTTTCCACTTTAGGAAAGTGTGGTTATGAAATTCCATTTCGTAAAACTAATGACTTCCAGTATGTTTATAAAACACATTCAAACTCTTAAAACACGTCGTTTGCGCATAAATCGCCATTTATGCCGTTTTGCCCAAATAAAATTTCCTTATTTGGAAAGTATCCGTTTAAAACTCGTTTTCGCAAATCAAGGTTTCCAATATGCTTAGAAATCATTTCTAAACATATTTCAATATCCCAAGTTCATCAAAACACTTTAAAACATCAAAAGCTCTCTTTTGATTTCTAAAAGTTTCCATTTTTAGTAAGTTTCTATAAAACCAAGTTTTTGACAAAATCAAATATCCCAATGTGTTTCTAAACACCTCAATACACATTTAACAACATCTAGACATGTCTAACATGTCTAGATTATCACAAATCCAAGACTTGCACATAAAAGTTTCCTTTTATGGCAAGTTTGTCCAAATCATCGTTAAATCTACCAATAACTCAATCAAACTCAAATCTAACATTCTAATATTATCAAACCAGTAAATCTATAACACCTATTCATCAAATCACCAACAAAATCGTGCACAATGGTCATATGGAGTTGCATGTGGGTTTTCACCCATTGCATGTATAATCTATCACTAGATAAACGTTTAAAACTACCTTAGAAGCTTAAATCCGGGGTAGAATCGGTTCTGATGACGACAAGCTACTGGATGGTGGTTGTTCCAAGTTCTTGATGGTTCTTATCAACTTCTTCGAGTTCCAATGGTCTCCAATGGCTTCAAATCATCAACAATGGCTTCCAATGGTTATAACAGAGGTTGGAGCTTGATCTCAGATGGGTTTGGTCGCAACAGTGAGTGGGAATTCGGAGAAAATGGGAAGGAGTTCGACTGAAATGAAGTGGGTTGGTTTATATTGAAATTTTGATCTGCATGGCCTTCGCGTACCGCGGAGGCCGATCAAAAATCATCATCGCGTAGCGCGATGTAATTCGGGAGTCTCGACTCCCGGTTTGCTTCGCGTATCGCGAAGCTTCTCGCCGAAGGGGGTATCGCGTACCGCGACAGGCCAACTTCATTGTTTTTTTCGATTTCGATGATACGATTTCGCTCGTAATCGATTTCTAACGTTTATCTAAAGCATCTAATGCTCGTTCAAGCACATAATCATATAATAGCACATAAGTTTAACTGATCACCAACGTTCGTGAGATTCGTGTGTGTTTCGATAATTACTCGAATTATCTTCTATAGTTTGTGTTCGTGTCTAACGAAGTGTTTGCACGCTTGATTAATCCAATCAACGTGTGATGCACAATTCAATAATAATCCGAATCATTGTTTTGTGTTAGTGTTGTGTTTGCCACCATTGGTTTCCAAAACCAACGTGCAATGTAGTGTATGGTTCGATAGTTCCTTGAACTATCGTTTTGTAGTTGTTTGTGTTCAACTCATCTAATTAAACATAATTAAATGAAATGCAACAAGTATGAATGTGAAATGTAAAGAATATAAGAGTTGCAATTTACCTGAAATTGCCGGGTGTCACATCATCCCCTTGTTGAAAGAAATTTCGTCCCGAAATTTGGTTGTTGTTGGTAGTGTTTGAGAAGTAAGAGTGTTTGAGAAACAAAAATTTTCCGGTTGTCACATCATCCCCTTGTTGAAAGGAATTTCGTCCCGAAATTTATTCGTTGTTGTCGACGTTCGACGTTGTCTGCTTGAAGAGATGGGGATATTTACGCATCATCTGATCTTCACGTTCCCACGTGAATTCAGGTCCGCGTTTCGAGTTCCATCGGACTTTGACAATAGGAATCTTACTCTGTTTGAGTTGTTTGACCTCACGGTCCATGATCTCTACCGGCTCTTCCACGAACCGTAGCTGTTCATCCACCTGGATCTCATCCAGTGGAACTATAAGTGTTTCATCTGATAAGCACTTTTTCAGGTTCGAGACATGAAATACGTTGTGCACTCCGTCGAGTTCGGTTGGCAAGTTGAGTTGGTATGCCACTGGACCAATCCTCTTCAGGATCTCGAAAGGCCCAATATACCGTGGATTCAATTTGCCTCGTTTACCAAAACGAATGACGCCTTTCCATGGCGAAACTTTCAGAAGGACTTTATCTCCTACCTGAAATTCCAAAGGCTTTCGGCGTTTGTCGGCATAGCTCTTTTGTCGATCACGAGCTGCTGCCATGCGGTTTCTTATTTGCACGATTTTCTCCGTTGTTTCGTGTACAAGTTCCGGGCCAGTGAGCTGGCTGTCGCCCACTTCCGCCCAACATATGGGTGATCGGCATTTCCTGCCATAGAGTGCCTCAAAAGGCGCTGCTTTGATGCTTGTGTGATAACTGTTGTTGTAGGAGAACTCCACCAATGGCAGGTGAGTTTCCCAACTACTTCCAAAATCCACTACGCATGCTCGTAGCATATCTTCAAGGGTTTGTATCGTGCGTTCGCTCTGGCCATCAGTCTGTGGGTGATACGCTGTACTCATATCCAACCGCGTGCCAAGCGACTTTTGTAGTGATTTCCAGAAGTTAGAAGTGAATCTGGCGTCTCGATCTGAAATGATGGAGATCGGCACTCCATGTCGCGAGACCACTTCCTTGACATAGATTCTGGCTAGTTTTTCTATCTTGTCATTTTCCTTGATCGCGAGGAAATGTGCTGATTTAGTCAGTCGGTCCACAATTACCTAGATAGTGTCACATCCACTAGGAGTACGGGGTAATTTGGTGATAAAATCCATGGATATTTGTTCCCATTTCCACATGGGGATCTCTGGTTGTGTGAGTAATCCAGATGGTTTCTGGTACTCGATCTTGACTTTGGCACAAGTCAAGCATTTGCCTACGTAAGTAGCGATGTCGGCTTTCATGTGCGGCCACCAATAAAGTATCTTCAGATCGTGATACATCTTATCAGATCCAGGGTGAATGGAATATCGGGATTTGTGAGCCTCGTCCATCACAAGGTCGCGTAGGTTTCCGTGGCGTGGAACCCAAACGCGTTCCATGAAATATTGTAAACCATCGTCCTTTGCTTTAAGGTGTTGCTCCATTCCCCTTAGTGATTCAACCGCTAAATTTTCTGCCTTAAGTGCCTCCACTTGGGCAACGCGTATCTGCTCCGGAAGGTTGGGAAGGATGGTGAGTTGTAAAGCTCGTACCCTCTTGGGTTTCGATGTGTTTTTCCGGCTTAGGGCATCGGCCACAACATTGGCTTTCCCCGGGTGGTACTTGATAGCGCACTCATAGTCGTTTAAGAGCTCGAGCCAGCGACGTTGTCGCATGTTCAGTTCCTTCTGCTCGAATATGTGTTGGAGACTCTTGTGATCAGTGTATATCGTACACTTTGTACCGTACAGGTAGTGTCTCCAGATCTTGAGGGCGAATACCACGGCTCCAAGTTCCAAGTCGTGGGTGGTGTAGTTCTTCTCGTGGACTTTCAGTTGTCGAGAAGCATATGCGATCACCTTGTCTCGCTGCATCAGCACGCAGCCGAGTCCTTGTATCGAGGCATCGCAATATACTACGAAGTCATCCGTTCCATCAGGAAGTGATAAGATTGGTGCACTACAGAGCTTCTGCTTGAGAAGTTGGAATGCAGCTTCTTGTTTGTCAGTCCAGAGATACTTCTTGTCCTTATGGGTTAAGGCTGTAAGGGGTTGGGCTATCTTCGAAAATCCTTCGATAAATCGTCGATAATAGCCGGCCAATCCTAGGAATTGTCGCACCTCAGTTGGGGTCTTTGGTGCTTCCCAGTTCTTGATTGCCTCTATCTTAGATTTATCCACATGTATTCCTTGTTCATTAACAACATGTCCCAAGAATTGGACTTCTCGAATCCAGAAGTCGCATTTTGAGAGTTTAGCGTACAGCTTCTCTTTCCGTAGCAGTTCAAGAGCCAATTGCAGATGCTCTTTGTGTTCTTCCTGAGTTTTGGAGTAAATAAGTATATCATCAATGAAAACAATGATAAACTTGTCAAGGTATGGTTTGCACACTCTATTCATGAGGTCCATGAATACTGCGGGTGCGTTTGTCAGTCCAAACGGCATAACCAAGAACTCATAATGGCCATACCGAGTGCGAAAAGCAGTCTTGGGTATATCTTCCTCCTGAATCCTCAACTGATGGTACCCAGATCGCAGATCGATCTTGGAGTAGTAACTCGATCCTTGCAGTGGATCGAATAGATCGTCGATACGAGGTAAAGGGTAGCGGTTGACGGACTGCCACCCCAAATTCAGGGCATGGTGCTCTCTGCTGATCCCATCACCATGCAACAAGCCGTGCGACTAACCCACAAACTCACTGACTCGGCAGTTGCACAAGGACTCTTGCCACCCCGTGGTGCTGTGACCACGACCAATGACAAGGGCAAACGCAAATGGGATGACACCCAGAGTAAAGCTTCCACTCTCCAACCACCACCGCAGCAACGTAAGTTTGGGTCATCTCAAGCTTACGCACCACCCATCCCAACCAACCAAAGCTCAGGATCCTACGCAGGCAAACATCCCAAGTGCAACAAATGCAATTTACACCATGTTTTGGGACAATGCGGTTCTATCCGATGCCAACGATGTGGCAAGGGGGGACACCTCGCCAAAGACTGCAGGGGTGAGCTGCGTACAAAGACCCCACAGCCACAACAACAACAGCTCGAGGCACCGAAGGGCTGCTTCGAATGTGGAAAGCCAGGGCACTTCAAGAGGGACTGCCCGCATCTGAAGAACAATGACAATAACGGGAACAACAACGGCCCGAAGGGACGAGCCTTCGTGATCGGGGCTAAGGAGGCCAGAAGGGACCCCAACCTTGCAACAGGTACATATCTCCTAAACAATAATTATGCTTCTGTACTGTTTGATACTGGAGCTGAGAGAAGCTTTATATCTAAGGATTTTAGTGAGATACTTGCGATGACCCCAACACCCTTAGAGGGTGAATACACAGTAGAACTAGCTGATGGTAAATTGATTGTAACTAAGCACATTCTGAAAGAATGCACACTAGAACTAGCTAACCACAAATTTAAGATTGATCTCATGCCAGTTACACTAGGCAGTTTCGATGTCGTAGTGGGCATGGATTGGTTGTCTGAAAACCAGGCTGAAATCATTTGCCACGACAAGGTTGTGCGCATACCCCTCCCTAACGGAGAAACTCTAGATATCAAGGGCGAAAGGAGTGACACTCCTCTGAACATCATCTCGTGCATGAAAGCTCACAAATGCTTACGAAAGGGATACACAGCCATTCTGGCACTTATCACCGACAAGACTGAAGAGGAACAGAGAATAGAAGAAATCCCAGTCGTATGCGACTATCCCGATGTATTCCCTGAGGATCTACCAGGACTACCACCACCTCGGCAAGTGGAGTTCCGCATAGACCTTGTGCCGGGAGCAGCGCCCATTGCACGAGCACCATATCGACTTGCACCTTCGGAGATGCAGGAACTGTCCAATCAACTGCAGGAGTTATTGGACAAAGGTTTCATTAGACCAAGCTTCTCACCCTGGGGAGCTCCGGTCTTATTCGTAAAGAAAAAGGATGGCACGTTTCGAATGTGCATTGAGTATCGGGAATTGAACAAAGTGACGATCAAGAACCGCTACCCTTTACCTCGTATCGACGATCTATTCGATCAACTGCAAGGATCGAGTTACTACTCCAAGATCGATCTGCGATCTGGGTACCATCAGTTGAGGATTCAGGAGGAAGATATACCCAAGACTGCTTTTCGCACTCGGTATGGCCATTATGAGTTCTTGGTTATGCCGTTTGGACTGACAAACGCACCCGCAGTATTCATGGACCTCATGAATAGAGTGTGCAAACCATACCTTGACAAGTTTATCATTGTTTTCATTGATGATATACTTATTTACTCCAAAACTCAGGAAGAACACAAAGAGCATCTGCAATTGGCTCTTGAACTGCTACGGAAAGAGAAGCTGTACGCTAAACTCTCAAAATGCGACTTCTGGATTCGAGAAGTCCAATTCTTGGGACATGTTGTTAATGAACAAGGAATACATGTGGATAAATCTAAGATAGAGGCAATCAAGAACTGGGAAGCACCAAAGACCCTAACTGAGGTGCGACAATTCCTAGGATTGGCCGGCTATTATCGACGATTTATCGAAGGATTTTCGAAGATAGCCCAACCCCTTACGGCCTTAACCCATAAGGACAAGAAGTATCTCTGGACTGACAAACAAGAAGCTGCATTCCAACTTCTCAAGCAGAAGCTCTGTAGTGCACCTATCTTATCACTTCCTGATGGAACGGATGACTTCGTAGTATATTGCGATGCCTCGATACAAGGACTCGGCTGCGTGCTGATGCAGCGAGAGAAAGTGATCGCATATGCTTCTCGACAACTGAAAGTCTCACCATGGAAAGGCGTCATTCGTTTTGGTAAACGAGGCAAACTGAACCCACGGTATATTGGACCTTTCGAGATCATGAAGAGGATTGGTCCAGTGGCATATCAACTCAACTTACCAGCCGAACTCGATGGAGTTCACAACGTGTTTCATGTCTCAAACCTAAAGAAGTGTTTATCGGATGAAACACTTATTGTTCCACTGGATGAGATCCAGGTGGATGAACAGCTACGGTTCGTGGAAGAGCCGGTAGAGATCATGGACCGTGAGGTCAAACAACTCAAGCAGAGTAAGATTCCTATTGTCAAAGTCCGATGGAACTCGAAACGCGGACCTGAATTCACGTGGGAACGTGAAGATCAGATGACGCGCAAATATCCCCATCTCTTCAAGCAGACAACGTCGAACGTCGACAACAACGAATAAATTTCGGGACGAAATTCCTTTCAACAAGGGGATGATGTGACAACCGGAAAATTTTTGTCTTTCAAACACTGTTGCTTCTCAAATACTACCAACAACAACCAAATTTCGGGACGAAATTTCTTTCAACAAGGGGATGATGTGACACCCGGCAATTTCAGGTAAATTGCAACTCTTATATTCTTTACATTTCACATTCATACTTGTTGCATTTCATTTAATTATGTTTAATTAGATGAGTTGAACACAAACAACTACAAAACGATAGTTCAAGGAACTATCGAACCATACACTGCATTGCACGTTGGTTTTGGAAACCAATGGTGGCAAACACAACACTAACACAAAACAATGATTCGGATTATTATTGAATTGTGCATCACACGTTGATTGGATTAATCAAGCGTGCAAACACTTCGTTAGACACGAACACAAACTATAGAAGATAATTCGAATAATTATCGAAACACACACGAATCTCATGAACGTTGGTGATCAGTTAAACTTATGTGCTATTATATGATTATGTGCTTGAACGAGCATTAGATGCTTTAGATAAACGTTAGAAATCGATTACGAGCGAAATCGTATCATCGAAATCGAAAAAAACAATGAAGTTGGCCTGTCGCGGTACGCGATACCCCCTTCGGCGAGAAGCTTCGCGATACGCGAAGCAAACCGGGAGTCGAGACTCCCGAATTACATCGCGCTACGCGATGATGATTTTTGATCGGCCTCCGCGGTACGCGAAGGCCATGCAGATCAAAATTTCAATATAAACCAACCCACTTCATTTCAGTCGAACTCCTTCCCATTTTCTCCGAATTCCCACTCACTGTTGCGACCAAACCCATCTGAGATCAAGCTCCAACCTCTGTTATAACCATTGGAAGCCATTGTTGATGATTTGAAGCCATTGGAGACCATTGGAACTCGAAGAAGTTGATAAGAACCATCAAGAACTTGGAACAACCACCATCCAGTAGCTTGTCGTCATCAGAACCGATTCTACCCCGGATTTAAGCTTCTAAGGTAGTTTTAAACGTTTATCTAGTGATAGATTATACATGCAATGGGTGAAAACCCACATGCAACTCCATATGACCATTGTGCACGATTTTGTTGGTGATTTGATGAATAGGTGTTATAGATTTACTGGTTTGATAATATTAGAATGTTAGATTTGAGTTTGATTGAGTTATTGGTAGATTTAACGATGATTTGGACAAACTTGCCATAAAAGGAAACTTTTATGTGCAAGTCTTGGATTTGTGATAATCTAGACATGTTAGACATGTCTAGATGTTGTTAAATGTGTATTGAGGTGTTTAGAAACACATTGGGATATTTGATTTTGTCAAAAACTTGGTTTTATAGAAACTTACTAAAAATGGAAACTTTTAGAAATCAAAAGAGAGCTTTTGATGTTTTAAAGTGTTTTGATGAACTTGGGATATTGAAATATGTTTAGAAATGATTTCTAAGCATATTGGAAACCTTGATTTGCGAAAACGAGTTTTAAACGGATACTTTCCAAATAAGGAAATTTTATTTGGGCAAAACGGCATAAATGGCGATTTATGCGCAAACGACGTGTTTTAAGAGTTTGAACGTGTTTTATAAACATACTGGAAGTCATTAGTTTTACGAAATGGAATTTCATAACCACACTTTCCTAAAGTGGAAACTTTCTAAAAATAGCAACTTATGTGTTTAGAGTCATAGGATGCATTTTGGTGTCCTATGTGCATCAAGGCACATGAACACAACAATCGTGTCACCAACGATTCGTCGAAGTAACACTAGTCAAAACACACTCGGTTGAGCACACCGACACTTGGAGTTGTATGGGATACAACGCACCACAAAACACATACTTACACCTATACGATCATAGGTGCTTACTAGCAGGACAGCTAGCTTTCGCAGACGCGAACACCCTGTAAACCGGAACTGCTCTATCAAGTGAGTTCACGGCCCCTTTTTACTTTTTCTACCTTTGGGGGAGAAAACATTGCATGATAAACTGTTTTTGGAAAACAACTCATTTCATTTATGTATGGACATGCTTTATCATTATATGTATATGTGTGGGCCCCTATCACAACTAAAAGTCCTCGCGATACTCCTCGGACCGTTAATAGCATAACGCCTAGCATGGTAATCTTGAATAGTACTATTTGGGCCTGACAAGCCCCACTACACCCGACTGGAGGTCGGAACAGTGCAAAATTGACCAACACTTTGCCATAGTCTTGTGATGGACATGGCGGGAGGCACCCACTGTCAGCTTCGGTACCATCCACAATATAATATAACTGTATTGACTAGCTATCAATCGATACTGCATTGTAATGATACATTGATAAACTCTTACTTTAAACATTGGATGTTTAATGCTTTTGATAAACCTGTGCTCTCACCAACCTTTGTGTTGACCTTTTTACTCGCATGTTTTCTCAGGTAACTAAGGCACGCACACCAGGAATAGGATGCTAGGCCGGAGTCGCATGCATCTGTTTAAGTGTTTTAGATTATCAAACATTTATTATCATTTGGTTGTTACGTATTGTAAACTACTTTAATCGCTTCCGCAACATTTAACTTGTGATGTTTTGAAAACCCTTTTGATTTAACGCTTCCGCAACTATGAATGATTAAACTGTTTTGGTTAATTTATACTTCACTTCCGCAACTCTGATATTGCTAAACTGTTTTATCCAAATTATTGGATGTACGTACGAAATCAGACATATAGGTCTCGCATGTTGTGTGACCGGAGACTGCGATCCTGACAATCTGCCGCCGTTCGCGCCCCGGAAGGGACGGGATTTCTCGGGGTGCGACAGATTGGTATCAGGTCGCACCCCGAGAATTCCCGTCCCTTCCGGGGCGCGAGCGGCGGCAGATTGTCAGGATCGCAGTCTCCGGTCACACAACATGCGAGACCTATATGTCTGATTTCGTACGTACATCCAATAATTTGGATAAAACAGTTTAGCAATATCAGAGTTGCGGAAGTGATTAAAGTAGTTTAAAATACGTAACAACCAAATGATAATAAATGTTTGATAATCTAAAACACTTAAACAGATGCATGCGACTCCGGCCTAGCATCCTATTCCTGGTGTGCGTGCCTTAGTTACCTGAGAAAACATGCGAGTAAAAAGGTCAACACAAAGGTTGGTGAGAGCACAGGTTTATCAAAAGCATTAAACATCCAATGTTTAAAGTAAGAGTTTATCAATGTATCATTACAATGCAGTATCGATTGATAGCTAGTCAATACAGTTATATTATATTGTGGATGGTACCGAAGCTGACAGTGGGTGCCTCCCGCCATGTCCATCACAAGACTATGGCAAAGTGTTGGTCAATTTTGCACTGTTCCGACCTCCAGTCGGGTGTAGTGGGGCTTGTCAGGCCCAAATAGTACTATTCAAGATTACCATGCTAGGCGTTATGCTATTAACGGTCCGAGGAGTATCGCGAGGACTTTTAGTTGTGATAGGGGCCCACACATATACATATAATGATAAAGCATGTCCATACATAACTGAAATGAGTTGTTTTCCAAAAACAGTTTATCATGCAATGTTTTCTCCCCCAAAGGTAGAAAAAGTAAAAAGGGGCCGTGAACTCACCTGATAGAGCAGTTCCGGTTTACAGGGTGTTCGCGTCTGCGAAAGCTAGCTGTCCTGCTAGTAAGCACCTATGATCGTATAGGTGTAAGTATGTGTTTTGTGGTGCGTTGTATCCCATACAACTCCAAGTGTCGGTGTGCTCAACCGAGTGTGTTTTGACTAGTGTTACTTCGACGAATCGTTGGTGACACGATTGTTGTGTTCATGTGCCTTGATGCACATAGGACACCAAAATGCATCCTATGACTCTAAACACATAAGTTGCTATTTTTAGAAAGTTTCCACTTTAGGAAAGTGTGGTTATGAAATTCCATTTCGTAAAACTAATGACTTCCAGTATGTTTATAAAACACGTTCAAACTCTTAAAACACGTCGTTTGCGCATAAATCACCATTTATGCCGTTTTGCCCAAATAAAGTTTCCTTATTTGGAAAGTATCCGTTTAAAACTCGTTTTCGCAAATCAAGGTTTCCAATATGCTTAGAAATCATTTCTAAACATATTTCAATATCCCAAGTTCATCAAAACACTTTAAAACATCAAAAGCTCTCTTTTGATTTCTAAAAGTTTCCATTTTTAGTAAGTTTCTATAAAACCAAGTTTTTGACAAAATCAAATATCCCAATGTGTTTCTAAACACTTCAATACACATTTAACAATATCTAGACATGTCTAACATGTCTAGATCATCACAAATCGAAGACTTGCAACATAAAAGTTTCCTTTTATGGCAAGTGTACCAAAACATCATCAAATCGAATCTAGCTTAACCAAAACTCAATTCTAACATTATAATACCATCAAATCAGTAAATCTATAACATCTATTCAACAAATCACCAACAAATTTGAGCACAATAACTAAACGGAGTTGCATGTGGGTTTTAACCCGTTGCATGTACGATCTAGCTACTAAAAATCATATTAAAACTACCTTAAAGCTTCTTGATGATTAGGTTCAGTAGTAACAGCCTCTTTTGATGAAGTTCCAACCGCTGATGAAGGTTTCTTGTTCTCTAGCTCCTTCTCCAAGCTCCAAGCACTCCAAATCACTAAGGAGGATGAGGGAATGGTTTAGGATTGGCTTACCAGGGGTTAAGGGGAGTTTAGCAGAGAGTTTGGTCGGAATATGGTGTACAAGTTCGGAGAAAAAACAAGAGAAAACCGCTTGAAATGAATGGGGTTGGTTTTAAAGAAAATCTGATCTGCATGGCCTTCGCGTACCGCGGAGTCCGATCAAAAATGTTTGTCGCGTACCGCTATGGAATTCGGGAGTTCGACTCCCGGTTTGCTTCGCGTACCGCGAAGACTTTCGCCGAGGGACTTGTCGCGTACCGCGACGGGTCCATATCCTTGTTTTTCGCTTTCGTTGAAACGATTTCGCTCGTACTTGACTTCTAACGTTTATCCTAACATCTAATACATGTTTAAGCACATAATCATATAATAGCACATAAGTTTAACTGATCACCAACGTTCGTGAGATTCGTGTGTGTTTCGATAATTACTCGAATTATCTTCTATAGTTTGTGTTCGTGTCTAACGAAGTGTTTGCACGCTTGATTAATCCAATCAACGTGTGATGCACAATTCAATAATAATCCGAATCATTGTTTTGTGTTAGTGTTGTGTTTGCCACCATTGGTTTCCAAAACCAACGTGCAATGCAGTGTATGGTTCGATAGTTCCTTGAACTATCGTTTTGTAGTTGTTTGTGTTCAACTCATCTAATTAAACATAATTAAATGAAATGCAACAAGTATGAATGTGAAATGTAAAGAATATAAGAGTTGCAATTTACCTGAAATTGCCGGGTGTCACATCATCCCCTTGTTGAAAGAAATTTCGTCCCGAAATTTGGTTGTTGTTGGTAGTGTTTGAGAAGTAAGAGTGTTTGAGAAACAAAAATTTTCCGGTTGTCACACATCGGATAGAATCGCATTGTCCCAAAACATGGTGTAAATTGCATTTGTTGCACTTGGGATGTTTGCCTGCGTAGGATCCTGAGCTTTGGTTGGTTGGGATGGGTGGTGCGTAAGCTTGAGATGACCCAAACTTACGTTGCTGCGGTGGTGGTTGGAGAGTGGAAGCTTTACTCTGGGTGTCATCCCATTTGCGTTTGCCCTTGTCATTGGTCGTGGTCACAGCACCACGGGGTGGCAAGAGTCCTTGTGCAACTGCCGAATCAGTGAGTTTGTGGGTTAGTCGCACGGCTTGTTGCATGGTGATGGGATCAGCAGAGAGCACCATGCCCTGAATTTGGGGTGGCAGTCCGTCAATGTACTTTTCTATATGTTTGAAGGGTGGGGTTGCCATTTCCGGGCACAAGTTTGCCAACTCATACGATCGAGCTGTGTAAGCCTCGACCTCGGAACCAATCATCTTATGGTTCCAGAATTCTGTTTCCAGTTTCTGCACTTCGCCGCGAGGACAGTATTCGCGGTTCAACATCCTTTTAAAGTCATCCCAAGGTAGGGCGTTGGGTGCATCGAGCCCTTGATTCTGGACATTGGCATTCCACCAAGTGAGGGCAGCTCCCTCGAATGTCCCTGCAGCAAACTTGACTCGGTCCTCGTTCCTGCAGTTGCTCATGGCGAAAGCTGATTCCGCCTTCTCGATCCATCGCAATAGTCCAACGGCTCCCTCAGTGCCGCTGAACGAGTGAGGTTTGCAGTCCAGAAACATCTTGAACGTGCAGAGAGGTGGGTTAGGATTTGCTCCTGGAATATGCAAAGAGTAGAGTTGGGTTAAGTATCGAGTGAGTGTATTGAATTGGAAACAAGTGATTGTGATGCGAGGTGAATATGAAAAGGATTCATCACCTTGGTTCAGTAGGTTTTGGTTACGGGCAGCTTCCCGTGCAGCAAGTACCTCCTCAACTCGCTCGTTGATGAGCGCGTTCAGTTCAGCTTGAGTCAAGTTGATGTTTCCACGTCCACCTGCATTCCTGCGTCCTCCACGTCTTCCAGCCATGATCTTCATAGCGAGAATACGTGTTAGTGTTTGACTAATGACTAATGTAGTGTGTGCGATAGGTACTGTAAAGAACGTGTAGAGCTATCCGCTCTTCCCCGCCATGGGTAGTCACGTGCAGTGACGAACGTAATGCATAAAAGATGTAACGTGTGTGCAAGTACTACAATACTAAGCACTATGTGTTGTGTGGAGACTAGTGGTTATAGACTAAGTTCACTAAATGCAAACCTAATTCGCAATAACCGGAGTTCTCTGATACCAATCTGTCGCACCCCGAGAATTCCCGTCCCTTCCGGGGCGCGAGCGGCGGCAGATTGTCAGGATCGCAGTCTCCGGTCACACAACATGCGAGACCTATATGTCTGATTTCGTACGTACATCCAATAATTTGGATAAAACAGTTTAGCAATATCAGAGTTGCGGAAGTGATTAAAGTAGTTTACAATACGTAACAACCAAATGATAATAAATGTTTGATAATCTAAAACACTTAAACAGATGCATGCGACTCCGGCCTAGCATCCTATTCCTGGTGTGCGTGCCTTAGTTACCTGAGAAAACATGCGAGTAAAAAGGTCAACACAAAGGTTGGTGAGAGCACAGGTTTATCAAAAGCATTAAACATCCAATGTTTAAAGTAAGAGTTTATCAATGTATCATTACAATGCAGTATCGATTGATAGCTAGTCAATACAGTTATATTATATTGTGGATGGTACCGAAGCTGACAGTGGGTGCCTCCCGCCATGTCCATCACAAGACTATGGCAAAGTGTTGGTCAATTTTGCACTGTTCCGACCTCCAGTCGGGTGTAGTGGGGCTAGAGACAGGTCAAGGAACTATCGAACCATACACTGCATTGCACGTTGGTTTTGGAAACCAATGGTGGCAAACACAACACTAACACAAAACAATGATTCGGATTATTATTGAATTGTGCATCACACGTTGATTGGATTAATCAAGCGTGCAAACACTTCGTTAGACACGAACACAAACTATAGAAGATAATTCGAGTAATTATCGAAACACACACGAATCTCACGAACGTTGGTGATCAGTTAAACTTATGTGCTATTATATGATTATGTGCTTAAACATGTATTAGATGTTAGGATAAACGTTAGAAGTCAAGTACGAGCGAAATCGTTTCAACGAAAGCGAAAAACAAGGATATGGACCCGTCGCGGTACGCGACAAGTCCCTCGGCGAAAGTCTTCGCGGTACGCGAAGCAAACCGGGAGTCGAACTCCCGAATTCCATAGCGGTACGCGACAAACATTTTTGATCGGACTCCGCGGTACGCGAAGGCCATGCAGATCAGATTTTCTTTAAAACCAACCCCATTCATTTCAAGCGGTTTTCTCTTGTTTTTTCTCCGAACTTGTACACCATATTCCGACCAAACTCTCTGCTAAACTTCCCTTAACCCCTGGTAAGCCAATCCTAAACCATTCCCTCATCCTCCTTAGTGATTTGGAGTGCTTGGAGCTTGGAGAAGGAGCTAGAGAACAAGAAACCTTCATCAACGGTTGGAACTTCATCAAAAGAGGCTGTTACTATTGAACCTAATCATCAAGAAGCTTTAAGGTAGTTTTAATATGATTTTTAGTAGCTAGATCGTACATGCAACGGGTTAAAACCCACATGCAACTCCGTTTAGTTATTGTGCTCAAATTTGTTGGTGATTTGTTGAATAGATGTTATAGATTTACTGATTTGATGGTATTATAATGTTAGAATTGAGTTTTGGTTAAGCTAGATTCGATTTGATGATGTTTTGGTACACTTGCCATAAAAGGAAACTTTTATGTTGCAAGTCTTCGATTTGTGATGATCTAGACATGTTAGACATGTCTAGATATTGTTAAATGTGTATTGAAGTGTTTAGAAACACATTGGGATATTTGATTTTGTCAAAAACTTGGTTTTATAGAAACTTACTAAAAATGGAAACTTTTAGAAATCAAAAGAGAGCTTTTGATGTTTTAAAGTGTTTTGATGAACTTGGGATATTGAAATATGTTTAGAAATGATTTCTAAGCATATTGGAAACCTTGATTTGCGAAAACGAGTTTTAAACGGATACTTTCCAAATAAGGAAACTTTATTTGGGCAAAACGGCATAAATGGTGATTTATGCGCAAACGACGTGTTTTAAGAGTTTGAACGTGTTTTATAAACATACTGGAAGTCATTAGTTTTACGAAATGGAATTTCATAACCACACTTTCCTAAAGTGGAAACTTTCTAAAAATAGCAACTTATGTGTTTAGAGTCATAGGATGCATTTTGGTGTCCTATGTGCATCAAGGCACATGAACACAACAATCGTGTCACCAACGATTCGTCGAAGTAACACTAGTCAAAACACACTCGGTTGAGCACACCGACACTTGGAGTTGTATGGGATACAACGCACCACAAAACACATACTTACACCTATACGATCATAGGTGCTTACTAGCAGGACAGCTAGCTTTCGCAGAGACATGTCTAGATGTTGTTAAATGTGTATTGAGGTGTTTAGAAACACATTGGGATATTTGATTTTGTCAAAAACTTGGTTTTATAGAAACTTACTAAAAATGGAAACTTTTAGAAATCAAAAGAGAGCTTTTGATGTTTTAAAGTGTTTTGATGAACTTGGGATATTGAAATATGTTTAGAAATGATTTCTAAGCATATTGGAAACCTTGATTTGCGAAAACGAGTTTTAAACGGATACTTTCCAAATAAGGAAACTTTATTTGGGCAAAACGGCATAAATGGTGATTTATGCGCAAACGACGTGTTTTAAGAGTTTGAACGTGTTTTATAAACATACTGGAAGTCATTAGTTTTACGAAATGGAATTTCATAACCACACTTTCCTAAAGTGGAAACTTTCTAAAAATAGCAACTTATGTGTTTAGAGTCATAGGATGCATTTTGGTGTCCTATGAGCATCAAGGCACATGAACACAACAATCGTGTCACCAACGATTCGTCGAAGTAACACTAGTCAAAACACACTCGGTTGAGCACACCGACACTTGGAGTTGTATGGGATACAACGCACCACAAAACACATACTTACACCTATACGATCATAGGTGCTTACTAGCAGGACAGCTAGCTTTCGCAGACGCGAACACCCTGTAAACCGGAACTGCTCTATCAGGTGAGTTCACGGCCCCTTTTTACTTTTTCTACCTTTGGGGGAGAAAACATTGCATGATAAACTGTTTTTGGAAAACAACTCATTTCATTTATGTATGGACATGCTTTATCATTATATGTATATGTGTGGGCCCCTATCACAACTAAAAGTCCTCGCGATACTCCTCGGACCGTTAATAGCATAACGCCTAGCATGGTAATCTTGAATAGTACTATTTGGGCCTGACAAGCCCCACTACACCCGACTGGAGGTCGGAACAGTGCAAAATTGACCAACACTTTGCCATAGTCTTGTGATGGACATGGCGGGAGGCACCCACTGTCAGCTTCGGTACCATCCACAATATAATATAACTGTATTGACTAGCTATCAATCGATACTGCATTGTAATGATACATTGATAAACTCTTACTTTAAACATTGGATGTTTAATGCTTTTGATAAACCTGTGCTCTCACCAACCTTTGTGTTGACCTTTTTACTCGCATGTTTTCTCAGGTAACTAAGGCACGCACACCAGGAACAGGATGCTAGGCCGGAGTCGCATGCATCTGTTTAAGTGTTTTAGATTATCAAACATTTTTTTTTATCATTTGGTTGTTACGTATTGTAAACTACTTTAATCGCTTCCGCAACATTTAACTTGTGATGTTTTGAAAACCCTTTTGATTTAACGCTTCCGCAACTATGAATGATTAAACTGTTTTGTTAATTTATACTTCACTTCCGCAACTCTGATATTGCTAAACTGTTTTATCCAAATTATTGGATGTACGTACGAAATCAGACATATAGGTCTCGCATGTTGTGTGACCGGAGACTGCGATCCTGACAATCTGCCGCCGCTCGCGCCCCGGAAGGGACGGGATTTCTCGGGGTGCGACAGATAAAAAGGTCAACACAAAGGTTGGTGAGAGCACAGGTTTATCAAAAGCATTAAACATCCAATGTTTAAAGTAAGAGTTTATCAATGTATCTTTACAATGCAGTATCGATTGATAGCTAGTCAATACAGTTATATTATATTGTGGATGGTACCGAAGCTGACAGTGGGTGCCTCCCGCCATGTCCATCACAAGACTATGGCAAAGTGTTGGTCAATTTTGCACTGTTCCGACCTCCAGTCGGGTGTAGTGGGGCTTGTCAGGCCCAAATAGTACTATTCAAGATTACCATGCTAGGCGTTATGCTATTAACGGTCCGAGGAGTATCGCGAGGACTTTTAGTTGTGATAGGGGCCCACACATATACATATAATGATAAAGCATGTCCATACATAAATGAAATGAGTTGTTTTCCAAAAACAGTTTATCATGCAATGTTTTCTCCCCAAAGGTAGAAAAAGTAAAAAGGGGCCGTGAACTCACCTGATAGAGCAGTTCCGGTTTACAGGGTGTTCGCGTCTGCGAAAGCTAGCTGTCCTGCTAGTAAGCACCTATGATCGTATAGGTGCAAGTATGTGTTTTGTGGTGCGTTGTATCCCATACAACTCCAAGTGTCGGTGTGCTCAACCGAGTGTGTTTTGACTAGTGTTACTTCGACGAATCGTTGGTGACACGATTGTTGTGTTCATGTGCCTTGATGCACATAGGACACCAAAATGCATCCTATGACTCTAAACACATAAGTTGCTATTTTTAGAAAGTTTCCACTTTAGGAAAGTGTGGTTATGAAATTCCATTTCGTAAAACTAATGACTTCCAGTATGTTTATAAAACACGTTCAAACTCTTAAAACACGTCGTTTGCGCATAAATCGCCATTTATGCCGTTTTGCCCAAATAAAGTTTCCTTATTTGGAAAGTATCCGTTTAAAACTCGTTTTCGCAAATCAAGGTTTCCAATATGCTTAGAAATCATTTCTAAACATATTTCAATATCCCAAGTTCATCAAAACACTTTAAAACATCAAAAGCTCTCTTTTGATTTCTAAAAGTTTCCAATATGCTTAGAAATCATTTCATTTATGTATGGACATGCTTTATCATTATATGTATATGTGTGGGCCCCTATCACAACTAAAAGTCCTCGCGATACTCCTCGGACCGTTAATAGCATAACGCCTAGCATGGTAATCTTGAATAGTACTATTTGGGCCTGACAAGCCCCACTACACCCGACTGGAGGTCGGAACAGTGCAAAATTGACCAACACTTTGCCATAGTCTTGTGATGGACATGGCGGGAGGCACCCACTGTCAGCTTCGGTACCATCCACAATATAATATAACTGTATTGACTAGCTATCAATCGATACTGCATTGTAATGATACATTGATAAACTCTTACTTTAAACATTGGATGTTTAATGCTTTTGATAAACCTGTGCTCTCACCAACCTTTGTGTTGACCTTTTTACTCGCATGTTTTCTCAGGTAACTAAGGCACGCACACCAGGAACAGGATGCTAGGCCGGAGTCGCATGCATCTGTTTAAGTGTTTTAGATTATCAAACATTTTTTTTTATCATTTGGTTGTTACGTATTGTAAACTACTTTAATCGCTTCCGCAACATTTAACTTGTGATGTTTTGAAAACCCTTTTGATTTAACGCTTCCGCAACTATGAATGATTAAACTGTTTTGTTAATTTATACTTCACTTCCGCAACTCTGATATTGCTAAACTGTTTTATCCAAATTATTGGATGTACGTACGAAATCAGACATATAGGTCTCGCATGTTGTGTGACCGGAGACTGCGATCCTGACAATCTGCCGCCGCTCGCGCCCCGGAAGGGACGGGATTTCTCGGGGTGCGACAGATAAAAAGGTCAACACAAAGGTTGGTGAGAGCACAGGTTTATCAAAAGCATTAAACATCCAATGTTTAAAGTAAGAGTTTATCAATGTATCTTTACAATGCAGTATCGATTGATAGCTAGTCAATACAGTTATATTATATTGTGGATGGTACCGAAGCTGACAGTGGGTGCCTCCCGCCATGTCCATCACAAGACTATGGCAAAGTGTTGGTCAATTTTGCACTGTTCCGACCTCCAGTCGGGTGTAGTGGGGCTTGTCAGGCCCAAATAGTACTATTCAAGATTACCATGCTAGGCGTTATGCTATTAACGGTCCGAGGAGTATCGCGAGGACTTTTAGTTGTGATAGGGGCCCACACATATACATATAATGATAAAGCATGTCCATACATAAATGAAATGAGTTGTTTTCCAAAAACAGTTTATCATGCAATGTTTTCTCCCCCAAAGGTAGAAAAAGTAAAAAGGGGCCGTGAACTCACCTGATAGAGCAGTTCCGGTTTACAGGGTGTTCGCGTCTGCGAAAGCTAGCTGTCCTGCTAGTAAGCACCTATGATCGTATAGGTGTAAGTATGTGTTTTGTGGTGCGTTGTATCCCATACAACTCCAAGTGTCGGTGTGCTCAACCGAGTGTGTTTTGACTAGTGTTACTTCGACGAATCGTTGGTGACACGATTGTTGTGTTCATGTGCCTTGATGCACATAGGACACCAAAATGCATCCTATGACTCTAAACACATAAGTTGCTATTTTTAGAAAGTTTCCACTTTAGGAAAGTGTGGTTATGAAATTCCATTTCGTAAAACTAATGACTTCCAGTATGTTTATAAAACACGTTCAAACTCTTAAAACACGTCGTTTGCGCATAAATCGCCATTTATGCCGTTTTGCCCAAATAAAGTTTCCTTATTTGGAAAGTATCCGTTTAAAACTCGTTTTCGCAAATCAAGGTTTCCAATATGCTTAGAAATCATTTCTAAACATATTTCAATATCCCAAGTTCATCAAAACACTTTAAAACATCAAAAGCTCTCTTTTGATTTCTAAAAGTTTCCAATATGCTTAGAAATCATTTCATTTATGTATGGACATGCTTTATCATTATATGTATATGTGTGGGCCCCTATCACAACTAAAAGTCCTCGCGATACTCCTCGGACCGTTAATAGCATAACGCCTAGCATGGTAATCTTGAATAGTACTATTTGGGCCTGACAAGCCCCACTACACCCGACTGGAGGTCGGAACAGTGCAAAATTGACCAACACTTTGCCATAGTCTTGTGATGGACATGGCGGGAGGCACCCACTGTCAGCTTCGGTACCATCCACAATATAATATAACTGTATTGACTAGCTATCAATCGATACTGCATTGTAATGATACATTGATAAACTCTTACTTTAAACATTGGATGTTTAATGCTTTTGATAAACCTGTGCTCTCACCAACCTTTGTGTTGACCTTTTTACTCGCATGTTTTCTCAGGTAACTAAGGCACGCACACCAGGAATAGGATGCTAGGCCGGAGTCGCATGCATCTGTTTAAGTGTTTTAGATTATCAAACATTTATTATCATTTGGTTGTTACGTATTGTAAACTACTTTAATCGCTTCCGCAACATTTAACTTGTGATGTTTTGAAAACCCTTTTGATTTAACGCTTCCGCAACTATGAATGATTAAACTGTTTTGTTAATTTATACTTCACTTCCGCAACTCTGATATTGCTAAACTGTTTTATCCAAATTATTGGATGTACGTACGAAATCAGACATATAGGTCTCGCATGTTGTGTGACCGGAGACTGCGATCCTGACAATCTGCCGCCGCTCGCGCCCCGGAAGGGACGGGATTTCTCGGGGTAACGGCGGCAGATTGTCAGGATCGCAGTCTCCGGTCACACAACATGCGAGACCTATATGTCTGATTTCGTACGTACATCCAATAATTTGGATAAAACAGTTTAGCAATATCAGAGTTGCGGAAGTGAAGTATAAATTAACAAAACAGTTTAATCATTCATAGTTGCGGAAGCGTTAAATCAAAAGGGTTTTCAAAACATCACAAGTTAAATGTTGCGGAAGCGATTAAAGTAGTTTACAATACGTAACAACCAAATGATAATAAATGTTTGATAATCTAAAACACTTAAACAGATGCATGCGACTCCGGCCTAGCATCCTATTCCTGGTGTGCGTGCCTTAGTTACCTGAGAAAACATGCGAGTAAAAAGGTCAACACAAAGGTTGGTGAGAGCACAGGTTTATCAAAAGCATTAAACATCCAATGTTTAAAGTAAGAGTTTATCAATGTATCATTACAATGCAGTATCGATTGATAGCTAGTCAATACAGTTATATTATATTGTGGATGGTACCGAAGCTGACAGTGGGTGCCTCCCGCCATGTCCATCACAAGACTATGGCAAAGTGTTGGTCAATTTTGCACTGTTCCGACCTCCAGTCGGGTGTAGTGGGGCTTGTCAGGCCCAAATAGTACTATTCAAGATTACCATGCTAGGCGTTATGCTATTAACGGTCCGAGGAGTATCGCGAGGACTTTTAGTTGTGATAGGGGCCCACACATATACATATAATGATAAAGCATGTCCATACATAAATGAAATGAGTTGTTTTCCAAAAACAGTTTATCATGCAATGTTTTCTCCCCCAAAGGTAGAAAAAGTAAAAAGGGGCCGTGAACTCACCTGATAGAGCAGTTCCGGTTTACAGGGTGTTCGCGTCTGCGAAAGCTAGCTGTCCTGCTAGTAAGCACCTATGATCGTATAGGTGTAAGTATGTGTTTTGTGGTGCGTTGTATCCCATACAACTCCAAGTGTCGGTGTGCTCAACCGAGTGTGTTTTGACTAGTGTTACTTCGACGAATCGTTGGTGACACGATTGTTGTGTTCATGTGCCTTGATGCACATAGGACACCAAAATGCATCCTATGACTCTAAACACATAAGTTGCTATTTTTAGAAAGTTTCCACTTTAGGAAAGTGTGGTTATGAAATTCCATTTCGTAAAACTAATGACTTCCAGTATGTTTATAAAACACATTCAAACTCTTAAAACACGTCGTTTGCGCATAAATCGCCATTTATGCCGTTTTGCCCAAATAAAATTTCCTTATTTGGAAAGTATCCGTTTAAAACTCGTTTTCGCAAATCAAGGTTTCCAATATGCTTAGAAATCATTTCTAAACATATTTCAATATCCCAAGTTCATCAAAACACTTTAAAACATCAAAAGCTCTCTTTTGATTTCTAAAAGTTTCCATTTTTAGTAAGTTTCTATAAAACCAAGTTTTTGACAAAATCAAATATCCCAATGTGTTTCTAAACACCTCAATGCACATTTAACAACATCTAGACATGTCTAACATGTCTAGATTATCACAAATCCAAGACTTGCACATAAAAGTTTCCTTTTATGGCAAGTTTGTCCAAATCATCGTTAAATCTACCAATAACTCAATCAAACTCAAATCTAACATTCTAATATTATCAAACCAGTAAATCTATAACACCTATTCATCAAATCACCAACAAAATCGTGCACAATGGTCATATGGAGTTGCATGTGGGTTTTCACCCATTGCATGTATAATCTATCACTAGATAAACGTTTAAAACTACCTTAGAAGCTTAAATCCGGGGTAGAATCGGTTCTGATGACGACAAGCTACTGGATGGTGGTTGTTCCAAGTTCTTGATGGTTCTTATCAACTTCTTCGAGTTCCAATGGTCTCCAATGGCTTCAAATCATCAACAATGGCTTCCAATGGTTATAACAGAGGTTGGAGCTTGATCTCAGATGGGTTTGGTCGCAACAGTGAGTGGGAATTCGGAGAAAATGGGAAGGAGTTCGACTGAAATGAAGTGGGTTGGTTTATATTGAAATTTTGATCTGCATGGCCTTCGCGTACCGCGGAGGCCGATCAAAAATCATCATCGCGTAGCGCGATGTAATTCGGGAGTCTCGACTCCCGGTTTGCTTCGCGTATCGCGAAGCTTCTCGCCGAAGGGGGTATCGCGTACCGCGACAGGCCAACTTCATTGTTTTTTTCGATTTCGATGATACGATTTCGCTCGTAATCGATTTCTAACGTTTATCTAAAGCATCTAATGCTCGTTCAAGCACATAATCATATAATAGCACATAAGTTTAACTGATCACCAACGTTCGTGAGATTCGTGTGTGTTTCGATAATTACTCGAATTATCTTCTATAGTTTGTGTTCGTGTCTAACGAAGTGTTTGCACGCTTGATTAATCCAATCAACGTGTGATGCACAATTCAATAATAATCCGAATCATTGTTTTGTGTTAGTGTTGTGTTTGCCACCATTGGTTTCCAAAACCAACGTGCAATGCAGTGTATGGTTCGATAGTTCCTTGAACTATCGTTTTGTAGTTGTTTGTGTTCAACTCATCTAATTAAACATAATTAAATGAAATGCAACAAGTATGAATGTGAAATGTAAAGAATATAAGAGTTGCAATTTACCTGAAATTGCCGGGTGTCACATAAAGCATTAAATAACATTTAAATAAAAATGTTTAACATGCTTCTCAGTCCCGAAGTAAAACAAATAAGTTTGAAAGGGGACAATGAACTCACCTGGTAGTAGTAGTGGTTTTCTAAGTAATCAAAGAATGCACGCGCTCGTTGTTGTTGTGATGATGTTGTATTCACAATCCTGTGTTTGATTTGTTTGGGTTCACATCGTTAACATTAGTATATGTTTAATAGTTGTGACAAGAACCGTGCAATCCGACTAAGTGTCCTAAAACCCCACTAATGAGTTACTAGGTTTATTAATACAAAGTTTCATGATATTATCTCTAATAAACCCTTAACCATTAGCTTACTTGATGTGAATCAAGCTTGAATTAAAATAATACATTTTTCTAACTTATTAGAAATATAATGTTTTAAACTTTCATGTTTCATTTATAAAATTGTTACACTTATTTTATATAAAAAGGTGTTTTATTAACAACTTCATTATTTATAAAAACAACTTATTAACATGATATTAATTAAAATGTTTTTAACAAAAAGTTATGTTAAATTTATAAAACTAGGTTAAGATCATACCATCTCTTTTAACACTTAATAATCTTAACCTTCTTAACTTGTTTGAATCCTCTTGGTCACCTTATTGACTTCCATTTGTTATCCAATTCATGTTTTATCTAGAAACATTTAATCTCTAAATTTTAAGTGATTAAATATGTGATAGATATTGTTGATGGGTCATAGGATTTATAACTATTGAGTAAACCCTACTAGACTCCAACCGATACTATGCACTCTTTTGTGGTCCGACTTTCTTAAATTTTGTTATTAAGTTACTTGAACCAACCTAACCATGTTATTATGGTAAGTGTTAAGGTTGATATTTGTATTTTATTACCTCAAGGGTTAATATTTATGACAACAAGATCGGCTAACAGCTCAATTTACTCTCATTAGTATTATCTTATTCAATTTGTTCCCATATTATTTGTAACTGAGTCTTAAACTACTGGGACCACCTAAGGATTAATATTAATCCCCTCCATATTACTATCTACAGCAACTGATGGCATCAACTTTAGCAAAGTCGACATCCAGCAGAAGACTTCATTGGTGATCCTTGTAGATGGTATTTACTTTTGTTTAAGTTTTCTAACCCATTTCTTCAAGCTATTTGTTTCAATTCACATGGGTAACATCAGCAAAGTAATAGAGACGTTTAGATGGAAGGCATTTACACTACAATGTCATTCTAGTTCGATGGTTCTACTCATTTTTGTTTTTTTTTTTTCCTATTGATCCTACCCGTTCTAAAGGTCATAAGGATTTGAGAATTCTGAGTTGCTAATATCAACCAAATGTGGGTCTAACCTCTAAGTTCGATTAACACCCTGGGAATACAAAGAGGGAGGCAGTTACCACCGGCTAAGGCGGTGCAACCCATCACCGGCGCCACCACCTTTAACCCCTGTTCCCGAGCTCCTAATATGGGTTTGATATTGCTGATATTTACAGCTCAAGACACTGAAATTAAGCAGGTTACATCTATGCAGCATGGGTAGTGTTGAGGATCGCCATATCAACAAAACTTGAGATGTGCTGATAAAATGTTCGACCAGCACATTGTTCACGATACAGAGGTGGTCGAGACTAGTATTATCAACTCCCATTCAATTTTTTTAAACATTCTAAACTTCAAACCAACATGCTATTCAAATCCTGAACTCGTTTTGTGCTGAACTTAAGTGTTTTGAATGGATAAAAACATGTTACAAGTTCATACCTCAAGGATGATGAAAACCCTCTTCCAGCAGCAACTTCTCTCTAAGATATCGACCGATTTAGCTCCAACTAGCTCCGATCCCTTGTACTTTCAGCTTCCTCTTGTCGACACGGTCGTTTCGATATATTATACGCGCGATTTGGTTAAGAAACGAGTGAGATACGAAGGTTTTTGTGTGGGATTCTAGTGAAAAACGAGCAAAACGGGAATTAGAGTGAGAGAAGGATATGGCTGAATTCAAATGAAGAAGATGAAGATAATAAATGGGTTTTTATACCCCGAGTGTTTACCCGCGTGTTCGGTCTCGTTTGGTGTCGGTTTCGCGTATTTTTACGCGCGTTTTTACGATTACGACATTAAATATTTTGAACTGTAAAATAGTTTTCTTTAATTGTTTTTGATGAGTTTCAAAATTGTAAAATAGGATATATTTTATTTCCTTAGAATTATGAACGATCGTATCGTTATTCGTTTCGTTTCATCAGATCGCGTCGCTATCGCGCGTATTCGTCCGAATCGTCATTCGAACGAACACGTCGATGGTTTGGCTTTCTGATTCTTGTTTTCTACTGTTAAGTCATTATTTCAGAACGTTAAACTTTCAGAATCATTCGTACAGATCGTCACCTATACGAATAACTCGTCGGTTTAGCATTCCGTAACAATAACCATTATTTTTTCCTTTTGTTTCACCTCACATACGTTTATGCAACTAATATCACCTCAAGTATATATATGTTTCAACAGTATGTTGTCTGACATGTTTCAGACTGTTAAACTCTTAGGTTTCAGTCAAATTCAGACAATCGTATAATAGTTTCATGCTAATCAAATGTATAAATAGTCTAAACATAGTTTAACGAAATGTGTACCTGAATCACTGTACATGTTTACTGTTACGATCACTGTTCCGGCACGCGTCCGGCACTGATGTTACACCAGTTGAATTTGTCTTTGAATTATTCATTTGTTTTTGAAAATTTTTTGATTTAGCTTTATGCCCAACCCCAAAATTGTCAATGAAAAAATCCACCTTTTCAACTTTCTTAGAAATCACATTTTTCTTTTGAAAATTTCCACTAGACTCTCCTTGATGTGTATTAGATGATCTAACATACACAATCGGTTTAAGAGTAGTGGTTTTAAGCACCACCTTCTCAACTTGTTTAATCTCAGATTTTGACTTCTGAGATTCCAAACTCTTTTTCTCAACATTTTTTCCTCTATAACCATTTTGTCTCAAAACATCAGATGAATATTCTGGCTCAGTGATATCTTCAATGATTGGAGCATCACTGTCAAGTGACACCTTTTCATCAGAAGATGAAACTCCACCATGTTCAACAACACGTTCAGACTCATGTTCATTCAAGAAACTGGATGAACTTCCAAATTTGGATCAATTAGTGGTCTAGGAACATAGCTTGACGGAGGTAGTACATCATAAAATCCCAAGCCAGTAGTATCATTCGTTGATCTTTGCATAGCAGCAAAATAATCGATAAATACTGAGAATTCTGATAATTCTCTAGCTTGCTTTTATTCATTTCTGCTTCTGCTCTGGCTGCTAACAGTTCAACTTTCAACTTTTGTACTGACTCGAGATGCACAGAAACTGCATGATTGTTTTGCAAAACTTTAATTTTTAATTCTTCATTTTCTTTTCCCAAATCAATGATCTTTTTATCAAAACCTTTCTACTTGAAACCAACTTTTTGTTAGCTTCAGTGCACTCGATCAGTTCAGCAGTCAATTGAGCATTCATTTCTTTCAACTTTTCAATGACCTCTAAAAGATCATTATTTACCTCTTCAGCCTTTTCTTTACCCTTGTTTGCTTCTTCATCCATAGATGCCATAAACGCACCCATTAAATCATCATATTGTTTTCCCCATTCATATCTTTCGTCTGCTTGACTGACTAAAGCTTTTGTTGATTCTTCAGGCTTCTCCTTTTTCTTTTGAGCTTCTTTTGGCTCGAAAGGATTCAAGTTTCCTTTCTTCTTTGGATTTTTACATTCTCGAACAAAATGACCGAACTCACCACAATTATAACATTGTGTGGCCTTTGGATTGAATCCAAACTTTGTATTCCTATCAAAAGTAAACTTCTTTCCTGTTTTCTTCTCATAGCTGTTAATTCTTCTTATTGCACTAGCCAAAGCCCACTGAGTATCAATCAATTCCATCTCATCATCATCTATCTGCTCATAGTCTTCAAAAGTAAGATTGGAATTTCATGTCCTTCCAGCTATCTGTTCATGATAAGCACTAACAACACATGACAATATTGACATATGATCTCTGACCGCCTCTACAGACACCTTTCCCAGATTAGTTGTATTCAATTGAATTGGAGTAGATGAAGAATCAGACTTTTTCTCATTCCCAGAATAAGATGAACTTGAGCTAGTAGATGCAGATGGTTCAGAAGTACTTTCAGTAGTACTTGAAACAAAGGCTGTTTGAATTTTTGCAGAGGAAACAGGAGGTGTAACCACAGATGCACCACAAAGTGAAGGATCATGCGTTACATTAACTCTTATTGCTTTTCTTTTGTCTTTCATTTCCTGTCCTTCTAATTTTTGAATAAATTCAACCAATGTCATTCCAGGAAGATTTTCTCTCAAAATCAACACCAACAAATTCCATCTTTCTGGCAAAGCATCTGCAAAACAGTCTATTTTCTCTTCTTCAGAATACTCAATTCCACACTTACGAACTTCAGTAAACAGATGTCTATATCTTGTTATCAAAGATTCAAGACTCGCATTTCCAATATAATTGAAATTCTCAAACTCTTTTCGCAAATCAGTGGCTTTTCAGAATCATATTTCTTTCTTTGTTCAACATCAAGTCTATCAAGAGTTTGATCCAGATCTGTTCCAACCACCTTTGGCCGTTCATATGGTGATAAGATTCTTTCCCAAAGATTTGTATCAGTACCATTGAGATGGGTCTCAAACCGACCTTTCCAGTTTTCATAATCAGTCAAATCAAGTAATTTTGGTACTTTATTTGTGCTCCCTGACTCAGTTTCACTAATCAAAATACTTTGAATGTTACAATTTTGATTAGCAACACCCGCAAACATATCCGCCATAATTCCAACTTTTTATATCAGCGAACCTCTTCTTAGATTATAAGCTCATGAATCTAAGTGTCAGACGAACCTTCTCCAAACCTTGACCTCACGAACCTTATCCAACGAACCTGTAACAAACCTTGACCAAGGAACCTCTTCAACAGATCTTTGACCAACGAACCTGAGTCAACGAATCAACACCGAACCTTAACCAACGAACCTCATCAATAGACGAACCTTTGTCAAACCTATGAAACGAACCTCTCCAAAATTTTACTACACGAACCTCAACTAAAATCTTCTTCTTCAGCGAACCATTTCTTTAAACTACAGCTGAGATGCAACAAGGTTCGGCTCACGAACCTATCAGTTAAACTTGAAAATTTTGGAGGGAAAACCTTCAAAATCCACTAATTTCAACCAAGAATTTTCTTATTTCGATCAACCAAAAAGCAGTAAATGATGATGACAATATCAGCAAAGAATCAGATATAGAAAATCAAACTTTCAGCCATCTCTTGATCTCTTAATTTTCAAAATGATTGATAATCTTCAAGAACTTGTATAGAACTCCTCCAATTCTCTGATACCACTGTAGATTGCTCTGGATTGATTCAATGGAATTCTATTAACAATTCAATCTATGTGGAATCTAGATTAAATCTATATGAATCAAAGATACACAATCATTATGATAAACATCATGTTCATTGATAACAAAATCAGATTACAAGAACATGAAATAAGAACACACAGTTCTTTACAATCACATTAACTTCACACAGGTTCTCTCCTTCTCTGTTCTGTCACACACCTACAAACACAAACAAACCTGCTATATATATAAGACTCAACCGAACCTAGCCGAACCATTAGGTTCGCTAGACGAACCTTTAGGTTCGTTGGACGAACCTCTACAATACACATCATTAGGTTCGCCGAACCTTTACAACACTTGCCTAGGTTTGTGGGCCAGACAAACCTAGCAAAAACGTAACTTAAATTACATACTTTTGAAAGCAACCTATTACAAAATGACCTAACAAGACCATCAAACTTAATAGCGTCGACCCATGCCCATCGATAATAGTCCATCGAGACTAATTGTCTCGACACAAGAACTTGCTGGAACATTCATCCATCGATACTATTGTTCTTCATGGGTTCTTATGTCAATACTAGCATGTATCTAGATTCCAGCCATTCCCAACCATTCCAAACTTTAATCCATGATGTTCCTCAAGTTCCTAAGCAACTTTCGTGAGTTTCTTATGGGTTTTGATGGTTGAACATCTGCTGGAAAGTCCAGCTAGCTGGAATATTACAAAAACCCTGAAAACCGTGAGTTTAAGCTCAAATCTACCTCTTTTTTTATGGTTCCAAGCTCCGATTCTTCGTACTTTCACGATCTACACGTTGTGGTGGTCGTTTTGACACCAACATCGATCGATTTGGTTAAGGATTGAATGATTTGAGTTTGAATTCTAGTGAGAGAAAATGATGAGAGAGAGAGCCGGTTTAGAGAGAGAAAGTGAGGTTGGTGGGTGTAGTAAATGACATTTAATGTCTTTTTAAGATTTTTATCGTTCGAGTGTTTTCGGGTTCGTTCGGTTCCGCTCGGTTTCGTTTAAACGCGTCGTTACCGAGATTTCTCATAACGTATCGTTACGTTATTTAAAATATAAATTTCTAAATTATTTTATGTGGTAATTCCTAATAAATTACTAAATATCTTTTATTTATTTTTTAAAATTTCTAGAACATTTAATTTAAATGTTTCGTCGAATCATACCGTTTTCGCGCGCATTTATACAGATTATCACCCATATGTACACGATGACAATTGTACTTTTCGATTTGATTCTTTAATTATTAGACATCGTTCAGAACATTAAACTCACATATATATATTCGTGCGAATCGTCACCCACACGAATACTCCATCAGTTTAATGTTCACATAACGACGTCCGTTACTGTTTTGATCATATATTCTCACATACGTTTACACGTAATAAAGTCCTAACTAACATGCACATAATTGTTTCGTGTCTTCAGATATAATTGTTGATGCATTTTCTGTGTGAAAGATCAATTTACTATGTGAACCTCGCTTGTTGTATATAGTCTGTTGTATATGATTAGAAGATCAAGAGACAAAAGGTTCGGCTAAGGTTCGGCTAAGGTTTGTCTAAGGTTTGGCGAACCTATGTTCATGTTATTGTATAGGTTTGTCCAACGAACCTATTGGGTAGTCTGGCGAACCTAATGGTTCATAGGTTCGGCTATGGAGGTTCGTGAGATGTTCGATGCTTACATGTTCTAAGGTTCGGCTGGCACAAGGTACACGAACCTTATCAAGGTTCGTGTAATATGGAGGTTCGTGTAGTGTAAAAGTGGCCGAACCTTTGCATTTGGAAACATATATATAGAGAAAAGGTGGTGGACGTGAAGGTGTAGAGCTCACAATTCACACACACAAAGTCAAATTCTCTCTCAAGCTCAAGATCAAGATTCTCTTCATCTTTTGTGTCTTTCTTGTATTCAAGTGTTTTACATTTCACGTTTGATTTGTTGTAAACACTTGAATGATAATGATCAATTCATATTCATGATATATTACCATGTCATTGTTGATTCAAATCTAGTAGTAAACGGATTCCGCACGTTTATGATCGAATCGTAGAATTTCGTGATCGATTCTTCAAATCTACAGTGGTATCAGAGCGTTAAGCTCGATTCTACGACTATTTGGACATCAATCTCAAGTAATTTAATCAGAAAATTCATCATCTTGGAGGTTTTCTTGAAGTTCTTCACGTTTTTGTCAACAAAAACCCAGATCTACGAAAAATTATCAAGTTTTTGAAAATTTTGATCCGATAGAAAGATGCGCCTTGAAAAAACGAAGATTTTGACTACTCATAGGCCTTCTAACTCCAAAAAAATGAAGATTTTAGAGCCATTTTTGTGAAGTTCAGATCTGTTCGTTCGATCAGACGAACCTTAGACAAACCTTAGAGACGAACCTACATAGGTTCGTGACAAATAGGTTGGTGAGAATTCAAAAGGTTCGTGAGAAATAGGTTCGTGGGAACCTCTAGGGTCGTCAAAACCTTCATAGGTTCGTTCAAAACCTTCATAGGTTCGTGAAAACCTCAATAGGTTTGTTTGAAGAGTTTTCCAAGAAATATACCATTTTAAAAGTTCAAGTAAACCTTTTTTACCTATTTTGGGCCTTCCGGATCATTTGGGATATGTTTCAAGACCTAATTCGGACGTTAAGACAAGGTTTGAGCTGTTTTTTTTGAGAGGTTAAACTTTCAAGTTCTGAACATAAAACTTAAATATGACTTACAAGAACTGGAATGTGGAATGGTTGGCTAACAATGGACTTGTGTTGGACAATTTGGACAATTATCCGAACTGGAGATCTACATTCGAAATGTTTATTACCAAAGCAGATGACAATTACCAGAAGTTATTGTACCAACAATACAAGAAACCATGTTTGAAATTGAATGAAGATCAAATGTCTGAATTTAATCGAGAAAGAGAATTGTGTGAATTGTTTTCAGTGATCATTTCTGAAGATATTAAGAAAACTGATTTTGAACAAATGCCACATTCATGTGCAAAGTGGAGTTTGTTACAACTTGCATATAACAATCATGTTGCAAAGAAGATCAAGGATGCTTATGATCGTCTTCTACCATTTATGCAAGAATTGAAATATTTTCAGTTTGATATTACTGATGTGCAAATCGTTGAGAAGTTTACGCAATTCTTACCTTATCGATGGAGTGATTTTGTTGAAAGAATGAAGGAAACAGAAGTTATTCATCATGTCACATTAATAAACTTCAAAGATGTGGTTGATAAAATGGAATCGGAGATAAGGAGAATCGGAAAATGGATTGTGAAAATTGTTGATTTCTCATGGATTGATGAACAAAGAAACATGTTAAAGGCAAGTATGAGTGCTGAGAAAGAAAAAGAAGATGTTGATGAAGGAAAGGAAGATGATCTGAAAACTGAAGATTGTATTGAGACAAGTGTGAATTTGAGGATGGAAGGTAGTGATGAAGAGAAGAGTGAGGATTCTTCAATGTCAGAATCTGATAAAACAATTGAACCTGAAATGTTTGAAGATAGCAAACAGATGAATGAATTGTAGATAAGAGATGTAATGTAACTGAAGATACACACATTCTTGATGATTCTGATATCAAAAGTGAGATGAAGAAGTCTGAAGATGATGTTTTGAAGTCAAAGGATGAAACTTCAAGTGTTGAAGTGGTGTCAACAGAGGATGAGAGTGTTTATGAGGATGCCTCTGATTATTTGTCTGAAACACCTACCATCATTAGTGAAGACTATTGTCATACCATTTCAGATAAAGAGGTAAGTTCAGGTAAATTTTCTAAACTCTCATGCTCTAAATGTTTAAATCTTAAAGGAAAGTCTCCAATTTGTGCTGATAACAACATTCCTCCGATCATTGAAGATTGTACTTTAGAGGAATATGATGAGGAGACATTGTACAGATGTGGGTTGATGGATGTACATAAGGATTATGATGATTCTCACAATAATATCTTTGATGATGTAAAATCATGTGTTTCAAACTCTGCATCATCATCCAAAAAGAAAGTTTCTTTCAAAAACCCATTGGTTGAAATTAAAAAGTTTTCAAAGAATGAAAATATGAATTTTTCAAAACAAAATGGTTTTTCAAGTTCAAAACCTAAATGTCAAATTCAATCAAAATGGGTTGTGAAATCATCATGTGCATCAAACAGAGTGGAATCAAAGTGTGATACTTCAAAGTCTTGGAACAAAGACAAGATTTCACTTAGTCCCACAAGATGTGAAAAGTTGAACTTTGAGTCTCCCACGTCAAGTGGTAAGAAGTCACATTTGACTCATATGGGTTCAACAAGTAATCAAAGATTGGTTTATGGTTCACCAGTGGTAAATCACCAAAACCATAGGTTTGTACAACACTATTCTCTTAGGTTTGTGGAGAGGAGAATATGTTTTGAGTGTGGAACAAGAGGGCATATCATTGCTAATTGTCCTTATCTGTGTGAGTTACAAGGATAAGTTAGTAATGCCAAGTCTTGTGTCACAGAGGTTTCAAAGTTCATTCCTAAAAGACATAAAATGCCAAATCAAAACAAGGAAGAACTTGTGAAAGCCTCGGATGAAGAAAAGTTGAAATTTTCAAAACCTTTAATGACTAATTTGGTGTTTAACAACAATGTGGTGATTCAAGATAAGTATTATCTTAAGAATGCACTTGAACAGGAACAGTTGTGGATACCAAAAACAAACAAAGTTTCAAAGGAAACTTCTTTAGTTTCAACTGGAAAATGGATTAAATTTCGGTATATGGATTTTCATGGAAAACTCAAGACCTCGAAGGCTTGGGTGACTAAAGATATCTAATGGTTTGTGAGTGTGTGCAGGAGGATTTCAAGATGACCTATCAATTGGAGGAGAGCTCATTGATAGTGAAACTTCCTGGCGTGTATTTGGTAAAATTGTTCTAATCTTTTAACTGTCATATTATTCTGGAGAACTTGACAGGTAAATCATATCGGTTGTCAATTTTTCGGGAATTTTGATTTTTCTATGTACTTATAAAATTCTAAAAATCAAAAAAAAATTTTCATTTTTAGCATTTTAGGGGGAGTAAAAATTTAATAAAATCAAAAACAATATAAAATTAGAAAATTGAGAAATTGATCTGACCTTTGAGATATGGTTGTACATTGTAACATTCTAAAGATTACTTGTATCATACAAGATCAAATACAAAGCGATCACAATGCACTAAGTATGATATGTTGGTTGGTCTTTCACTTAATTGTGATTTCTTTAGACTAATGCCATAATCATTCTTTGTGTTGGTTTGGTGAGAACCGATCAGGATCGAATACGAAGTTCTACGAACTATCAACTACGTGCGGAATCCATAATTGACATGTATAGAATCAAAAGAAGACAAGCAATTTCATAATCAGTCTTGTATATATCAACTGATGATTACAAGAATTCACACAGAAAAACTGATCTCACACAGAGAAAATCTCTCACAGGTTTGCTGAATTCTGTCAAAGTTATGAAGAATTCAGCCAAACCTTCTATTTATACATACAACTCAGCCGAACCTATTTTGGTAGCCGAACCCCTAGGTTCGCTGGCCGAACCTTGGTTGCCAAACCTAAAGGTTTGCCGAACCTTCTCTAGGTTATAGGTTCGCCGAATCTGTCTAGGTTCGTGGGCCAAACGAACCTTAGACAAACCTATCAGCCGAACATTTACAAAACTCAAAATAAATACAACTTTTTGAATAGAAAACTATTACAAATGTGCACTAACAAACTCCCCCTTAATAGTTTCTATCAAAAATCTTCATTCTTTGTTTTCAGCTTTGTCATCTTCTTTGTCTTTAACACCGCTTGATTCTCCAACTTCTTCACGAATAACATTATCCACCGCTCGTATAACAACCGAACGTGGTATCTTCGCTAACCTCTCAGCCTCCAGCTTCGCATCTCTTTCATCTCTTTCCTTTTGCACTTGCATCAATTCAACATAAAGGTAATTCACATCATCCCAATTGCATCCAGAATGTATACCCAACGTATAACACATTCTAGCAATGATTTGATATTGAATTACCATATCTTTGTAGCTCACACCATAAGCATGATAACCACCATCTGCATAGATCTCTGCAGTGTCAAGTAAAGCAACATCATCCTTTGAGCAGTTCACAATCCACACAGGATCAAGCATCCGGATCACCCTCCAGTTATCATTTTGCTTCAATAGAATCACACCTTCTAATGTTCTCTCATCATAAAACCAGAACTTAAAGTAAGGATTCCAGTTCTGTTCTATCTTCCTGAGTCTTGGTCTCTTAAATGCTTTTGGCTTTACATAATCATGAAATCTCTCTCTAAATTGTGGCGATAATAAACTCCATCCAGTTCTTGCTTCTTTCTTTAACAAACTCTCAAATATCTTCCTCTGCAAATCTATGTCAGAATGCATTTTAAATAAATCAAGAAAAGTAGGCAAGGAGTAACCAACAATACTTTCAGTATATTCTATTGCGTCTAAATCTTCAAATTCTACATCAGTACAATCCTTCGCCCTATCAGAAAATACAACATTCACAGGAACAGCTTCAGAAGGAGTATAAACCACTATAGCCCCAGAAACAGAATCCAGAACACCAGAACCACCACTCAAGCCTCCAGCACTATCACCATCCTTCTCATTATCACCACCATAATTGTTCATATCTGGATGTTCATCAACATCAGATTCATCATAATCTATTTTCTCTTCATCTTCCTCCTCTTCTTCCTCTTCCACCTTCTCTTCATCCTCTTTCTTCTCTTCATCTTCTTCATCAACATCCACCACCACCTTCATATCTCCAGATCTAGACACCTTAGTCTTTGAAATCTTTGCTTCCAAATCTTTCATCTTTAGCCTCAAATCAGTATTTTCATTCTTTAGTTCAACAATAACTTCTGACTGAAGCTTGATAAAAAATTCCAAGTCAGAGATCTTTTCTTTCATTTTCTTCTTCTCAAGAAGTTCTTCTTCTCTCCATTTAATCAATAAAGACATCTGAGCCTTTAACTCATCCAATTCTGTAGTGCTTGATGAAGAAGGTTGATCAGCAACAGTCTTTTCTTTCTCCTTCTTAAAACTTTCAAACTCTTTGGACAGCATAGACAATCTCCTTTTGATGTCACTGTCATCATAATCAACAGTAAAGTTGAGATCTGATAAGTCATCAAGACTTGCAAATAAATCATCTTTAGCTGTAGAAGTCTGATGAAATGAAGTGTCTTGCACTGAAGTAGTAACGGTAGTAGAATCCATAAAATTTGCATGAAAGTAGCTACATTTACAAACTCAGGAGTTTGTAAAGTAGAAGCCGGAATAGAAGTCACATGAACTGATGAAGTCATAATAGGAGGAGAAGAAACAGGAACTGATGACACAGTAACTATAGAAGTTATAACTGGTGAAGACACAACGGTCTTAGTAGTCTTGGACTTCTTCTCATAAGGCCCTCCTTTGGCCATTCTCTTCTTTCTTTTTGGCTTTGAAGACTCAGGCTCTTCAACCACAAAACTAGGGTCAACTCTTTCTTCCCTTTCTTCCTCAGCTTTCTTAGCAAATTTCTTCTTTAACCGTTTGACCATTTGATTTCCTTCTTGAACCATCTCATACTCAGATTCTGTATCTGATGAATCTTCACCAACATCTCCATCAACAGCTTCAGTCTGTTGTGCAGGCATCTCAACATCAACAGGTTCCTGTGAACTAGGTTCCTGTGATGATTGAGTTTGTGGTTGAGCACGAGAAGATTGACCAGTAGACTACCTGGCTTGTTGTCTTGGAGGAGGAGGAGGTGGAGGTGGTGCCTGATTATCAGCATCATCAAAATCTTCAGTATCTGACCCAGAGTCAGCATGCCTCCAAGCATTCTCTTCAGGAGCAATGTAGTTTGCCCTGGCACAATGTCCAATCATGTCTTTCTCCAAAACAGCTTCTCCACTTCGTTGATACACCCTGACCTGACCCAAACTGGAATCAGTCATGTGTTTCAACTTCAATAAATCACCAGCTTCCCTAGGTAGCAACCCCTCAGGTAATCTCTCGTCTATCAACATCTAAACGAATCTAGGATACATATAAAATCTATCCTTAGCCTTCGTGATGTTATCTGACATATAGCGGAAGATCATCCCAGAAAAATTGAACAGTTTGTTCAATATAAGAGCTACCATGGCTGATCTCATCAGATCCCTGAGCTCATCGAATGTACCCTTCCTCATGCTCAAGCAATGAAGTAGAACATGAGCCAAAAACTTATACTGCAGTGGAAGCCCTTCTTGACTGAAATGGAGTTATAAGCTCCGAAATATCTGATGCGTAAGAAGCAACCCTTGATGCATCTCTCTGGTATGAGAGTCATACCAGCAGGTTCACCCCCGAACTGTAACACCCTCCTAATGTCAGCCTCAGATATACGAAGTGCTTGTCCTAGCACATTCGCATCAATCACATACTCATCATCCACAAAAATAACTCGAGCTGACTCCCAGAAACTCTGAATATGAGAGCGATAAATCTGACAAGAATTGGAGATGGCGTAATAGATTCTTGATCTACGAAGAAACTCTATCAAAGGTCGAAAATCCTGGCCATTCCTAGTCGTAGGTTCCAGATGCCACAAACATTATGTTTGTCACCAAAAGTTAAGTTCGCCATATCTACAATCAGAAATAAAACACAATTAGAAACAAAAATTAATCAAAAATTAACAAAATTAAAAAATCAAAAATTTCTAAGTATAGACCAGCGAACCTATCCCTGAGACAAACCTAATGCTAGGCGAACCTAAGTTAGACGAACCTGTTATCTAGACAAACCTCTTTGAACAAACCTTCTGATGAACAAACCTTATATTGATCGAACCTTCTGATGAACGAACCTCAGAATGAACGAACCTTCAATCAAACGAACCTGTTGGTCAAACGAACCTTGACCAAAATGTTCGGTTCTTTTGAAATACATAGGTTCGCCACGAACCTATCAGGTTCAGACGAACCTTCAAGGTTCGGCGAACCTTAGTTCATTCAACGAACCTGTTCATCCAACGAACCTTTTCCATTTTCAAATCAAAATTTCAAATCTTCGAATTAGAAGATAAATTTTACACCCAGGTTCGAGACACAACGATGAACAACTTCTACAAAGACGGTTTGTCCAGAACTTAGAATTTAATCGGTTTTAATTCAAATTAACAAGTCCGATCTAAAAATCCTAAAACCTCTCAGATCTCTCATTCTAGCCGGTGAAATTCAATGATATCTACCTAGAAATGATCAGCAGATGATTACGAATCTAAAGAAATCAATGAAAAGTTTTGGGATGTCCGGAATAGAAAATTGAAAAATTTCTTCTTGCAGGTTCATCAGCATGCAATCAGATGAAAGTGACGAACCCTTATCACGAACCTTATATCTATACTCACGAACCTTTTCAGACGATCCTTTTAAAACGAACCATCTCAGCGAACCTAGCCAACGAACCTAGCCAGCGAACCTAACTAGCGAACCATCTCAGCGAACACCAGGCGAACCTTTTGAAAAATTTGATTTTTTTATTTAAATTTCAAAACAATTCATGTTTAATTATTCCAAAGTCAAACAAATAATCAAAAATTATTGATTTAACATCAGATAAAAAATAAAATCTTTTTGTAATTAATTTTTTTTTTTGAGAAAGATCCAGACATGAGATCGTATTATTTTACAATTTTCAACACATCTGTTTGTATTAATTAATAAATTTATTTGCAAATTACAAGTCCAAGATGATTGTCAGTATACTTATCCTTTTAAGTTTAATTACTTAGTCAAGAAATCAGTTTAAACAAGATTATCAAACACTTTATAATAATCCATTTACTTGAACATATCCCCGATTTGTGAATAACTAATCAAACATAAATGTTCTTAAAACTTATTTTTCAATTTTAACTAGTCTGATCATGCAAAAATAAAACATAATTTTTTTTGAAAATAACAAAATAGAAAAAAATTTGAATTTGTTCAAAATCTTGGAATCAAGGTTGATACTTACGTATGCTCAAATGATCCAGAAAATGAACTAAACAATAATTTAAGATTAAGCTTTTAACAATCAGTTCGATATTTCCATATACGCATAGATTGTCCAAATCTTAATCAGAACCAAGAAAACAAATTTGAATCGTTTAAAGCTATAACAATCAGGTCAATATGTAAGTATACACAAAGAATGTTCCAGCTTTAAACTAAAATATAAGAAAAAAACAAAATCAGAATTTCTTTTAAAAATTAAACACATGATCAAACTAGTAATTTGACTTTTTGTTCAAGAAACACTTTGTCAGAAAAATTACCACTCTTTCAGGACAAAACTAAGTACTGCATTCTAAGCATCTGTTTCTTACAAAGTATAATCAAAATTTTGTTTAAACTTATCCTAACTAAGTTATAAACCTACTAACATATCATACTTAGTACTTGTAATTACCTTTTTTAATTTTTAATAATACATACAAATATGTTTCCAATTGCAAATAATGTACTATCATTTCTCACTAGATAGAATCAATTTCTCAGATTTTTAATTTTTTAATGTTTTTTGTGTTTTTGGTTTTTCAAATATTTTTGTATTTTTCACAGATTTTCTCCCCCTAAAAACTAAAACACAAAAGAACAAAATATGAAAATATCTTATGTTAATTCAATAACAATGATTACGAAGGAAATTGATTCTTAATTACCTCACCCATGACCCTGATCCCATTTAACTTGAGTAAATACTCAAAACGTTGTTTGTCAAAGGCCTTGGTGAGAAGGTCTGCTCTTTGCTCGTTAGTGTGTATCTTCACCACATCAATCAGTTTCTTTTCATAACAGTCGCGTATGAAATGAAACCGAATATCAATGTGTTTGGAACGTGAATGATACACCGGATTCTTGGTAATTGCAATAGCAGCCTCATTATCAACATGAATCGGGGTAGTTAGAAAATTCAGTCCATAATCTCTCATCTGTTGTTGAATCCACAAAACTTGGGAACAACAACTGGCAGCCGCTACATATTCAGCTTCACATGTAGATGTAGCAACAGATGTCTGCGTCTTGCACTGCCAAGAGACTAACCTCTCCTCCAAAAACTGTGCACCACCAGTAGTAGATTTGGAATCAGTCTTGCATCCACCATATTCAGAATCACTATAAGCATGGAAGGAATAGTTATCATCCTTAGGATACCACAGACCGGTGTCTGGTGTACCCTTCAGAGAACGTAAAATCCTCTTGACTGCCATCAGATGAGAAACCTTAGGTTTTGATTGATAGCGAGCACAGATACTTGTATCGAATACAATATCCGGCCTTGAGGCAGTCAAGTACATCAAGCTCCCAATCATTCCACGAAATAATGTAGCATCGATTAGCTCCGCCATAATATCTGGCTCAATCCCGTGATTGGGCTGAATGGGCGTGGAAATGGGTTTACAATCAAGCATGCTAAACCGTTTTAGCACGTCTTGAATGTATTTGGTCTGATAAATGAAAATGCCATCATCAGTCTGATCAATTTGTAAACCCAACAAGAACTTGATATCAGACATAGCACTCATCTCGAACTTCTCAATCATAACCTCTTTAAATTCCAAACACAACTGTTCATCGGTAGATCCGAAGATGATGTCATCAACATAGATCTGAACTAGGACAATGTCCTTGCCCTTTTCCTGATAAAACAGTGTTTTGTCTATCTGACCCCTATTGAATCCGTGTTCAATAAGGTGAGTCGAGAGGGTCTCATACCAAGCTCGAGGAGCCTGATGAAGATCGTACAATGCTTTGTCCAGGATATAAACCTGATCCCGGTGGATAGGATCCTCAAAGCCCGGTGGCTGACAAACGTACACTGTTTCCTTCAATGACCTGTAAAGGAATGCAGACTTAACATACAGTTGAAAAACTTTAAACTTCTTGTGGGCAGCAAAAGATAGAAATAATCTAATCGCTTCTAGCTGCGCCACAGGTGCAAACACCTCGTCATAATCAATTCCTTCTATCTGTTTGGATCCTTGAACAACCAAACGTGCCTTGTTTCGAACAATCACGCGTCTATCATCTCACTTACACTTTAACACCCACCTGGTGCCTATCTTCTTTTCTCCATTCGGCAAATCTACTAAATGCCATGCTCCCAGTTTCTGAAACTGATTTAGCTCCTCTTGCATGGCCTCCACCCAGACAGGCTCACGCAGGGCTTCAGTTACAGATTTTGGCTCAATCTGAGAAACGAATGCATAATGCATCCATAACTCTTGAGTCCCATGATTTCGCTCCAACTCAACGTACAAGCTCTCCTCTGTTGAAACTTGTCGTCTCGTCTGCACTCCAGCAGACGGATTTCCAATGATCTGCTCCACAGGGTGATTTACATGCACTCTCGTAAACGACACTTGCGGAATTCCAACATGATGATCAAGATTTGTGATATTCTGATCTACATCTTGATCATGAGAAACTGTATCTTCAAAAACATCATGATCATCCTCCGATGACCAATCATCATTAACTGCTTCAGAAGTGCCTTCCTCAGTTGGATGATGATCTTTAGCTTGATGTGAAACTCCTTGATCTTCAGAATTCTGTATAACATATAACATCTGCAAGGATATTTCATCATCAGTAACATTAGGAGACAAGTTAAAAGACTCAAAAAGTTTATCATAATCAAATAACCAATTTGGACCTTTGCCTTCAGGTATAGGTGTATGTCTTTGAACATCCACGTTATACCATAGTTCCACAACACCCGTGCGTTTGTTAAACACACGTTTATTGGGCAGACTATAGCCAAGAAAGAAGCCTTCTTCAACCTTAGAGTTGAATTTATCATCCTTCTTAAGCATGGTACATGGAGCCCCGAAAGGTTCCAAGTGTTCCAAATTTGGTTTTCGATTTTGAAGAAGTTCATAACAAGTCTTATTATGTCGTTTAACAATCAGCACTCTGTTGAGAGTAAAATAGGCAGCTTCGAATCAGCAAGCATTGTCCTAGCAGACTCAATCAATGTACGATTCTTTCTCTCAGCTACACCGTTCATTTGTGGTTCATACGGTGCACTGTATTGCTGCTGAATGCCCTTTGAATCACAAAATGTTTCCATATTCTGATTCTTGAATTCTGTCCCATTGTCTGATCAAACACGCCTAACCCTCAACTTGTACAAAGTATCCAACCTGTTCACCAGCAAAACAAAATTTTCATAAGTTTCAGATTTAAATTTTAAGAACATTACCCATGAAAATCTAGAAAAATCATCGGTCACTACAAAACAGTAAGATTCACCCCCGATACACTTCACATTAATCGGTCCAAACAGATCCATGTGAAGAAGTTCCAGAGGTTTATCAATAGAAAATACAGTTTTGGACTTATGTGACCTCCTTTTCTGTTTGCCTTTCTTACACGAAACACACACATCAAGTAATTTAAAATGTTTGACCAGTACACCATCAACCAATTGATTGTGTACGAGATGATTCATCTTCCTGATGTGTATATGACCCATCCATATGTGCCACGACCTCGTATCCTGCTCAGTCGCCTTCGACACCAGACATGCCTCTACCTTGTTTACCGTCTCCGCCTTAGCCATATCTAAAACATACAAATCTTTACATCTGTCTGCAGTCATTAGAATCCAGTCTTCAGGAATCTGAATTCCTTGTTTGAGCACATAGCATTTCTTCTCGTCAAACAACACCTTATACCCTTTGTCACTAATCTGTGACACACTTAAAAGATTGTTAGTTAACTCCTTGCAGTAATCCACGTTGTCAAAGGAAACTTTACCGTTAGTCAAACTACCACACCCGGTAATTTGACCACCTTTGTCACCTGCAAAGTTAACATAACATCCCTTCATTTCCCTGAAATCTTTCAACAAACTGATCTCTCCTGTCATGTGCCTGGAGCATCCACTATCAACAATCCAGCGACTGTTGATATGGCCCATGAATGCTTCCTGCACAATAAATTAAAAATTTGGATTAGTACCAAAAGGGACGACTCCCGCCATTCTGGCGACGAGTCTCCTTGAATGACCTCCTGTCATTCGATCTTGATGAAATACTTGAAGACCCATCTTCCAAGTATTCATCCTTGCTTACAAAAAATTTATCACCTGACCTGTGTCTGATTTTCCAAAAAGAATTAGAATTAACATTTTGTTTTGGAAATTGTTTAGAAGAAAATTTGTCATAAAACTCATCATCAGATGATGATGTCTTTTTCAAAACCTTTTTAACTTGTTGTTTGTTATCAAAAACTTGTCTTTTATGAAACTTTTCTTCCTTGACCCAGACACACTCAGGATCAAATTTCCTGAGGATTCTCATCTCCTCCTCACTAGGCTTTACCCTCCTAGGACTCCCACCAGAATGAATCACCCGACTGTCATTTGCAGAAGTTTTCTTCTTGATCTTGAGATTTGGACAATTTGCTGAAATGTGTCCATTTCCTCCACAAGTGAAACACTGTCGTGTTTCTCGTGGAGTAAAATTATGAAATCTGTTGCAAGTGTCCAAATCACAGTCAGCAATGACATGACCCACTTTCCCACATCTGTAGCATTTCCTTGATGATACACTCTTTGGTTTTGATTCATCACACCTCTTAGATGAACCCAAAGATTTGGATGCTACAGATTGAGATAAACCATTATTTTTCAAACTAGTGGCTTTTATCTTGAAATTCTTTTGAGAAATAATTGATTTGCCCTTGTTTCCAGCCCCACTTTGATTACCCTTGTCAATGACTTTTACAAACTTCTTGTCAATCTTTTTAGAAAATTCCTTTTGCTTTTGAAAAGACTTGCTCGACTCTCCTTGTTGTGTATTTGAAGCTTTAACAAACACATTTGGCTTGAGAGTATAATAAGTTTTGACTTTTAAGTCTGGTTTGGAGACAACATGGTTAGTCTGTTTAACCACTGCTGTCTTAGCTGGTTTTGTTTCAGACTTTGATTTCTGAAATGTAGAACTCTGCTTCACAACATTTTTAACTTGTTGATGACCAATCATTCTCAGAATATCCTCTGGATATTCTGAATTAGTGATGTCCTCGATAATAGGAGCATCAACATCAACAAAATCACTATCATAAGCTGATGAACTTTCCACATCCTTAGTCACTTGATCAGACCCAATCTCCTCTAAAGACACCAGATTAACTTCCAAATCTGGTTCAAGTTGTGGTCGTGATACATAACTAGATGGATATGGCACAGCATGAAAACCAATTCCGGAAGTATCACGCGAAGATCTTTGCATAGCCGCAAAGTAATCAATGACATACGCGGAATTTTGGTAGTTCTCAAGCTTGGCCTTGTTCATCTCAGCTTCTGCTTTTGCAGATGATAACTCTACTTTCAACTTCTGAACTGAATCCAGATGCACAGAAACAGCGTGGTTATTCTGCAAAACCTTGATTTTCAAATCTTCATTTTCCTTGCCAAGATCAGTTATCTTTTTATCAAATGCTTTTTCTTTTGAAATCAACTTCTTATTTGCTTCTGTGCATTCTCTCAGATCAGAAGTTAGCTGAGAGTTCATCTCTTTCAGTCTATCAATCATCTCAAGCAGATCATTATTTACCTCATTCACTTCATCCACCTTTTCTTTGTCTTTCCCAGATTCTTCTTCCAATGAAGCCATGAATGCACCCATAAGATCATCATAATGTTTTCCCCAGTCATAGCCCTCATCAGCTTGACTTACAAGTGCTTTAGAAGATGATTCTTCAGATTTCTCTTTCTTTTTCTGATAATCTTCCTTTGGCTTGAATGGGTTCAGATTTCCCTGCTTCTTTGGGTTTTTGCATTCTCTTGCAAAGTGACCATGTTCACCACAGTTATAACACTGAGTAGATTTTGGATTGAATCCAAATTTGGTGTTGCGATCAAAGGCGAATTTCTTTCCTGTCTTCTTCTCATACCGATTGATTCTGCGGATAACGCTTGCCAAAGCCCACTGCGTATCTATCAGTTCCATCTCATCTTCATCAATTTGTGCATAATCTTCAAAAGTCAGATTTGCATTTCCAATTCTTCCAGCCACCTGTTCATCGTATGCACTAACTACACACGATAAAATAGACATATGGTCTTTAACTGCTTCAACTGTAACTTTTCCTAAATTTGTAGTGTTGAGCTGCACAGGAGGTGGTGTAGATTCAGACTTCTTCTCATTGATAGGACAGTGTGAACTAGAACTTGTAGACACCGAAGGACTCTGAGTACTTTCTGAAGTTCTGGACACAAAAGCAGTCTGTATCTTGGCAGATGATGCAGGCGGTGTAGCAACAGAACCACCATACAAGGAAGGATCTTGTGTGACATTTACTCGTCTCGCTTTTCGTTTGTCCTTCGTTTCTTGTTCCTCCAGTTTCTGAATAAACTCTACCAATGTCAATCCAGGTAGATTTTCTCTCAATATGAGCACCAAGAAGTTCCATTTATCTGGTAAGGCATCAGCTAAACAATCAATCTTCTCATCTTCTGAAAACTCAATGCCATATTTTCTCACTTCAGTCAATAAGTGCCTGTATCTGGTAATTAAGGCATCTAGAGTCTCATTTCCAATGATGTTAAAGTTCTCAAACTCCTTTCTGATATCAGTTGCCTTCATCTTTTTCAAAGATGTAATGCATTCCAAAGACCGTAAGCAGTCTTGTATTCATCAAATTGATGTAGAATTTGATTTGGAATGGCTTGACTCAATAACCAATAAGCCTTTTTCTCTGAGTCATATTTCTTCCTCTCATCTACATCCAATCTTTCCATGAGTTGAAACAAATCAGTACCAACCACCCTGGGTCTCTCATAAGGAGATAGAATTCTCTCCCATAGATTCGTATCTGTGCCATTTAGATGAGTCTCAAAACGTCCCTTCCAGTTATCATAATCAGCTAAATCCAATAACTTTGGCACTTTATTGGCACTAACCACTTCTGTCTCACTGATCAAAATGCTCTGAAGTTTGGTATTTTGACTAGCCGTAGCTGCGTACATGTCAGACATGATTTCTGATTTTTAAGCAGCGAACCTTTTCAAGAATAACACTAGCCGAACCTCTTCAATCAGACGAACCTACAATCAACCAACCAAACCTTTGAGCAGCGAACCTTGTTCTTAAGCGAACCTCCAAATAGGCGAACCTATAGACAGGCGAACCTTGAAGCACACGAACCCTTAAACATACGAACCCTTAACCAGGCGAACCTCGAAACCAGACGAACCTTCAGCCCAAACGAACCTTCAGACGAACTATATCCCACGAACCTTCCAACACAGACGAACCTTGAACAAATCTTGCGCCCGAACCATATACGAACCTTGTACAGTAACCAGCGAACCTCAGGCGAACTATCACCCAAACCTTGCTGAACCTTGACAGAACCTTTGCCGAACCTTGGCCAAACCTTTCACGAACCTCTTCCGAAACACAAACGAACCCTCTGAAAAACCTTCTAACAGCGAACCTTTCTGTTCAGCAAGTCACAGGTTCGTCCCACGAACCTGTAGCGCAAAATTTGAAGAATTTGGGAGGGAAACCTTCCAAAACTTCGAAAAAACACCTCCAAATCTTCAATTGTTGTAATTCAACAACAAATGATGATAATATCAGCCTCAAACAGCAATCAATCGATCAAGAAAATTAAAATTTTAGCCATCAACATCTTCAATTCTTCAAATCTTCAAAATTACTTGAATTCTTTGAATTTGTTGTGTAGAACCTCACCAAACGCTCTGATACCACTGTTGGTTTGGTGAGAACCGATCAGGCGCGAATACGAAGTTCTACGAACTATCAACTACGTGCGGAATCCATAATTGACATGTATAGAATCAAAAGAAGACAAGCAATTTCATAATCAATCTTGTATATATCAACTGATGATTACAAGAATTCACACAGAAAAACTGATCTCACACAGAGAAAATCTCTCACAGGTTTGCTGAATTCTGTCAAAGTTATTAAGAATTCAGCCAAACCTTCTATTTATATATACAGCTCAGCCGAACCTATTTTGGGAGCCGAACCCCTAGGTTCGCCAGCCGAACCCTAAGGTTCTCCAGGCGAACCTTCTCTAGGTTATAGGTTCGCCGAACCTATCAAATCAATAGGTTCGCCGAACCTGTTGAGGTTCGTGGGCCAAACGAACCTTAGACAAACCTATCAGCTGAACATTTACAAAACTCAAAATAAATACAACTTTTTGAATAGAAAACTATTACAAATGTGCACTAAAACTTTGTGGGACACATTACTTAGAACACAGTGTTCGATCTTTGTCCTGAGTGCGTGGTCATTTTCCTCAGTGATTGCTATTTGTATTAGTACATATATTAGTTTGATCATGTGTTTCTTTTTCAAAAGAAATTCTGAGTTCATTTTTTTTTGTTCAAAACATGGACATTCTCTGCGTATACTTATGTATCGACCTGATTGCTATGTTATGGACATTCTGCTTTTATTTTATTGGTTTGTTTAAAACTTGGGCATTCTATGTGTATACGGAAGTATCAATCTGATTGCTACGTTTTAAACTTAACTTATTTTTTGGTTCAATTTCTTGGTTTCATCTGCGCATACGGAAGTATCAATCTTGTTACCGGATTTTTAATGCTTTTGTGTTTTTGGTTTTTCAAATGTTTTTGTATTTTTCAAAATTTTCTCCCCTAAAATCTAAAACAAAAACAACAAAAAATTAAGATATCTGATGTTAATTCAATAAAAAATGATTACGAAGGAAATTAATTCTTAATTACCTCACCCATGACCCGAATTCCATTTAAATTGAGTAAATACTCAAAACGGTTTTTTTCAAAGGCCTTGGTGAGAAGGTCTGCTCTTTGCTCGTTGGTATGTATCTTCACCACATCAATGAGTTTCTTTTCATAGCAATCGCGTATGAAATGAAACCGAATATCAATGTGTTTGGATCGTGAATGATACACCGGATTCTTGGTAATAGCAATTGCAGCCTCGTTGTCGACATGAATCAGGGTAGTCAGAAAATTCAAACCGTAATCTCTCATCTGTTGTTGTATCCACAAGACTTGGGAACAACAAACGGCAGCCGCTACATATTCAGCCTCACAGGTTGAAGTAGCAACAGATGTCTGCTTTTTGCACTGCCAAGAGACTAACCTCTCCCCTAAAAACTGTGTACCTCCAGTCGTGGACTTCGCGTCAGTCTTGCATCCTCCATAGTCAGAATCACTATAGGCATTGAAGGAAAAGTTATCATCCTTAGGATACCACAGACCGGTGTCTGGTGTACCCTTCAAATAACGAAGAATCCTCTTGACTGCTATCAGATGTGACACCTTAGGTTTAGATTGATAGCAAGCACAGATACTTGTAGCAAATACAATATCTGGCCTTGAGGCAGTCAAGTACATCAAGCTTCCGATCATTCCACGATATAAAGTAGCATCGATTATCTCCCCCTTAATATCAGGCTCAATCCCATGATTGGGCTGAATGGGTGTGGAAATAGGTTTACAATCAAGCATGCTAAACCGTTTTAGCACATCTTGAATGTATTTTGTTTGATGAATGAAGATTCCATCATCAGTCTGATCAATTTGTAAACCCAAGAAGAACTTGATGTCTGACATGGCACTCATTTCAAACTTCTTAATCATAACCTCCTTAAATTCCAAACACAGTTATTCATCGGTAGATCCAAAGATGATGTCATCTACATAGACCTGAACAAGGATAATATCCTTGCCCTTTTCCCGATAAAACAGTGTTTTGTCAATCTGACCCCTATTGAACCCGTGTTCAATAAGGTGAGTCGAGAGTGTCTCATACCTGGCACGAGGAGCCTGATGTAGACCGTACAATGCTTTGTCGAGGATATAAACCTGATCCCGGTGGATGGGATCCTCAAAGCCCGGTGGCTGATAAACGTACACTGTTTCCTTCAAAGACCCATAAAGGAATGCAGACTTGACATCCAACTGAAAAACTTTGAATTTCTTGTGGGCAGCAAAAAAAGAAATAATCGAATTGATTCTAGCCGCGCCACAGCTGCAAACACTTCGTCGTAATCAATTCCTTGAACAACTAAACGTGCTTTGTTCCGAACAATCACGCCTCTATCATCTCTCTTGCACTTTAACACACATCTGGTGCCTATCTTCTTTTCTCCCTTTGGCAAATCCACTACATGCCACACACCCAGCTTCTGAAACTGATTCAGCTCCTCTTGCATGGCCTCCACCCAGGCAGGCTCACGCAGCGCTTCAGTAACAGATTTTGGCTCAATTTGAGAAATGAATGCAGAATGTATCCATAACTCTTGAGTTCCATGAGTTCTCTCCAACTCAACGTACAAACTCTCCTCGGTTGTAACTTGACGTCTTGTCTGTACTCCAGCAGACGGATTTCCAATGATGTGCTCCACAGGATGATTCACATGGACTCTCGTAACCGACACTAGTAGGACTCCAACATTATGATCAAGATTTGTGATATTCTGATCAACATCCTGATCATGAGAAACAACATCTTCAAATACATCCTGATCATCATCAGATGACCAATCATCATTGATTGCTCCTGAAGTGCCTTCCTCTGTTGGAAGATTATCTTCAGCTTGATGAGAAACACCTGGATCTTCAGAATTCTGCAGATCATATAACATTTGCAAGGTTATTTCATCATCAGTAACATTTGGAGACAAGTTAAAAGACTCAAAAAGTTTATCATAATCAAAAAGCCAATTTGAACCTTTGCCTTCAGGTATAGGTGTATGTCTTTGAACATCCACATTATACCATAATTCCACAACACCCGTACGTTTGTTAAACACACGTTTGTTGGGCAGGCTATAGCCAAGAAAGAAACCTTCTTCAACCTTAAAGTTGAATTTAGCATCTTTCTTAAGCGTGGTACAAGGAGCCCCGAAAGGTTCCAAGTGTTCCAAATTAGGTTTTTGATTTTGAATCAGTTCATAGCATGTCTTATTATGTCTTTTCACAATCAGCACTCTGTTAAGAGTAAAACAGGTGGTCGCTACGGCTTCACTCCAGAATGTAATGGGGAGCTTAGAATCAGCGAGCATAGTTCTAGCAGACTCAATCAATGTCCGGTTCTTTCTCTCAGCTACACCATTCATCTGTGGTTCATATGGTGCATTGAATTGCTGCTGAATGCCCTTTGAAACACAAAATTCTTCCATATTTTGATTCTTGAACTCTGTCCCATTGTCTGATCGAACACGCCTTACTCTCAACTTGTATAAAGTCTCCAACCTGTTCACCAACAAAACGAAATTTTCATACGTTTCAGATTTATAATTTAAGAACATTACCCATGAAAATCTTGAAAAATCATTGGTCACCACAAAACAGTATGATTCACCACCGATACTCTTCACATTGATCGGTCCAAACAGATCCATGTGAAGGAGTTCCAGTGGTTTATCAATAGAAAACACTGTTTTGGACTTATGTGTAGGGTTTTTGTGATGTTTATCAAAGTCATATTAACCATTTTATGATGAAAACGCAGCGGAGTTTATGTGTCATATACACTTGTTAAAACAAAACCCAAGAACAATGGATCTAAATATGAAATAACATGCTATCAAATAACCATTCAAAACATCATATATTACCTCTTAGAACTCGTGTAATATAAGATGAAGATGATGATGTTTGAGAGCTAAATCTTCAAGCAAGAAGACCTCAAATCCGTGATACCCCAAGCCACCAACAAACACCTTGAATGCTAGGTTTCCAACACAAGATTTCAGCCCTAAAAACCACTTGTTTCCAGCTGAAAATCAGCCTCTTAAAACCCACTTTTCTGCTGTGAAAATGGAGAAGAAAAAGGGAGAAAAGGCTTAGAGATTCTTGAGGAGAGAGAGAGTTTTTGCATGTATGTGTATCATCAAATGAATGCAGCTAAATTAAGTGGGTGTGGCCTCCCAAGACCACATAAGGGCCGAATTTTTTGGTTCAATGGGGTGGCTCCCTTTTCAAATCTTCCTACCTAATTTTTTTTAACAAGATTTTAATTAAAACCCCTTTTAATTAAAAGTTGTAACACATTACAAGTCATGTTACATTTTATAAACTTTAATAATGTTACTTAACCATTAAATAACAATTATAAAGTAATCTCTCAAAAAATAAATAAACCCATGTTGTTTATTAATTTCTCAAGTGCATCTATTTAGAAAACCACTTTCTAAATGTCTTAAGTGTTATTATTTATTTAATTGATCAAATCAATAAACAAATATAGTAGGTGTTTGTCTAGCTTGTTATTGGGTATGACCCGACTTGGATCATATGACATTAGCCACATCAAATTAATATGTATCTTGGGCAGATCGAATTCTACAATCTCCCACTTGCACAAGATTCATAGAAGATTGATGCAAGCAGCAAATAACGCCTAGCAACGGTTTGCTACTCCTAATGTATATGACTAAGTGCCATTCAATAACATCATCCTCTTCAAGTACCTTACTTGAATATGATTTAGGTGAATTAATCATTTATCCTTTTGTTACAGATGTCATGTTAAATCCTGGAGACATAGAGTTGTCATTCTCTGACGATTTAAGTTTAACAGGCCTTAGACATCTTACTCTCAACGAATAAGAGGAACAAATTCCATCTTGACTACATACGTCTCTCACAATCACCTTGTATCATACTTGAACTCAGCCTTATGTACTGCCATGTTTCAGAACAGCAAAGTACTAAGTCAAAGTATGATACTTGGTGAATATCAAGACCCAATATGTGTCTCAGGTCTGAGGATACTTATGATATTCGCCTTTACTCAATATTTCTTATGACTAATCACAAAGATTCCATGCAGAAATAATGAGAGCGGGTCAGTCCTATATCTATATCCCATAGATATCAATGAACCTTGGTAGCAACCTTTTGTTTTATATTCATTCCTTATGAATATCAACCAATCCAAGTTCATAATAGTCTTACATTCATATTTGTTCCCACAAATATGACCGACTACGGACATTTAGAATAAGTTACTTATTCATGGAGAAAACATGCAAAATTGGAACAGTAAAAGAAGATATAATCATATTATTAAGTCAAATTACATAAGTTCCGATATCCAAATACAAAATTTGATCAAGTCCTCACTAGAATATCGAAGTCCTAAGGCACAAGTATGACTCTCATGCTTTGTCTTTTCAAGGAGCTTCGTGAATGGATCCGCAATGTTTTGATCAGTGTGAACTTTGCGAATACATATCTTTCCCTTTTCAACTTCATCCCTTATGTAGTTGAACCTCCGTTCAATGTGCCGAGTCTTTTGATGTGCACGAGGTTCCTTGATTTGTGCTATCGCACCCTCGTTATTACAAAAGATTTCTAGGGGTTCTTGAATGGTAGGAACAACCCCTAGATCAGCAATGAATTTCTTTAGCCACGCAGATTCTTGAGCTGCTAATGAAGCGGCGATGTATTCTGATTATGTTGTAGATAGTGCCACTACATCTTGCTTTGAACTCTTCCAAGAGACCGCTCCTCCATTCATAATGAAGACATATCCCGACTGTGATCGAGAGTCATCTCGATCAGTTTGGAAGCTCGCATCCGTGTAACCCTTTACAACGAGCTCCTCCTCACCAGATCCATATATTAAGAACATATCCTTAGTGTTTCTAAGGTATTTCAAAATACTCTTAACAGCCATCCAATGACTATTTCCAGGATTCTGTTGATATCTGCTTGTCATGCTTAGAGCACATGACACGTCCGGTCTAGTGCATATCATTGCATACATGATGGATCCTATAGCAGACGCATATGGGACTCCATTCATTCTTTCTTGTTCAACTTTTGAACTAGGGAATTGAGATGTACTCAATATAGTCCCCTTTTGAATAGGTACCAAACCCTTCTTAGAATTCTCCATCTTGAACCTTTTCAAGACTTTGTCAATGTATGCACTTTGGTTTAAGCCTATCAACCGCCTTGATCTATCCCTATAGATCTTTATTCCTAAAATATAGGCGGCTTCACCAAGATCCTTAATGGAAAAACAGCTTCCAAGCCAGGCTTTTACACCTTCCAAGGATGGAATGTCATTTCCAAATAGTAGAATGTCATCGACATATAATACAAGGAAAGTAATGATGCTCCCACTAGCCTTCTTATATACACAAGCTTCGTCAGCGTTTTTGATGAAGCCAAATTTCTTTACTTCGTCATCAAAACGGTGATTCCAACTTCTCGATGCTTGTTTCAATCCATAGATTGACTTCTTTAACTTGCATACCTTATTAGGATGTTTTGGATCGACAAAACCTTCAGGCTGTTCCATATGGACATCTTCCTCAAGATATCCATTAAGGAAAGAGGTTTTGACATCCATTTGCCAAATCTCATAGTCATAATATGCAGCTATGGCAAACACTATCCTAATAGACTTTAGCATCACCACAGGCGAGAAAGTTTCATCATAATCAACACCTTGAGTTTGAGTGTAACCTTTTGCATCACGGTATGTGGTTGGTTCATCGGAATCCACCACATAGCATCCATCCATGAAAAATCCATATCTCTCAGGAGGAACACTAATTCTACCAGATCTGCGAACGTTTTGTGTATATTGATCATCCACATGATCATTCTCAACATCCTCATGTTGATTGCTAGTATCACCCAAATGTGTATCGTCTTGTGAATCTTGAACCTCTTCAAGTTCCACTGTTCTTCCACTAGTTCCTTCCGAAAGGAACTTAGTTTCCAAGAACTCTGCCTTTCGAGCAATAAACATTTTCTGCTCTGTTGGATCATAGAAATAATATCCCATACAATCTCTAGGATATCCAACAAAGATACACTTAGTGGATCGGGCTTCCAGTTTGTTTTGAGTGTATTGCTTAGGATAAGCCTCACACCCCCAAACTTTTAAATATGACAATGATGGAACCTTTCCATGCCATATTTCGAAAGGTTTCCTTTCCACTTTCTTGGTTGGGGCCATATTTAAAATATGGGCAGCGGAGAGCAAAGCGAAACCCCAAAATGATAGAGGTAGTGTACTTCTAGCCATCATAGATCGAACCATATCCAATAGAGTCCGATTCCTCCTCTCAGACACACCATTATGTTGTGGTGTTCCAGGTGGAGTAAGTTGTGAGACAATCCCACAACTTCTAAGATACTCTTGAAATTCACTACTTAGGTATTCACCTCCTCTATCGGTACGAAGAATCTTGACCGTTTTGTTGAGTTGATTTTCTACTTCATTCTTGAAGATTTTGAACATTTCAAAAGATTCATGTTTGTGCCTTAACAAGTACACATACCCATAACGACTATAGTCGTCGGTAAAGGTAATGAAGTATCTTTCACCATTCCTAGTCATCGGTTTAAAAGGTCCACATACATCCGAATGTATGATCCCTAATAAATCTTTTGCCCTTTCATTAGTCCCACTAAAAGGGGCCTTTGTCATCTTACCTTGTAAACAAGACTCGCATACATCAAATGAATCATTTTCATTTGTTTTTAAAAGACCATTCTTTTGAAGTTTTTGCATGCGATTTTTGTTTATGTGTCCAAGGCGACAATGCCAAAGATAGGAATCACTCAAATCTAATTTGAGCCTTTTGGTGGTAGCTTGGTACATTGAGCAATTCATAAATACCATTGCAAGGCATAGCCTTAAAATAAAACACATGATATAAAGAAACATGGATATCATTGTCAATAAACTTGAAATTAAAACCACATTGTCTTAAACGGGAAACTGAAATAATATTCCAAGTCAAACTAGGAGCATACAAAATGTTTTTCAAAATAACTTCCAAACCACTTGGAAGCTTCAAAACATAGTCTCCTTGGGCTTCAACATGAACCTTTGCACCATTGCCCATGAAGAGACTGATTTCCCCTTTTGCATAATGTTCAGTTCTTTTGAACCCCTGCAATAAATTGCAAATATGAGTTCCACATCCGGTATCTAGTACCCATGTGTTAGAAGAAATAACATTTAGCTCAACTTGTATCATAAAATTTGTACCTGAGGTTTGCCCCGCATCCCTCTTAGCTTTCAACTCTTTGAGATTGACCAGACAATTGCGTTTCCAATGGCCTATCTCACCACATTCAAAACATGGGTCATCTTTAGAAACCTTTTGCTTCTTTTCTTTGGGTTCCACTTTAGCCTTACCCTTCCCTTTCTTTTTAACGTGTCCCTTCCCTTTGGCAACACTTGCCTTGGGGTCGGGGTGGTTCCTTTTCTTACTACCACCCTCATTGATCGTTAGGACTGGTAAAACCTTTTTACCCATGCCCGCCTCGGCCGTTTTGAGCATTGCATGAAGCTCACCAATGCTCTTGTCCCATCCATTCATATTATAATTCATAACAAAGGTTTCAAACCTTTTGGATAGGGAGTTAAGGATCAAATCCGTAGCTAACTCAGTGGAGACACGACAGTTAAGTCTCTCGAGGCGATCCATGTGGCTTTTCATCTTGAGAACATAAGATGAAACTGATTGGGTCTCGTCCATCCGACATGCATGAAGTGCTCGAACCGTTTCGAATCGTTCCACCCTAGATTGTTGTTGGAACATTTCCTTCAACTGGGTGATCATATCATAAGCATTGTGGTTCTCAAAGTCCTTTTGTAAATCGGGAGTCATACTCGCCAACATTAGACATGAGACTTGCACGGAGTCCTCGACGTACTTGACCCAATCGTTAAAGGCCTCCACGTTATCCTCATCGGGTTGATCGGGAATAGGATCGTCCAACACATAGGATTTCTTCTCTTGCTTGGGAACAATTCTCAAGTTTCGGTACCAATCCATGAAGTTCCCATGGTTAAGACGTTCCTTTTCGAGGATTGTTCTTAGTGATAGGTTGTGGACGTTCGGGTTTGCGTTGTTGTTGTTAGCTGCCATCTACAATTTTTACAAAGTTCAATTTTAGTATTTTTAATATCAATGTATTTTAATTACTAATACCCTTTTATGTCTCATAGACAATTAATAATTAAAATCTAGAATCCAACGTTACATTTAAATATTGGTTAGGTGATCTTTATCCCTTTATTTAAATTAACAAGGTAGTCAACGTTTTGACAATTGTAACCTATTACAATTTCTAGTGTATTGGATCGGTTTAAACATCTTATGTTTTGTTTGGCATGTTTATCCCATCAACACCTTTTGTACGTCATGCTTCGGTGATCCTAATGCATGATTTCCAAATTCAAGTCGTCCTTCTTAGACACACGTGTGATTTTACAAATATGAGAGGTTAGGTGACCTTTATCCCACAAATACGGTAATTTCACCTCAACTTCACAAGTTTCTAAGTTTATGGTTAGGTGACCTTTATCCCATAAATAAGTTGCAAGTGAATTGAGTGTTGTTTAAAAGGATGGTGTTATGCTTGTTTTGAAAAAGGGATTTTAAGTTTTCTTAATTATAGTCAAGAAAACTCTATGTACCTTGCATTTGTATGCATTCAAATGCATGGTATATCATGAAAACCAATTTTCATTATTCCTTTTAATAAAACTCATTTTCATTAAATCATTAACTCTTAATAAACTCATTTTATTAATTCCTTTAACGATTTTTAAAGAACCAATTTTATGCTTGTTTTATTTTAGTTGTTTAACTAGTTTATGCATTTTCAGTTAAAGTTTCAAACTCATCCAAACAACCAAATAATCAACCAAACATAAAACATAAAACATAAGTGCATAACCATAGCCAACTATTTTGACCACACTTGCTTGCCATAACAAGTGTGTCAAAAGGTCATTCCTAAGGGTAAAAGACATGACACAATGTTGTGTTGATGAACTCCCACTTGAACCCGCATCCAAATGCTTCAAGTATTCCTTTTGTCTTGTGATTCCACCACCATCTTTAGGCACCTTCTTTGTCTTACAAATCAGCCCCAAAATGCAAGTTACATAGAAAAATCCTAATACATTTTTCTAGGAAAAATAAAATGCAAACTAATCTATTTATTACATACCAAATGAATCAAATAAACTACATAGCTTTTATTTCAACTAAATGAAATCACAACCATCAAACATCAAACATAAGGTCATGGCTAGGTTTTATGCACTAAAATACATCCAAAATATGTACCCAAAAAAAAACGTAACATGGCCCCCTTTTTAAACCCAAATTTTCGGCCTACATGAACCAAAACAAAATGGGTTTTTGTCCAAACAAACAAACCATCTTATGGCTATAATTTTTCAAGATTCTTACTATGCATATAAGAGTAATATCTTTAAAAACAAAGGGTTTACCATACTTGAAATTTCCAGCCCACTTTTTACTCAAAAAGGACCCGAAAATTTCAATTTTTGAAGCATGCATCCATATAACCTGGCTCTTGATGCCATTGTAGGGTTTTTGTGATGTTTATCAAAGTCATATTAACCATTTTATGATGAAAACGCAGCGGAGTTTATGTGTCATATACACTTGTTAAAACAAAACCCAAGAACAGTGGATCTAAATATGAAATAACATGCTATCAAATAACCATTCAAAACATCATATATTACCTCTTAGAACTCGTGTAATATAAGATGAAGATGATGATGTTTGAGAGCTAAATCTTCAAGCAAGAAGACCTCAAATCCGTGATACCCCAAGCCACCAACAAACACCTTGAATGCTAGGTTTCCAACACAAGATTTCAGCCCTAAAAACCACTTGTTTCCAGCTGAAAATCAGCCTCTTAAAACCCACTTTTCTGCTGTGAAAATGGAGAAGAAAAAGGGAGAAAAGGCTTAGAGATTCTTGAGGAGAGAGAGAGTTTTTGCATGTATGTGTATCATCAAATGAATGCAGCTAAATTAAGTGGGTGTGGCCTCCCAAGACCACATAAGGGCCGAATTTTTTGGTCCAATGGGGTGGCTCCCTTTTCAAATCTTCCCACCTAATTTTTTTTAACAAGATTTTAATTAAAACCCCTTTTAATTAAAACTTGTAACACATTACAAGTCATGTTACATTTTATAAACTTTAATAATGTTACTTAACCATTAAATAACAATTATAAAGTAATCTCTCATAAATAAATAAACCCATGTTGTTTATTAATTTCTCAAGTGCATCTATTTAGAAAACCACTTTCTAAATGTCTTAAGTGTTATTATTTATTTAATTGATCAAATCAATAAACAAATATAGTAGGTGTTTGTCTAGCTTGTTATTGGGTATGACCCGACTTGGATCATATCACATTAGCCACATCAAATTAATATGTATCTTGGGCAGATCGAATTCTACATTATGTGACCTCCTTTTCTGTTTACCCTTCTTGCAAGACACACACACATCAGGGAGTTTAAAGTGTTTAACTGGTACTCCATCAACCAAATGATTGCGTACTAAATGATTCATCTTCCTGATATGTATGTGACCCATCCGTCTGTGCCAAGACCTCGTATCCTACTCGGTTGCCTTCGACACCAGACACGTCTCTACCTTGTTTACCGTCTCCGCCTTAGCCATGTCCAAAATATACAAATCCTTACTCCTGTCGGCAGTCATCAGAATCCAATCTTCAGGAATCTGAATTCCTTGTTGAAGCACATAACATTTCTTGTCATCAAACAACACTTTATAACCTTTGTCACAAATCTGTGACACACTCAAAAGATTGTTAGTTAATTCCTTGCAGTAATTCATGTTGTCAAAGGAAACTTTATCATTAGTCAAACTACCACACCCGGTAATCTGACCACCTTTGTCACCTGCAAAATTAACATAACATCCCTTCATTTGCCTAAACTCTTTCAACAGACCTAATTCTCCTGTCATGTGCCGTGAGCATCCACTATCAACAATCCATCGACTGTTGATCTGGCCCATGAATGCCACCTGCACAATAAATTAAAATTTTGATCAGTATCAAAAGGGACGACTCCCGCCATTCCAGTGTTGAGTCTCCCTGAATAGCCTCCTGCCATTCGGTTTTGATGAACTGCTTGAAAACCCATCTTCCAAGCATTCATCCTTTCTCACAAAAAATTTATCATCTGACCTATGTCTGAATTTCTAAAAAGAATTTGAATTAACATGTTGTTTTGAAAATTTTTTAGAAGAAAAATTATTATAAAATTCATCATCAGATGATGATACCTTTTTTACCAACTTTTTGACATGTTGTTTGTTATCAAAAACTTTCCTTTTCTGATTCTTTTCTTCTTTAACCCAGACACATTCAGGATCAAATTTCCTGAGGACCCTCATTTCCTCCTCACTAGGCTTCACTTTCCTAGGACTTCCACCAGATTGGATCACCCGACTGTCATTAACAAAATTCTTCCTGATCTTATGATTTGGACAATTTGCTGAAATATGTCCTTTTCCACCACAAGTAAAACACTGTCGTGTTTCTCGTGGAGTAAAGGAATGAAATCTGTTGCAAGTATCCAAATCACAATCAGCAATGACATGACCCAATCTCCCACATCTGTAGCATTTCCTTTGCGAAATACTCTTTGGTTTTAATTTATCACAACTCTTAGATGAACCCAAAGATTTAGATGCAACAGATGGAGATGAAACATTTTGCCACAAACTAGTGGCTTTTATCTTGAAATTATTATTTTGAGTTTGAGAAAGCTTTGATTTTCCCTTGTTTCCAGCCCCAAATTGATTAACCTTGTCAACCACCTTGACAAACTTCTTATCATCCTTTTCAGAAAACCCCTTTTGTTTTTGAAAAACACTACTCGACTCTCCTTTATGTGTAGTGGAAGACTTGACAAACACAGTTGGTTTGAGAGTGGAGGTAGTTTTGACTTTTAATCCTGGTTTGGAAATAACATTTTGTTTAACCACTGCTTTCTCAGCTGATTTAATTTCAGACTTTGATTTCTAAAAATTCGGACTATTCTTCTCTACAGCATTAACTTGATGACCAATCATTCTCAGAATATCAGCTGGAAATTCTGAATCTGTGATGTCCTTGATAAAAGGAGCATCATAATCAACAAACTCTCTATCATGATATGATGAACTTTCCTCATCCTCAGTTACTTGGTCAGACACATTCTCCTTTAAGGAAGCCGGATTAACATCCAATTCCGGATCAAGTTGTGGTCTTGATACATAACTGGGAGGATGTGGAACAACATGAAAATCAATTCCAGAAGTATCATGCGAAGATCTTTGCATGGCGGCAAAGTAATCGATGACATATGCTGAATTTTGGTAATTTTCAAGCTTGCCCTTGTGTAACTCAGCTTTAGCTTTTGCTGCTGATAATTCCACCTTCAACTTCTGAACTGATTCAAGATGCACAGACACAACATGGTTATATTGTAAAACTTTGATTTTCAAATCTTCGTGTTCTTTACCAGGATTGATTATCTTCTTGTCAAAAGATTTTTCTCTTAAAATCAGCTTCTTATTCGCTTCTGTGCTCTCCATCAGTTCAGCCATTAGTTGAGCATTCATCTCCTTCAGTTTGTCAATCATCTGAAACAAATCCTCATTTACCTCATCCAATTTCTCCTTGCCTTTCCCAGAGTCTTCTTCCATCGAAGCCATAAAAGCACCCATCAGTTCATCGTATTGCTTCCCCCAGTCATAGCCCTCATCAGCTTGACTCACAAGTGCTTTAGATGAATCTTCAGATTTTTCTTTCTTTTTCTGGTAGTTATCTTGTGGCTTGAACGGATTTAGATTCCCTTGTTTCTTTGGGTTCTTGCATTCTTTGGCAAAGTGACCATGCTCACCACAGTTATAACACTGACTAGACTTTGGATTGAATCCAAATTTGGTGTTGCGGTCGAAAGTGAATTTCTTGCCCGTCTTCTTCTCATAACGATTGATTCTTCGAATAACACTCGCCAGTGCCCATTGTGTATCGATTAGTTCCATTTCATCATCATCGATTTGTTCATAGTTTTCAAATGTCAGATTTGCATTCCCAATCCTTCCTGCAACTTGTTCATCATATGCGCTGACAGCACAAGATAGAATAGACATGTGATCCTGAACAGCTTCAACAATAACTTTTCCCAGGTTGGTAGTATTGAGCTGAACAGGAGGTGGTGTCGAGTCAGACTTCTTCTCGTTGTTAGAATAGGATGAACTGGAACTTGTAGAAGCAGAAGGAACATGAGTACTATCAGAAGTACTAGACACAAAGGCAGTCTGAATCTTAGCAGATGAAGTCGGTGGTGTAGCTACAGAACCACCATATAATGAAGGATCTTGTGTAACATTCACTCGTCGCGCTTTCCTTTTATCCTTCATCTCTTGTTCCTCAAGCTTTTGAACAAATTTTACCAAGGTCAGCCCTGGTAAATTCTCTCTTAATATCAACACTAAAGAGTTCCACTTGTCCTGTAAAGCATCAGCAAGGCAATCAATCTTTTCATCTTCAGAATATTCGATGCCACACTTTCTCACTTCGGTCAACAGACGTCTGTATCTTGTAATTAAAGCTTACAGACTTTCATTTCCTATGAAGTTGAAGTTTTCAAATTCTTTACGAATGTCTGTAGCTTTCATCTTCTTCAGATTTGTATTACCTTCAACTCTAGCTTTCAAGGCATTCCAAAGACCATAAGAAGTCTTGTGTTCATCAAATTGATGTAAGATCTGATTTGGAATGGCCTGACTAAGCATCCAGTAAGCCTTTTTCTCTGAATCATACTTCTTTCTCTCATCAACATCAAGTCTCTCTAAAAGTTGACATAAATCAGTTCCCACAACTTTCGGTCTTTCATATGGAGATAGAATATGTTCCCAAAGATTTGTATCCGTTCCATTAAGATGAATTTCAAATCTACCCTTCCAGTTGTCATAGTCTGCCAAATCTAGCAACTTTGGCACTTTGTTCGTACTACCCACTTCGGTTTCACTAATTAGAATACTCTGAATCTTAGTATTCTGACTAGCCATTGCTGCGTACATCTCCGCCATATTTTCACAAATTTCTAACAGCGAATCTTTTCACCTCACGAACCTTTGAATCAGGCGAACCTTCAGCAATTTTTGAACTGAACGAACCTTCAGTCACACGAACCATTAATCTGACGAACCTTTCACTTGAACCTTAGGAAGCAAACCTTTCCAGTCACGAACCTCCAACCACACGAACCTTAAGCTGCGAACCTCAAGCAACGAACCTTGAGACAGGTGAACCCTAATTCAGACGAACCTTTACTGAACCAGCAACGAACCTTCAGACGAACCCTCAAACGAACCTTGCACCCGAACCTCAAACGAACCTTGCAAACTCACCAGCGAACCTCAGACGAACCTTGCAAAATAACCAGCGAACCTTCACTGAAACTAAACGAAGCTCTTCAAAAAACACAAACGAACCTCAGAAACTTGTCAATTCCAGCGAACCTTTTGTTCCAGTAATTCACATGTTCGGCTAACGAACCTGTACAGCAAAATTCAAACTTTTGGAAGGAAAACCTTCCAAAACTTGAAGAAAAACCTTTCAAATCTTCAAATTAACACCACCAAATCGTGAATTGTTGTATTCCACAACAATTGATGATGAAATCAAACTCAAAACAGCAATCAATCAACAAGAAAAGAAGAAATTTGAGCCATAATTGATCTTCTAATCTTCAAATCTTCAAATCACTTGAATTCTTTGATAAAACTTGTGTAGAACTTCACCAAATTCTCTGATACCACTGTTGATTTGGTGAATTGGATCTGGATCGAATCAAGAAGTTCTACGAACAATCAAACACGTGCGGAATCCATGTTTAATCTATAAAGCATCAATGAAGAACAAGTAATTTCATAAACACCTTCTTGTATTAATCAACAAATGATTACAACTCTTTCACACAGAAAGTTTCTCACACAGAGAATCACACTCAGGTTTTCTGAAATTCTGCAAAGTTATGAAGAATTCAGACAAACCTTCTATATATACATAACCTGTCAGCCGAACCTATCTATTAGCCGAACCCTTAGGTTCGCTGGGCGAACCTAGGTTGCCAAACCTATAGGTTCGCCGAACATTTCCATGGTTATAGGTTCGCCGAACCATTACAAGGTTATAGGTTCGCCGAACCTGCCTAGGTTCATGGGCCAGACGAACCTAAGCCAAACCTATTTACACGAACCTATACAAACTTTATATAATTTACAATTTTGAATAGCAAACTATTACAAATATGCACTAACAATAATAACCATAACTCGATATCCTCCCATGCATCTTAGATTTTGATCCAATCTTAAATCTTGAAGCGTGTCTTAGATGTTTCACAGGAGCTGGCTAATCAAATTTCTCAATAAATTGTCTGAAAATCATCAAATTATCAATAATATACTTCTGTTCAACTTGATTCTCTCTCCACAATTCCATTGGTCTTTTAATCTTCAACTTATCACTTAACACAACTTGACACTTATCATTAGCTTCAACATCAAATAATTTTGTCAAAGTTGGTAAGTTATACAAATTTTCTTTAGAAGACCCACCATCTTCAAATTCAATTGATCTTCCTTATTCTCCCATAGGCAATTTTTCAGAAATACTTGAATTCTGAAGCTCATTCACATTCACTCCAAACAATCCATCAAGTTCTTCCTTTGTGTAATCATATTCAATCTCACCTTCTTCAAGTTATTTGCCATTACTTGATTCACCAACATTTCTTTGTAACTCTTCTTCTCCAGTTTGTTTGAATAACTCAGCAAGTGTAGGTAATGTCTCATCAACAACTGTCTTTTGACATTCCTTCTCAGTAATATCCTCAATCTCAATTTCTTCAAAGTCTTTTGCTTGATTTGGATCAACAGCAGAAACTGGATTCACCTCTAATGAAATTCCTGATGGATTGTAAATCACAATCGCACCAGTAACAGAATTCAAACCACTTGAGCCACTAGCACCAGCTACACCATCATCATCATGATAAGTATCAAAACCTGGATGTTCATCATAATCAGAATCTTCATAATCTACTTTCTTCTCATCATCTTCACCTTCTATTTTGACATCAACAGGATCAACAACATTTCCTTCAGACACATGAACTTCTACATTATCATCAAATTTTGCTTCAGTGAGAATAGTTGTAGAAGATTCACCTTGAATATCACTAATTTTTTTCTTTAACAGCTGATTTTCTTCTTCCAGAATAACTATCTTTTCATTCTGTTCTTGAGCAATTTTTTCCAAAGAAACAATTATATCATTCATAGACTCCTTTTCTTTTTGATCCTCCTCTCTCCATCTCTGTAATTGATTGATATGAAGCTTCGTCATATCAATTTCATTTTGAATAGAAGAAGACGATTGTTCATAATCAACTTTCTCTTTCTGCTTCTTATACTTGTCGAATTCTTGAGGTAGGAGAGATATCCTACGTCTCAAATCTGAATCATCATAATCCAATGAGAAATTCAAATCCAAATCATCCAAACCTTCAAACATAGTATCAACTCTTGAAGCAGAAGTCACTGGAAATGAAGTTGTAACAGTAGTTGCTTCAGCAAAAGTACACAGGAACATGAACTGAAGCACTTGGCATTGTAGACTCAACATATAAAGGAATAGATGATGTCATAACTGAAATAGGTGCAGAAGTAACCACTAGAGAAGACACAATAATCCTTGGTGATTTTGTTTTCTTCTTTCAAGGTACATTAGCCATCCTCTTCTTTTCTTAGGACGAGATGATTCTGGCTCGTCTACTGTAAAATTTGGATCATTTCTTTCTTCCTGGTCTTCCCTTCGTTGTTGTTGTTGAATGGGATTCCTTTTCATCCTCTGACTATTCTATTACCTACTTGCACATCTTCCATCTCAGATTCAGTTGAATCATGTTCCATTTCATCAATAACATCCTCAGCTTCAACATTTGATGGTGATGCAGTAGCAGTTGTTTGCTCAGAAACAACTCATTGATCAGGATAGATAACTTGAAGAGGCTCCAATGTAGATTGAGCAGCACTTGAAGTTGATTGTTCTTGTTGATGAGCTGAAGAAAATTGTTCAAGAGCTTGTTGAACTTGTGGATCTTGTGGAGGAGGAGGTGGTGGTCGTTGATCATCATCCATTTGTAAGTACAACATCATTACTCTTCTGATATGTCTTTACTTGACCCAAACTGTAATTAGTCATATGCTTTAACTTCAACCTGTCATCCATAGCTCTTATCAAACTCTTTTCAGGAAATCTCTCATCAATAAGCATCTGTAAAAATCTTGGATACATCAAGAACTTGTCCTTGGCTTTTGTGATATTATCAGTGAAAAAACGTTAAGGACCGGCAAATCTGTATTGGACGGAAGGTTAGGGTTTGCACACGTGATGAATATGAATCAAATTGTATGGTATATTGATTAAATCGAATGATTACAAGATCGAATCCACATCATAAAAGAACATAGTGTTGCCGGGGAGAAATCGAGCATGATCTCTCCCCCTCTCGTGCTCAAAACCCTAGAACACCAAAAACCCTTAACTCTCAAATCTAAAAACCGGTATTTATAGGGTCTAAACTGCATTAGTACGAATGGAGCCATTCGTATGCTCATTCATACGAATGGACCCTTTTACATTAAATTCATTCACATATGCTCCTGTGAACGACTCAGTTTCCAGTGTAACAACACACAAATACAAACAAGTGATTACACATGAACAAATACAAATCTAAGCTATTCGACCAGCAGCGGACACCCAAAATATGCACCAACAATCAGATAAATATCTGAAAATCATTACAGAGAAGTTGAATGGCTTGTTTAGAATCAAAGCAACCATAGCTGATCTCATAAGATCTCTCAAATCATCAAATGTACCCCTCCTCATACTCATGCAATGAAGTAGTACATGTGCTAGAAACTTGTACTGAAGAGGCAATTTTCCTTTCTTGATTGGGTATTCACTGTATACTCCAAAGTATTTGATTCTCAGGAAACTTCCTTTAATACACCTTTCAGGAATCAAAGTCATTCATTCAGATTCTCCTACAAACCTCAAGACTCTACGAACATCAGCTTTACTGATTCTCATCACTTGTCCAAGCACATTAGCCTCAATAACAAAAACATCATCAATAGTGATCAATCTAGCTGACTCCCAGAAACTTTGAATATGAGATCGATAATTGTGATAATGATTGGATATAGCATAATAAATCCTTGATCTTCATCATAGGTCTAAAGTCTTTGTCATTCTTTATTATAGGATCCAAGTAAGCACAAATGTTGTGTTTATCACCAAATGCAAGGTTTGGCATATCTGTAGTTTAAACAAACATGTATCATAAACATAATTCAATTCATGATAAAAAAAATTAAAAAAAATTCCACGTCCTAAGTCCAGCGAACCTATGCCCTGAGTCGAACCTTCACATGTGAACGAACCTAGATTGCAGACAAACCTACTTTCAATTTGACGAACCTAAATTTCAAACGAACCTAGACAACATGTACAAACCTTTGGTCAAACGAACCTTTTTATGTCAAACGAACCTGTAAACTTAACAAACCTATTTGAAATTCAAATCAAAATTCAAATTTAAGAATTAGACCAAATTAAACACATCCATATGTTTGCCATGAGTCGATTAACAACTTTAATGAAAGCATTTTTTTATCAATCTTTGATTAAAATTGATTTATTCAAATTTTTAAATGTTCGACTAACTGGACTTAAAACCTAGATTTATACAAATCCAGCCGCTGAAATTTTAATCCATATACCTGAAATCACAACAGCACGACAAATCTAATGATATATGACAAGCACTCACATAATCACGAATTCGAAAAATCAGTTTCAACCACTCAGAGTAAAGTCTCTAGCAATAACAGTGAAAGTGACGAATCTAATACACGAACCTATGCGTTTATACTTCCACAAGATTCAGGCGAACCTTTGAACAAAACACTAAAGAACCAATTGAAACGAACCCTTTAACAAACCTTTTGAACGAACCTCTTGAACAAACCTTGTTTGACGAACCTGTGGAAAAACCTTCTGAACGAACCTATGATCAAACCTATTGAACGAACCTCTGGACAAACCTAAAATAGGTTCGGCTTACCTATTTCACAAATTTTCACAAACCTTTTGACATTTTGACCTTTTCAGATTTAATCAAAAATTTTCCAAGCAAAACAAAATTTGGTGTTTCAGATTTGAAAACAAACAATCAATTATTATTGATTCAACATCATATATATATATATATATATATATAAATTTTTTTGGATTTTTTAAATTTTATATTAAAACACACCAAAATTCTAATTTTGAAAGAAAAACTAAAATGAAACATGAAAATGAATAAAAAAAACACATATTTTGGTGAGAAAAATCCAGACGTGAGATCATTTTTCATTGCAATCATCTGCACAAACTAATTGAGTTAATGAATGTGTTAATAAGCAAATCAAAATCCAAAGATGATTGTCAGTATATGTGTCCAAATTAAATTTAATTACTTAGGTAAGATATCAATTGAAACCAAATAATCACACACTTTATGTTCCTCATTCACTTGAACACATCCATGTTTTGTGAATTGTTAATCAAACAATGAAGCTCTTGAAACAATTTAATTGTTGGTTTGGTGAAACCGATCAGGATCGAATACAAAGTCCTACTAACTATCAACGATGTGCGGAATCCATAGTCGATATGTAGAAAATCATAAGAACACAAGCAATTCAATAATCAACTCTTGTATTATCAACAAATGATTACAAGAAATCACACAGAAAACACTGATCTCACACAGAGAAAATCTCAGAAGGTCTGTCAAAAGTTCTTCTGAAAAACAAACAAACCTTCTATATATACACATAGACCATCGAACCTTATTCTGGTAGCCGAACCCTAGGTTTGCCAGCCGAAACCCTAAGGTTCACTAGACGAACCCTTAGGTTCGCTAGACGAACCTATGTTAACAGACCAAAAGGTTCGCCGAACCTTCTCTAGGTTATAGGTTCGCCGAACCTATTAACACAATAGGTTCGCCGAACCTGCCTAGGTTCGTGGGCCAAACGAACCTATGCAAACCTATAGCCGAACCTTCTATAAACTCAAAATAAATACAAGTTTTTGAATGGCAAACAATTACAAATGTGTACTAACAAACTCCCCCTAAATGTTTGCTATCAAAATCTTCAGTCTTTGTCTTCAGCTTTGTCTTTGACTCCGCTGGATTCTCCAACCTCTTCAGTAACTATCTTATCCACCGCTCGTGTAACAAACGAACGTGGTATCTTCGCAAGTCTCTCTGCCTCCAATCTATCATCTCTTTCATCTCTCTCCTTCTGCAATTGCACCAATTCAGTATAAAGATAATTCACATCATTCCAATTGCAACCAGAATGTATACCCAGAGTATAACACATTCGTGCAATGGTTTGATATTGAATTGCCATATCTTTGAAGCTCACACCATAGTCATGATATCCATCTTCAGCATATATCTGAGCTGAATCAAGCAAGATAATATCATCTTTAGAGCAGTTTACAATCCAAATAGGATCAAGCATCCTTATCACTCTCCAATTATCATCCTGCTTCAACAAAATCGCACCTTCTGATGTTCTTTCATCATAGAACCAGAACTTAAAGTAAGGATTCCAGTCCTGTTCAATCTTCCTGAGTCTTGGTCTTTTATAAACTGTAGGCTTCACATAATCACGAAATCTTTCTCTGAATTGAGGCGATAACAAACTCCATCCAAACCTTGCTTCTTTCTTTAACAGACTTTCAAAAATCTCATTATGGTGAGTCTGAATTGGCTTTATCATCTTTAATCTTGAAAGATTTTTACACTCAAATGCTGGAAGACTCATCATATCAGAAGCTTTACCAAAGTACTGACATCCATCAGTTCTTTTAACCACATAACATCCTTTACCATTCAAGCTTCCTGGAATGTAATGAAAGTAACCATAACTAATAATCCTTCCAATCATTTTGGATTTAGATCCAATCTTGAACTTCTTGGATTGTTTAGTTAGGTTTTCTGGATCTTTATCTTCTAGAACTTCTTTCATTCTCCTGAACACATGTAGATTATCAATGATGTACTTTGTCTCTTCTTGAATCTCATTCCATAAATCCATATTAGTCTTCACTTTAACTGGATCCAAAGTTGTTCTAGACATACTTCCAGCCTCAAACATTTTCTTCATAGTGTTTTAATTCAACAACTCTTCATCAATCACATCTTTATCATAATCAGATAAATCAACATCCTCATCTTCTTCAAAATCAAACATCAAATCATCATCATTCTCTAAAAAATCTTGATAATCTTGAACTGAATAATCACCAACAATCTCTCCTTCTTCTATCTCTTGATTCACTTGAATTTCAACAATATTTCTCTGCAAGTCTATGTTAGAATTCATTTTAAACAAATCAAGGAAAGTAGGCAGAGAGTAATCAAGAACAGTCATAGGATGCTCTATTTCATCTAAATCCTCAAATTCAACAAAATTACAATCCTTTGCTCTATCTGACGATACAGAAGAAATTGGAACCGCTTCAGTTGTAATCTTTGAAGGAGTATAAAGAACTATTGCCCTGGACACAGAATCCACACCACCAGAACCACTACCAACTCCACCAGTACCACCATCAGTTCCATCATCACCTCCAAAATCAAAATCATCAGGATGTTCATCAATATCAGTATCTCCATAATCAAGCTCTTCTTTTTCATCTTCATCTTCCACCTTCTCCTCCTCTATCACCTTCTCTTCCTTTATCACCTTCTCTTCCTCCTCCTCATCAATATCAACAACTATCTTTTCAACACCAGAACTTGAAGCTTCAGTATTAGACATCTTTTCTTTTAAGGATTTTATCTTGAATCTTAAATCAGTGTTTTCATTCTTTAATTCAACAATGTCATCAGATTGAAGTTTGATAAAGAATTGTAGATCAGAAATCTCTTGACTCATCTTCTTTTTCTCAGCAAGTTCCTCTTCTCTCCATTTGATCATCAAGGTCATTTGAGCTTTCAACTCATCAAACTCCGTAGAGGAAGAAGATGGTTTATCAGCAACATTTTGCTCCTTTTTCCTTCTTCAAGCTTTCAATTTCTTTAGACAACAAAGATAGTCTTCTCTTGAGATCAGTATCATCATAATTAATTGTGAAGTTAATATCTGATAAGTCATCCAAACTTGAAAACAAATCATCTTTGGGAAGATCATGATGAGTAGATGTCTCTGGTACAGAAGTTGTAACTGTAGTAGCATCCACAAATGAAAGCATGAATGAAGCTACATTCACAAACTCAGAAGTTTGTACAGTAGAAGCAGAAGTAGTAAATTCCTGAAATGTAGAAGTAACAACTGGAGGAGAAGACATAGGAATTGATGACACAGAAACTGTAGTAGCCATAACTGATGAAGACACAACGGTCTTAGCAATCTTAGCTTTCTTCTTCTCATATGGCCCCCCTTTTGCCATCCTCTTGAGCTTCTTTGGCCTAGAAGACTCAGGCTCTTCTGCTTGAAAACTTGGATCATCTTTTTCTTCTCTAGCTTCTTCAGCTATCTTAGCAAACTTTTTCTTGAGCCTCCTAACCATCTGGTTCCCTTCTTGAACCATTTCATACTCTGATTCAGTATCAGAGGACTCTTCACTTTCAACATCAGCAACCTCTGTTTGTTGAGAAGGCATATCAATATCAACAGGTTCCTGTGAACTAGGTTCCTGAGATGATTGAACTTTAGGTGTAGACCTTGAAGATTGACCAGTAGCTTTCTTAGTCTGTTGTCTTGGAGGAGGTGGAGGTGGTGCCTGATTATCATCAGCTGCAATGTCTTCAGTATCTGACTCAGAGTCAACATGTCTCCAGGCATCATCATCAGGAGCAACATAACTTGCCCTGGCACAATGACCAATCAACTCTTTCTCAAGTATAGCATCCCCGCTCCTTTGATATACTCTGACCTGACCCAAGCTAGAATCAGTCATGTGTTTAAGCTTCAGCAAATCTCCAGCTTCTCTTGGTAACTGCCCTTCTGGCAACCTCTCATCTATCAACATCTGCACGAATCTAGGATACATATAGAACCTATCCTTAGCCTTCGTGATGTTGTCACACATGTATCTGAAGTTCATCCCGGAAAAATTGAACGGTTTGTTCAATATAAGAGCAACCATAGCAGACCTCATGAAATCCCTGAGCTCGTCAAACGTTCCTTTCCTCATACTTAACCAATGTAGAAGAACATGTGCCAAGAACTTGTATTGTAGAGGTAGCTTGCCCTTCTTCACTAATATGGAGTTGTAAGCTCAAAAGTAACGAATCCGTAGAAAACAACCTTTGATGCACCTCTCAGGAATGAGAGTCACACCATCAGGTTCTCCTCCCAACTGTAAAACCCTCCTGATATCAGCTTCAGATATACGAATTGCTTGTCCAAGCACATTCGCATCAAAAATATAGTTCTCATCCACAGAAATAACCCTAGCTGATTCCCAGAAACTCTGAATATGTGATCTGTATATCTGAACAGAATTTGAAATGGCATAATAAATCCTTGATCTTCTCAAAAACTCTATCATCAGACGAAAGTCTTGACCATTCTTGGTAGTAGGATCCAAGTATGCACAAACATTATGTTTGTCTCCGAAAACTAAGTTCGCCATTTCTACAAATAGAAATAAAAACAATTAGAAACAAAAATTAATCAAAAATTAACAAAAATGAAAAAATTTCTGAGTAAAGAAACCAGCGAACCTATTCCCTGAGGTGAACCTAATGCTAGACAAACCTAATTGAGACGAACCTAAGTAAGACGAACCTATTAATCAGACAAACCTTTTGAACGAACCTTTTTATGAACGAACCTTCAGATGAACGAACCTCAGAATGAACGAACCTTCTATCACACGAACCTGTTGGTCAAACGAACCTTGACCCAAAGGTTCGGTTCTTTTGAAATCCAAAGGTTCGCCACAAACCTATTAGATTCAGGCGAACCTTCCAGGTTCGGCGAACCTTAGTTCATTCAAACGAACCTGTTCATCCAGCGAACCTTTTCCAGATTTGAAATCAAAAATTCAAATCTACGAATTTGAAACCAAAATTTGACACCCAAGTTCGAAACATGCCGATGAACAACTTTAACAAAGATGGTTTGTCCAGATGTTAGATTTTAATCATTGAAAATCCCAATTACAGTTTCGATTAAAAACACTTAAATCCACTCAGATCTCTCAATCTAGCCGGTCAAATTTAAAAATTTCTACCTAGAAATGATCAGTATATGATTCTGAGTCTAAGAATATCAAAGAAAAACTCTGGGAGGCTCTTAATCAGAATCGAAAAAATCGTTCTTGAGGGTTCGCCAAACGTGAAACAGATGAAAGTGACGAACCATTTTCACGAACCCTGTATTTATATGCCACGAACCTTTTCAGACGATCATTGCAATGAACCATTTAAACGAACCTAGTCAGCGAACCTAGCTAATGAACCTAGCCAGCGAACCTAACCAACGAACCTTACCTACGAACCTCACCAACGAACCTTCTCAAACATCAAACGAACCTTTTGAAAAATTTTGATTTTTCTTTAAATTTCAAAACAATTCATGTTTAATTATTCCAAAGTCAAACAACTAATCAAAAATTATTGATTTAACATCAGATGAAAAATAAAATCTTTTTGTAAATTTTTCAAAATTTTTAGAACAATTAAACTACAAATTTAATAAAACTAACTATACTAAGAAAAATCAAATCTTTTTGTTTTGAGAAAGATCCAGATATGAGATCATATTATTTTACAATTTTCAACACATCTGTTTGTATTAATTAAAATATTTAATTGCAAATCACAAGTCTAAGATGATTGTCAGTATATTTATCCTTTTAAATTTAATTACTTAGTCAAGAAATCAGTTTAAAAAAATTTATCAAACACTTTATAATAATCCATTTACTTGAACACATCCCCGATTTGTGAATAACTAAACCAACATAAATGTTCTTAAAACTTATTATATCAATTTTAACTAATCTGATCATGCAAAAATAAAGCAGAATTTCTTTCTGAAAATAACAAAATAGAAAACAATTTGAACTTGTTCAAATTCTTGGAATCAAGGTTGATACTTACGTATGCTCAAATGATCCAGAAAATGAACTTAAACAATAATTTAAGATAAAATCTTAACAATCAGTTCGATATTTCCATATTCACATAGATTGTCCAAATCTTAATCAGAACCAAGAAAACAAATTTGAATTGTTTAAAACTATAACACCCAGGTCGATACGTAAGTATACGCAAAGAATGTTCCAGCTTTAAACTAAAATAAAAGAGAAACAAAATTAGAATTTCTTTTGAAAATTAAACACATGATCAAACTAGTACTTTAACTTTTTATTCAAGAAACATTTTGTCAGAAAAATTACCACTCTTTCAGGACAAAACAAAGTACTGCATTCTAAGCATCTGTTTCTTATAAAGTATAATCAAAATTTTTTAAACTTATCTTAACTAAGTTATAAACCTACCAGCACATCATTCTTAGTACTAGTAATTACTTTTATTTTTTTAATAACACATACAGATATGTTTCCAAATGCAAATAATGTACTATAATTTCTCACTTGGTCCAGTCAATTTCTCAGATTTTTAATTTTTTTAATATTTTTGTGCTTTTGATTTTTTTAATGTTTTTGTATTTTCACAAATATTCTCCCCCTAAAAACTAAAACAAAAAAGAATAAAAGAAAAAAAATCTGATGTTAATTCAATAAAATTGATTACGAAGGAATTTGATTCTTGATTACCTCACCCCATGACCCTGATCCCATTTAATTTGAGTAGGTACTCAAAACGTTGTTTGTCAAAGGCCTTGGTGAGAAGGTCTGCTCTTTGCTTGTTTGTGTGTATCTTCACCACATCAATCAGTTTCTTTTCATAACAGTCGCGTATGAAATGAAACCGAATATCAATGTGCTTTGAACGTGAATGATACACTGGATTCTTGGTAATAGCAATCGCAGCCTCATTGTCTACATGAATCGGGGTAGTTAGGAAATTAAGTTCATAGTCTCTCATCTGTTGTTGTATCCACAAGATTTGGGAACAACAACTGGCAGCTGCTACATATTCAGCTTCACAAGTAGATGTAGCAACAGATGTCTGTTTCTTACACTGCCATAAGACTAATCTCTCCCCCAGAAACTGAGCTCCTCCAGTAGTTGATTTGGAGTCAGTCTTGCATCCTCCATAGTCAGAATCACTATACGCATGGAAGGAATAGTTATCATCCTTAGGATACCACAGACTGGTGTCTGGAGTACCCTTCAGATAACACAAAATCCTCTTGACTGCTATCAGATGAGAAACCTTAGGTTTTGATTGATAGCGAGCACAGATACTTGTAGCGAATACAATATCCGGTCTAGAGACAGTCAAATACATCAAGCTCCCTATCATTCCACGATATAATGTAGCATCGATTAGCTCCCTCTTAATATCCGGCTCAATCCCGTGATTGGGCTGAATGGGCGTGGAAATGGGTTTACAATCGAGCATGCTAAACCGTTTTAACATGTCTTGAATGTATTTAGTCTAATGGATGTGCCATCATCAGTCTGATCTATTTGTAAACCCAAAAAGAACTTGATGTCAGACATAGCACTCATCTCTAACTTCTCAATCATTACCTGTTTAAATTCCAAACACAACTGTTCATCAGTAGATCCGAAGATGATGTCCTCAACATAGATCTGAACAAGGAGAATGTCCTTGCCCTTTTCCCGATAAAACAGTGTTTTGTCTATCTGACCACTCTTGAACCCGTGTTCAATAAGGTGAGTCGAGAGGGTCTCATACCAAGCTCGAGGAGCTTGATGAAGACCATACAGTGCTTTGTCGAGGATATAGACCTGATCCCGGTGGATAGGATCCTCAAAGCCCGGTGGCTGACAAACATACAATGTCTCCTTCAATGACCTATAAAGGAATGCAGACTTAACATCTAGTTGAAAGACTTTAAACTTCTTGTGGGCAGCAAAAGATAGAAATAATCTAATTGCTTCAAGCCTCGCCACTGGTGCAAAAACCTCGTCATAATCAATTCCCTCTATTTGTTTGAAACCCTTGAACAACCAAACGTGCCGTGTTTCGAACAATCACGCCTCTATCATCTCGCTTACACTTCAACATATTCTTTTCACCCTTCGGCAAATCTACCAAATGCCATACTCCAAGTTTCTGAAACTGATTAAGCTCCTCTTGCATGGCCTCCACCCAGGCAGGCTCACGCAGGGCTTCAGTTACAGATTTAGGCTCAATCTGAGATTTAGGCTCAACACCATGATCAAGATTAGTTATATTCTGATCAGCATCTTGATCTTGAGAAACTGCATCTTAAAAAACATCCTGATCATCCTCCGATGACCAATCATCATTAACTGCTTCAGAAGTGCCTTCCTCAGTTAGACGAACATCTTCAGATGAAAGAGAAACTCCTTGTTCTTCAGCATTCTGTAAATCATATAACATCTGTAAGGATATCTCATCATCAGTAAAATTAGGAGACAAATTGAACGACTCAAAAAGCTTATCATAATCGAAAAGCCAATTTGGACCTTTGCCTTCTGGTATAGGTGTATGTCATTGAACATCCACATTATACCAGAGTTCCACAACACCCGTGCGTTTGTTAAACACACGTTTATTAGGTAGGCTGTAGCCAAGAAAGAAACCTTCTTCAACTTTAGAGTTGAATTTAGCATCTTTCTTTAGCATGGTACATGGAGCCCCGAAAGGTTCCAAGTATTCCAAATTCGGTTTCCGATTCTGAAGAAGCTCATAACAGGTTTTATTATGTCGTTTGACTATCAGCACTCTGTTGAGAGTAAAACAAGCGGTCGCTACGGCTTCACTCCAGAATGTAATGGGCAGCTTTGAATCAGCGAGCATTGTCCTAGCAGACTCGATCAAAGTACGATTCTTTCTCTCAGCTACACCGTTCATTTGTGGTTCATACGGTGCACTGTATTGCTGCTGGATGCCCTTTGAATCACAGAAAGCTTCCATGTTCTGATTCTTAAATTCTGTCCCATTGTCTGATCGAACCCGCCTAACCCTCAACTTGTACAAAGTCTCCAATCTGTTTACAAGCAAAACAAAGTTTTCATAAGTTTCAGATTTAAATTTTAAGAACATAACCCATGAAAACCTAGAAAAATCATCGGTCACTACAAAACAATATGATTCACCCCCAATACTCTTCACATTGATCGGTCCAAACAAATCCATGTGAAGGAGTTCTAGAGGTTTATCAATAGAAAATACAGTTTTAGACTTATGTGACCTCCTTTTCTGTTTGCCTTTCTTACACGAAACACACACATCAGGTAATTTGAAATGTTTAACCGGTACACCATCAACCAAGTGATTGTGTACAAGATGATTCATCTTTCTGATGTGTATGTGACCCATCCTCCTATGCCAAGACCGAGTATCCTGTTCTATGGCCTTTGTCACCAAACACATCTCAACTTTGTTAACAGTCTCCGCCTTCGCCATGTCTAAAACATATAAATCTTTACACCTGTCTGCAGTCATTAAAATCCAGTCTTCAGGAATTTGAATTCCTTGTTTGAGCACATAGCATTTCTTATCATCAAACAAAACTTTATATCCTTTGTCACTGATCTGTGACACACTCAAAAGATTGTTAGTTAACTCCTTGCAGTAATTCACGTTGTCAAAGGAAACTTTACCGTTAGTCAAACTACCACACCCGGTAATTTGACCACCCTTGTCTCCTGCAAAGTTAACATAACATCCTTTCATTTCTCTGAAATCTTTCAGCAAACTGATCTCTCCTGTCATGTGCCTGGAGCATCCACTATCAACAATCCAGCGACTGTTGATATGGCCCGTGAATGCCACCTGCACCATAAATTAAAACAAAATTTGATCAGTATCAAAAGGGATGACTCCCGCCATTCCGGCGTTGAGTCTCCCTGAACAGCCTCCTGCCGTTCGATCTTGATGAACTACTTGAAGATCCATCTTCCAAGTATTCATCCTTGCTCACAAAAAATCTATCACCTGACATGTGTCTGGTTTTCCAAAAAGAATTAGAATTAACATTTTGTTTTGGAAAATGTTTAGAAGAAAATGTGTCATAAAACTCATCATCAGATGATGATGTCTTTTTGAAAACCTTTTTACCTTTTTGGTTGTTATCAAAAACTTGTCTTTTATGAAACTTTTCTTCCTTGACCCAAACACACTCAGGATCAAATTTCCAGAGAATTCTCATCTCTTCCTCACTAGGCTTTATCCTCCTAGGACTCCCACCAGTATGAATCACCCGACTGTTATTTTCGGAAGATTTCTTCTTGATCTTGTGATTTGGACAATTGACTGAATGTGTCCTTTTCCTCCACAAGTAAAACACTGTCGTGTTTCTCGTGGAGTAAAAGTAAGAAATCTTTAACAATTGTCCAAAGCACAGTCATCAATGACATGACCCACTTTCCCACATCTGCAGCATTTCCTTGAAGATACATTCTTTGGTTTTAATTCATCACTCCCCTTAGATGAACCCAAAGATTTGGATGCTACAGATGGAGATAAAATCTTATTTTTCAAACCAGTGATTTTTGTCTTGACATTCTTTTGAGAAATCTTTGATTTGCCCTTGTTTCCAACCCCACTCTGATTTCCCTTGTCAATCACTTTGACAAACTTCTTATCCACTCTCTCATAAATACCCTTTTGTTTTTGAAAAGAAGTACTCGACTCTCCATTCTGTGTAGTCGAAGACTCAACAAACACAATTGGCTTAAGAATGGAGGAAGTTTTTGTCGCACCACGAGAAATCCCGTCCCTTTCCGGGGCGCGAGCGTCGGCAGATTGTCAGGATCGCAGTCTCCGGTCACACAACATGCGAGACCTATATGTCTGGTTATGTACGCACATCCAAGATTATAAAACAGTTTAGTAAAATCAGAGTTGCGGAAGTAAAGTATAAGTTATCCAAAACAGATTTAAAATTCATGATCAGCGGAAGCATTCATAAAACGGTTTTCAAAACAAAACATAAGATTTCAGTTTGCGTAAACGTTAAAAGGTGTTTAATATTACATAACATGTCAGATGGATATATGTTCTCAAAATATACTAAGACATTTAAGCAGATGCATGCGACTCCAGCCTAGCATCCTAATCCTTGTGAGCGTGTCTTAGTTACCTGAGAAAACATGCGAGTAAAAGGGTCAACACAAAGGTTGGTGAGAGCACAGGTTTATCATAAGCAGTAAACATCCAATGTTTACAGTAAGAGTTGTTATTTATGTATCATTACAATGCAGTATCGATTGATAGCTAGTCAATGCAGTTATATTATATGCGGGGTCGTACCGAAGCTGACAGTTGTGCCTCCCGCCATGTCCATCACAAGACAATGGCAAAGTCTTGGTCAATATTGCACCCATTTCGACCTCAAGTCGGGTTGGCCTCCCAGGCGCGATGGGTGGGGCTTGTCAGGCCCAAATAGTACTATTCAAGATTACCACGCTAGGCGCTACGCGCTACTAACGGTCCGTGGAGTATCGCGAGGACTTTTAGTTGTGATGTGGTCCACATATAGTGATAATGCATGTCCATACATAAATGAAATGAGTTGTTTTCCAAAAACAGTTTATCATGCAATGTTTTCTCCCCCAAAGGTAGAAAAAGTAAAAAGGGGCCGTGAACTCACCTGATTAGCAGTTCCGGTGTGTTTGTGTGTTCGCGTTTGCGAATGCTAGCAATCCTGCTAGTAGGCACCTATAACCATATAGGTGTGAGTATGTGTTTTATGGTGTGTTGTATCCCATACAACTTCAAGTGTCTGTGTGCCCAACCGAGTGTTTGCATGTCAAGGATTTATCAAACTAATCCTCTACATTGTCATAATCAAATGGTTTAAACCATTATAACCATTGCTATGATTCCATGCAAACTGGGCATTACAACGGCTCAAAACAAAGATTTACCCGTTAACAGTTTGAGTTTGTTATTAAAAATCAATCCTAGCCATCACCTAGGCAATAATCAACAACCCTAACTATATCCTTACGTTCAAAACTAAGATTTAATCATTCGTAATCAAACCAGAAGGTTTAAAATGAACCATTACCTAATCTGACGGATTCCAACGGATGAAATGATGATCAGAACTTGTTTTAACGCTTCTGGATGCGATCTAAACGTCGTGGGGTCTTCAAATACGAACAAATGATGAATTGGATGAAGATTTTCGTGTGTAAGAAGCTGGTTTCGTCAATGGATGATGAAAAATGAGGATGAGGATGAAAATCTTGATTTTTATGCAAGTTGTCGATCAAGTTGACCCCAGGCGCATCGCCTGGATCCCCGCAGCCACGCCAGGCGTACCGCGCGGCATTTACTTAGCTTCCAGAAGCTTTTGGCCCCGCGTGCATCGCCTGACACAATCGCATGACCTGGGGCGTACCGCCCCAGGGCTATGTTGCCCGTTTTTCGACAGAAACTTCGTTTCGCAATTCCGGACAATCCGTAACTCCGTTTCGCGCACCGTTTTCGCCCACGTTCATCATTTTACTTGTACTATCATCCCATATTAATTTCGGTTGTCAACTCCACGTGGATTCTAAATACGATCAACTGTGCTCAATTCATTGCTGACATAACTCTTCGTACGCAGTTATCACAGTATCCCAATCAACGTGTAATGCACAATTTAGTAATTCCCCGAATTAGTGTTTTGTGTTAGTGTCGTGTTTGCCACACTTGGTTTCCAAAACCAATGTGCAATGTACGATTCGATAGTTCCACGAACTATCGTTTCGCAGTAGTTTGTGTTCAACTCATCTAATTAAACATAATTAAATGAAATGCAACAAGTATGAATGTGAAATGTAAAGAATGTAAGAGTTGCAATTTACCTGAAATTGCCGAGTGTCACATCATCCCCTTGTTGAAAGAAATTTCGTCCCGAAATTTGGTTGTTGTTGGTAGTGTTTGAGAAGCAAAAGTGTTTATAAAACAAAAATTTTCTGGTTGTCACATCATCCCCTTGTTGAAAGAAATTTCGTCCCGAAATTTATTCGTTGTTGTCGGCGTTCGACGCTGTTTTCTTGAAGAGATGGGGATACTTGCGCATCATCTGATCTTCACGCTCCCACGTGAATTCAGGTCCGCGTTTCGAGTTCCATCGGACTTTAACAATTGGAATCTTACTCTGTTTAAGTTGTTTGACCTCACGGTCCATGATCTCTACCGGCTCTTCCACGAACCGTAGTTGTTCATCCACCTGGATCTCATCCAGTGGAACTACAAGTGTTTCATCAGATAGACACTTTTTCAAGTTTGAGACGTGAAACACGTTGTGAACTCCGTCGAGTTCGGCTGGTAAGTTGAGTTGGTATGCCACCGGACCAATCCTCTTCAGGATCTCAAAGGTCCAATATACCGTGGGTTTAGTTTGCCTCGTTTACCAAATCGAATGACGCCTTTCCAGGGTGAGACTTTCAAAAGGACTTTGTCTCCTACCTGAAATTCCAGAGGTTTTCGGCGTTTGTCGGCATAGCTCTTTTGACGATCACGAGCTGCTGCCATGCGGTTTCTGATTTGCACGATTTTCTCGGTTGTTTCATGCACAAGTTCCGGGCCAGTGAGCAGACTGTCGCCCACTTCCGCCCAACAGATGGGTGATCGGCATTTCCTGCCATAGAGTGCCTCAAAAGGCGTTGCCTTGATGCTGGTGTGGTAACTGTTGTTGTAAGAAAACTCCACCAATGGTAGGTGAGTCTCCCAGCTGTTACCGAAGTCCACTACGCACGCTCGTAGCATATCTTCAAGAGTTTGTATTGTGCGTTCACTTTGGCCATCAGTTTGTGGGTGGTATGCTGTACTCATATCCAACCGTGTGCCAAGCGACCTTTGCAATGATTTCCAGAAATTAGAAGTGAATCTGGCGTCTCGATCTGAAATGATGGAAATCGGCACTCCATGTCGCGAGACCACTTCCTTGACATAGATTCTGGCTAGTTTTTCCATCTTATCATTTTCCTTGATCGCGAGGAAATGTGCTGATTTAGTCAGTCGATCAACAATTACCCAGATAGTGTCACATCCACTAGGAGTACGGGGTAATTTGGTGATGAAATCCATGGATATTTGTTCCCATTTCCACATGGGGATCTCAGGTTGTGTGAGTAATCCAGATGGTTTCTGGTACTCGATCTTGACTTTGGCACAAGTCAAGCATTTGCCTACGTAGGTGGCGATGTCGGCTTTCATGTGTGGCCACCAGTAGAGTATCTTCAGATCATGATACATCTTATCAGATCCTGGGTGAACGGAGTATCGTGATTTATGAGCCTCATCCATCACGAGGTCTCGTAAGTTCCCGTAATGTGGAACCCATACACGTTCCATGAAATATTGTAAGCCATCGGCTTTTTCCTTAAGTTGTTGCTCCATTCCCCTCAATGATTCAGCTGTTAAATTTTCTACTTTAAGTGCCTCCACCTGGGCACTGCGTATTTGTTCAGGAAGATTGGGAAGAATGGTGAGTTGTAAAGCTCGTACCCTCTTGGGTTTCGATGTGTTTTTCCGACTCAGGGCATCGGCCACCACATTGGCTTTTCCTGGGTGATACTTGATAGCGCACTCATAGTCATTTAGAAGCTCGAGCCAGCGACGCTGCCGCATGTTCAGTTCCTTCTGCTCGAATATGTGTTGGAGACTCTTGTGATCAGTGTATATCGTACACTTTGTACCGTACAAGTAATGTCTCCAGATCTTGAGTGCAAATACCACGGCTCCAAGTTCCAAGTCGTGGGTGGTGTAGTTCTTTTCGTGGACTTTCAGTTGTCGAGAAGCATATGCGATCACCTTCTCTCGCTGCATCAGCACACAGCCGAGTCCTTGTATCGAGGCATCGCAATATACTACAAAGTCATCCGTTCCATTGGGAAGGGATAGGATAGGTGCACTACAGAGCTTCTGCTTGAGAAGTTTGAATGCAGCTTCTTGTTTGTCAGACCAGAGATACTTCTTGTCCTTATGGGTTAAGGCTGTAAGGGGTTGAGCTATCTTTGAAAATCCTTCAATAAATCGTCGATAATAGCCGGCCAATCCTAGGAATTGTCGCACCTCAGTTGGGGTCTTTGGTGCTTCCCAGTTCTTGATCGCCTCTATCTTAGATTTATCCACATGAATCCCTTGTTCATTAACAACATGTCCCAAGAATTGGACTTCTCGAACCCAGAAGTCGCACTTTGAGAGTTTAGCGTACAGCTTCTCTTTCCGTAGCAGTTCAAGAGCCAATTGAAGATGCTCTTTGTGTTCCTCCTGGGTTTTCGAGTAAATGAGGATATCATCAATAAAGACAATAATGAACTTGTCGAGGTATAGTTTGTACACTCTATTCATGAGATCCATGAATACTGCGGGTGCGTTTGTCAGCCCAAACGGCATAACCAGAAACTCATAATGGCCATACCGAGTGCGAAAAGCAGTCTTGGGTATATCTTCCTCCTGAACCCTCAACTGATGGTATCCAGATCGCAGATCAATCTTAGAATAATAACTCGATCCTTGTAGTTGATCGAACAAATCGTCAATGCGAGGTAAGGGGTAATGGTTCTTGATTGTTACTTTGTTTAGCTCACGGTAGTCGATGCACATACGAAACGTGCCATCTTTCTTCTTTACAAACAAGACCGGAGCTCCCCAGGGTGAGAAGCTTGGTCTAATGAAACCTTTGTCCAACAGCTCTTGCAGTTGATTGGACAGTTCCTGCATCTCTGAAGGTGCAAGTCGATATGGTGCTCGTGCAATAGGCGCTGCTCCCGGCACAAGATCTATGCGGAACTCCACTTGTCGAGGTGGTGGTAGTCCTGGTAGATCCTCAGGGAATACATCGGAATAGTTGCATACGACTGGGATATTTTCGATACTCTTCTCCTCTTCAGTCTTGTCGGTGATAAGTGCCAGAATGGCTGTGTATCCCTTTCGTAAACATTTGTGAGCTTTCATGCACGAGATGATGTTCAGAGGAGTGTCACTCCTTTCACCCTTGATATTTAGAGTTTTTCCGCCAGGGAGAGGTATGCGCACAACCTTGTCGTGGCAAATGATTTCAGCCTGGTTTTCAGACAACCAATCCATGCCCACTACGACATCAAAACTGCCTAGTGTAACCGGCATGAGGTCAATCTTAAATTTATGGCCTGCTAGCTCTAATGTGCATTCTTTCAGAATATGATTAGTCGCAATTAATTTACCATCGGCTAGCTCTACTGTGTATTCAATATCCAAGGGTGTCGGGGTAATGGCAAGTATCTCACTACGATCCTTAGATATAAAACTTTTCTCAGCCCCAGTATCAAATAACACAGATGCATAATTATCGTTTAAGAGATACATACCAGTTGCAAGGTTGGGATCTTTTCTGGCCTCCTTTGCCCCGATCACGAAGGCTCGTCCCTTCGGACCGTTGTTGTTCCCGTTATTGTTGTTATTCTTCAGATGTGGGCAGTCCCTCTTGAAGTGCCCTGGTTTCCCACATTCGAAGCAGCCCTTCGGTGCTTCAAATTGTTGTTGCTGTTGTGGCTGTGGGGTCTTTACAAGTATTTCACCCCTGCAATCTTTGGCAAGGTGTCCACCTTTGCCACACCGTTGACATCGAATAGAGCCACACTGCCCCAAAACATGATGTAAGTTGCATTTGTTGCACTTGGGGTGTTTGCCTGCATAGGTTCCGGGGTTTTGGTTGGTTGGGATGGGTGGTGCGTATGCCTGAGACGAACCAAGCTTACGTTGTTGTGGTAGTGGTTGGAGAGTGGAAGTCTTGCTCAGAGTGTCATCCCATTTGCGTTTACCCTTGTCATTGGTTGTGGTTACAGCACCACGAGGTGGTAAGAGTCCCTGTGCAACTGTCGAGTCAGTGAGCTTATGGGTTAATCGCACAGCTTGTTGCATGGTGATGGGGTCAGCAGAGAGTACCATTCCTTGGATTTGAGGTGGCAATCCATCAATATACTTCTCTATATGTTTGAAGGGTGGGGTTGCCATTTCCGGGCACAGGTGTGCCAGCTCATACGATCGAGCTGTGTAAGCCTCGACCTCGGAACCAATCATCTTATGGTTCCAGAATTCCGTTTCCAGCTTCTGCACCTCACCGCGAGGACAGTATTCGCGGTTAAGCATCCTCTTAAAGTCATCCCAAGGTAGGGCGTTGGCTGCATCAAGCTCTAAGTTTTGCACATTAGCATTCCACCATGTGAGAGCAGCTCCCTCAAATGTCCCTGCAACGAATTTGACCCTGTCATCATTCCTGCAGTTACTCATGGCAAAGGCTGATTCCGCCTTTTCAATCCAACGCAATAATCCAACGGCTCCCTCAGTGCCGCTGAATGAGTGAGGTTTGCAGTCCAGAAACATCTTGAACGTGCAGAGAGGAGGGTTAGGATTTGCTACTGTGATATGCAGAGAATAAAGTTGAATTAGGTATCGGGCAAACGTGTTGAATTGGAAACGAGTGATTGTGATGCAAGATGAATATGAACCGATTCATCACCTTGGTTCATTGGATTTTGATTACGGGCAGCTTCCCGTGCAGCAAGTACCTCCTCAACTCGCTCGTTAATGAGTGCGTTCAGCTCAGCTTGCGTCAGGTTGATGTTTCCACGTCCACCTGCATTCCTGCGTCCTCCACGTCTTCCAGCCATGATCTTCATAGCAAGAATAAGTGTTAGTGTTTGTCCAATGACTAATGTAGTGTGTGCTGTGGATACTGTTAAAAACATGTAGAGCTATCGACTCTCCCCGTCATGGGTAGTCACATGCGATGATGCACGTGATGCATACAAGATGTGACATGTGTGCAAGTATCACAATACTAGGCACTAAGTGTAGTGTGGAGACTAGTGGTTATAGACTAAGTTCACTAAATGCAAACCTAATTCGCAATAACCGGAGGCTCTGATACCAATCTGTCGCACCCCGAGAAATCCCGTCCAAATTCCGGGGCGCGAGCGTCGGCAGATTGTCAGGATCGCAGTCTCCGGTCACACAACATGCGAGACCTATATGTCTGGTTATGTACGCACATCCAAGATTTTGGATAAAACAGTTTAGTAAAATCAGAGTTGTGGAAGTAAAGTATAAGTTATCCAAAACAGATTTAAAATTCATGATCAGCGGAAGCATTCATAAAACGGTTTTCAAAACAAAACATAAGATTTCAGTTTGCGTAAACGTTAAAAGGTGTTTAATATTACATAACATGTCAGATGGATATATGTTCTCAAAATATACTGAGACATTTAAGCAGATGCATGCGACTCCAGCCTAGCATCCTAATCCTTGTGAGCGTGTCTTAGTTACCTGAGAAAACATGCGAGTAAAAGGGTCAACACAAAGGTTGGTGAGAGCACAGGTTTATCATAAGCAGTAAACATCCAATGTTTACAGTAAGAGTTGTTATTTATGTATCATTACAATGCAGTATCGATTGATAGCTAGTCAATGCAGTTATATTATATGCGGGGTCGTACCGAAGCTGACAGTTGTGCCTCCCGCCATCTCCATCACAAGACAATGGCAAAGTCTTGGTCAATATTGCACCCATTCCGACCTCAAGTCGGGTTGGCCTCCCAGGCGCGATGGGTGGGGCTTGTCAGGCCCAAATAGTACTATTCAAGATTACCACGCTAGGCGTTACGCGCTACTAACGGTCCGTGGAGTATCGCGAAGACTTTTAGTTGTGATGTGGTCCACACATATACATATAGTGATAAAGCATGTCCATACATAAATGAAATGAGTTGTTTTCCAAAAACAATTTATCATGCAATGTTTTCTCCCCCAAAGGTAGAAAAAGTAAAAAGGGGCCGTGAACTCACCTGATTAGCAGTTCCGGTGTGTTTGTGTGTTCGCGTTTGCGAATGCTAGCAATCCTGCTAGTAGGCACCTATAACCATATAGGTGTGAGTATGTGTTTTGTGGTGTGTTGTATCCCATACAACTTCAAGTGTCTGTGTGCCCAACCGAGTGTTTGCATGTCAAGGATTTATCAAACTAATCCTCTACATTGTCATAATCAAATGGTTTAAACCATTATAACCATTGCTATGATTCCATGCAAACTGGGCATTACAACGGCTCAAAACAAAGATTTACCCGTTAACAGTTTGAGTTTGTCATTAAAAATCAATCCTAGCCATCATCTACGCAATAATCAACAACCCTAACTATATCCTGACGTTCAAAACTAAGATTTAATCATTCATAATCAAACCAGAAGGTTTAAAATTGAACCATTACCTAATCTGACGGATTCCAACGGATGAAATGACGATCAGAACTTGTTTTAACGCTTCTGGATGCGATCTAAACGTCGTGGGGACTTCAAATACGAACAAATGATGAATTGGATGAAGATTTTCGTGTGTAAGAAGCTGGTTTCGTCGATGGATGATGAAAAATGAGGATGAGGATGAAAATCTTGATTTTTATGCAAGTTGCCGATCAAGTTGACCCCAGGCGCATCGCCTGGACCCACGCAGCCACGCCAGGCGTACCGCGCGACATTTACTTAGCTTCCAGAAGCTTTTGGCCCCGCGCGCATCGCCTGACACAATCGCATGACCTGGGGCGTACCGCCCCAGGGCTATTTTGCCCGTTTTTCGACAAAAACTTCGTTTCGCAATTCCGGACAATCCGTAACTCCGTTTCGCGCACCGTTTTCGCCCACGTTCATCATTTTACGCGTACTATCATCCCATATTAATTTCGGTTCAACTCCATGTGGATTCTAAGCACGATCAACTGTGCTCAATTCATTGCTGACATAACTCTTCGTACGCAGTTATCACAGTATCCCAATCAACGTGTAATGCACAATTCAGTAATTCCCCGAATTAGTGTTTTGTGTTAGTGTCGTGTTTGCCACACTTGATTTCCAAAACCAATGTGCAATGTACGATTCGATAGTTCCACGAACTATCGTTTCGCAGTATTTTGTGTTCAACTCATCTAATTAAACATAATTAAATGAAATGCAACAAGTATGAATGTGAAATGTAAAGAATGTAAGAGTTGCAATTTACCTGAAATTGCCGGGTGTCACAGTTTTGACTTTGAAATCTGGTTTGGAAACAAACTTTTGTTTAACCAATGTTTTCCCAGCTGGTTTTACTTCAGACTTTTGTTACTGAAATATTTGACTCTTTTTCTCTACACTCTTAACTAGATGACCAATCATTTTTAAAATCTCAGCTGGATATTCTAAATCAGTGATGTCCTCAATGATCGGAGCATCAGAATCAATAGATTCACTCTCATGAGATGATGAACTTTCCACATCCTCAGACACTTGATCAGAAACATTTTCCTTTAAGGAAACCGGATTAATTTCCAGATCTGGATCAAGTTGTGGTCTTATTACATAACTAGGAGGATGTGGCACAGCATGAAAACCAATCCCAGAATTATCCTGTGAAGATCTGTGCATAGCCGCAAAATAATCAATGACATTTGCAGAATTCTGATAATTCTCAAGCTTGGCTTTGTTCAATTCAGCTTCAGCTTTTGCAGCTGACAACTCTACTTTCAACTTCTGAACTGAATCCAGATGCACAGAAACAGCATGATTGTTTTGTAAAACTTTTATCTTCAAATCCTCGTTTTCTTTACTGAAATCAATTATCTTCTTATCAAAAGCTTTCTCTTTAGAAATCAACTTCTTATTTGCTTCTGTGCATGCTCTCAGATCAGAAGTAAGCTGTGAGTTCATCTCTTTGACATCTATCATCTCATTCAAATCACTATGTACCTCATGCAAATCACCTTATGTTCCTCAATCAGGTTAATACGTAAGTATACGCAAAGAATGTTTCAACTTTGAACGAAATAAAAGAAAATAAATTTAGAATTTCTTTTAAAAATTGAACAACATGATCAAAAACTAGCATTTAAGTGACCTTAAATCAAGAAAAAATCATTGTGAGATCAAAAACCACGCTTTCGGGACAAAGCTAAGCATTGTATTCTAAGAAACTGTATCCCACAAAGTATGATCATTATTTTGTCAAATGTTATCACAACTAAGTTATAAACCTACCAACATATCATACTTAGTAATTGTGAATGCTCTTTATGTTTAAATTCTAGTATGATTCAGATGTGCTTCTGATTGCTAGGTCGAATCAATTTCTCAAATTTTTAATTTTCAAATTTTTTGTATTTTTAAGATTTTTTGTTGTTTTTGTGTTTTGATTTTTCAAATATTTTTGATTTTTTAAATTTGTGGCGCCTCGACTCCTAAAGTCACCACTCATCAGTTAATCAAAGCATATGAATGATTTAATAAGTATTTAACTAAAGCAGCAAAATTATATTAATCATTCATCATAACAGAACATACATTCAAGTCAAACCTTTAGACATAATGATCACAATTAAAATTTACAAAATACAAGAGTTACTTCTTATACAACAAAATGTAGCCATTCAAAGGCAATAATAGTGGATATTATTCATCGACATGGTTTTCTGACGAGTTGTCTCGCCCACCTCCACCATTACCCTACAACTTGGCTTTTCCATGATCCCTCGTCCACCTACACCATTACCCTTCAACTTTATAATTGAATTTTGAATCCTTTTTCAACATTGTGCAAGGAGCCCCAAAAGGTTCCAAGTGTTACAGAATGGGTTTCCAATTCTGAAGCAATTCATAACAAGTTTTATTGTGTCTTTTGATAATTAAAACTCTGTTTAGGGTAAAACAAGAAGTAGCCACAGCTTCACTCCAAAAAGTAATGGGAAGTTTAGAATCAGCTAGCATTGTTCTTGCAGTTTCAATTAAAGTCCTATTCTTTCTTTCAGCTACACCATTCATCTGAGGCTCATATGGTGCACTGAATTGCTGCTAAATGCCTTTGGAATTACAAAATTCCTCCATTTGTTGATTCTTGAACTCAGACCCATTGTCATATCTCACACCCCTCACCCTCAACTTATATAATGTCTCCAACCTATTTATCAACAAAACAAAGTTTTCATAAGTTTCTGATTTACGTTTCAAAAACATAACCCATGAAAATCTTGAAAAGTCATCAGTCACCACAAAACAATGAAAATCACTACCTATGTTCTTCGCATTGATGGGTCCAAAAAGATCCATGTGAAGAAGTTCAAGGGGCATGTCAATAGAAAAAATTTTCTTTGTTTTATGAGACTTCCTTTTCTGTTTACCCATTTTACATGCGACACACACATCCGGAAGTTTAAAATGTTTTACAGGTACACCATCAACTAAATAATTATGTACAAGATGGTTCATTTTCCGGATGTGAATATGTCTCATTCGCCTGTGCCATGAACGTGTATCCTATTCAGTAGCTTTGGACACCAGGCACATTTCCACATTATTTACTGTCTCCGCTTTTGCCATGTCAAGCACGTAGAGATCCTTGCTACGCTCAGCTGTCATTAGAATCCACTCCTTTGAAATCTTGAATCCTAGCTTGAGCATGGAACACCTCTCTTTGTCAAACATCACTTTGTAATCTTTATCACAAATATGCGAGACACTCAACAAGTTGTTAGTTAACTCTTTACAAAAATTAACATTGTCAAAAGAAACCTTCCCATTTGTCAAACTACCAATCCCTATAATTTCACCTCTTTTGTCTCCAACAAAGTTCACATAGCTTCCCTTCACAAGCTTGACATCTCTTAACAAGCTCAAATCACTAGTCATATGGTGGGAACATCCACTATCAACAATCCATCGATTGCTAATATGGCCCGTGGATGCAACCTGCACAATAAATTAAAAGAAATTTGTTAGTACTCAAAAGGGATGACCTCCTCCATTTCGGCGTCGAGTCTCCTGGAATGGACCCTTTCCATTCTTCTGTGATGACCTGATTGAATAACCATCATCACTTGTATCCTCCTCTTTCTTAGAGAATTCATCACCCGATCTGTTCTTGAGTTTCCAAAATGATTTAGATTTAGTAGATAGTTTTGAAAATGAAGATCTTGAAGAAAAATTTTCAAATGACTCATCATCAGATGAAGTCACAATTTTCACAATCTTTTAATATTTCTTTTATTTTCAAAAACTCTTTTCTTTTGTTTAATTTCTTCCTTCACCCAAAAATAACCAGGGTTGAATTTTTTAAGAACTTTCATTTCATCTTCACTTGGTCTATCTTTCCTAGAGCCCCCACTTGAAACATGCACCCGAATCTCCTCATCAGAACTCTTTCTGACTTTGTTATTAGGACAATTAACAGAAATATGCCCTTTATCACAACAAGTAAAACATTTGTGTGTTTCCCTTGGTGAGAAAGACCTCAAACTACCACAATCACTTGAACTGAATCATATATTGCTGTCAGCAACCAAATGACCCGTTTTACCACATCGGTAACATTTTCTCTCTTTAGTTTGAGTTTTTGGTTTGGGTTCATTATAAAAACTTGATGAACTGAAAGGTCTTGAGATAACCTTAGAAGATGAACTTTTGTTTCTTAAACAAGTTGATCTTTTATTTGAATTATCCAATTTCTTTTGAAAATTCATTGATTTAACCTTGTGCCCAACCCCAAAATTATCAAAGAAGAAATCCACCTTTTCCACTTTCTTAGACATCACATTTTTCTTTTGAAAATTTCCACTAGACTCTCCTCGATGTGTATGAGATGATGTAACATATACAATTGGTTTAGTAGTAGTGGTTTGTTTGGTCCAAGTCACTGGTTTAGAAACCTATGTGGATTTAAATTACCACCTTCTCAACTTGTTTAATTTTAGATTTTGACTGCTTGGTATCAACAGTCTTTTTCTCAACACCTTTTCCTTTATATCCATTTTGTCTCAAAATTTCGGAAGAGTATTCCGACTCACTGATGTCTTCGATGATTGGAGCATCACTGTTAAGTGATACCTTTTCATCAGAAGAAGTGACTCTAACATTTGCAATAACATTTTCAGACTCAGACTCGGTTAAAGAAGCTGGATGCACTTCTAGATTAGGGTCAATTTATGGCCTTGGAACATAGCTTGGAGGAGGTGGTACTGCATGAAATCCTAAGCCAGTAGTATCATTCGATGACCTTTGCATAGCAGCAAAGTAATCGATAACATACTGAGAATTATGATAATTCTCTAGCTTGCTTTTGTGCATTTCTGCCTCTGCTCGAGCTGCTGACAATTCTACTTTCAACTTTTGTACTGACTCGAGGTGCAAAGAAACTGCATGATTATTTTGCAAAACATTAATTTTTAATTCCTCATTTTCTTTACCCAAATCTACAATCTTTTTGTCAAAATCTTTTTCTCTTGAGACTAACTTTTTGTTAGCTTCAGTGCACTCGATCAGTTCAGCAGTCAGTTGAGCATTCAACTCCTTCAACTTTTCAATTACCTCCAAAAGTTCATTATTTACCTCCTCAGCGTTATCTTTTCCCTTGTTTTCTTCTTCAGCCATAGAAGCATTTAGCGGACAATTATCTTCAACTTTAGAATCTTTCACCATTGAAGCCATAAAAGCACCCATTAGATCATCATACTGTTTGCCCCAGTCGATACCTTCATCTGCTTGACTGACTAGAGATTTGGTTGATTCTTCAGGCTTCTCCTTTTGCTTTTGATAATATTCTTTAGGCTTGAATTGATTTAAGTTGCCTTGCTTCTTTGGATTTTTGAATTCTCAAGCAAAATGACCCAGTTCACCGCAGTTGTAACATTGTGTGGCTTTTGGATTGAATCCAAACTTTGTATTACGATCAAAAGTGAACTTTTTTCCTGTTTTGTTCTCATACTTTTTAATTCTTCTGATTGCACTGGCCAAAGCCCACTGTGTGTCAATAAGTTCCATTTCATCATCATCTATCTGCTCTTAATCGTCAAAAGTAAGATTAGTATTTCCTATCCTTCCAGCTATCTGTTCATCATACGCACTGACCACACATGAAAGTACTGACATGTGACCTCTGACAGCCTCCACAGTCACTTTTCCTAGATTTGTAGTATTTAATGGAATTGGAGTGGCAGATGAAGAATCAGACTTTTTCTCATTCCCAGAATAAGATGAGCTTGGATTTGTGTAACTTGTAGATACAGATGGTAATGAAGTACTCTCAGTAGTACTTGAGAAAAAAGCTGTATGTATTTTAACTGACTGTACAGGAGGTGTGAAAACTGATGTACCATAAAGTGAAGGATCCTGTGTTACATTAACTCTTCTAGCTTTCCTTTGTCCTTCATTTCCTGTTCTACTTACTTTTGAATAAACTCCACAAGTGTCATTCCTAGAAGATTTTCTCTCAAAATCATTACCAATGAGTTCCACTTATCTGGCAAAGCATCTGCAAAACAATCTATCTTCTCTTCTTCTGAATACTCAATACCACATTTACGTACTTCTGTCAACAAGTGTCGATATCTAGTAATCAAAGCAACAAGACTCTCATTGCCTATATAGTTGAAATTATCAAATTATTTTCTCAAATCAGTTGCCTTCATCTTCTTGAGTTTAGTATTTCCCTCCACTCTAGCTTTCAATGCAATCCATAATCCATATGATGACTTGTGTTCATCAAACTAATGAAGAATTTGATTGGGAATAGCTTGGCTTAACATCCAATATGCTTTCTTCTCAGAATCATATTTCTTTCGTTGTTCAACATCCAATCGATCAAGAGATTGGTCAAGATCCGTTCCATCGACCTTTGGTCGCTCATATGGTAATAAAATTCTCTCCTAAAGATTTGTATTAGTACCATTGAGATGTGTCTCAAATCGACCTTTCCAGTTCTCATAATCAGACAAATCAAGAAGTTTTGGTACTTTGTTTGTGCTCCCAGACTCAGTTTCACTGATCAATATGCTTTGAATCTTTGAATTCTGATTCGAAACTGCTGCAAGCATATCTGCCATTTTTTTTTAAAAAATGATCTAGAAACCTTTCACAATTTTCAAGACTCACGAACCTGATTAATTCCACGAACCTTTGATCAACAAATGATCCTAAACGAACCTTTGAATCAAACAAACCTTCTTGAAAACCCTTTGACTAATGAACATTCTCCAAACCCTTTTTGACCAACGAACCTTTTGACCAACAGCCTTTTCCAAAACCTTTTAGATCAACGAACCTTCTTGAAAACCTTTCTGTACAACAAAGCTCTTCAGTCTAAATAGGTTCGTCCCACGAACCTTAACGAACCTTAGAGTTTGGCTGTGAATCAGCTAGGTTCGTCTCACGAACCTATAGTTTTTGACTTGAAAATTTTGGCAGGAAAGTATTTTAAGATTTGGAGGGAAAACCTTCAACCCTTCAAACCTTCTAGTATACTGTTTTGACGAAAAATATCTGATTTTAACCAGCAAAATGTCAACAGACGAACCTATACGAACCCATAGGTTCGCTGGACGAAACTTTACAAAACAAGACAATAGATTCGTTTGAGCTAACCACCAATCCATAGGTTCGTGGGCCAGACGGACCTAGCATGAACCTATCACAAACCTTTTTAAACTTAACCAAAATAGACTTAAAAGAAACTTATTACAATATGCACCAACATCAACCAACTGTCCAAGTGCTACAAAGTGCTTTAACTTCAATTGGTTTGGACATTTGTCCAAGAATTGCAGACAACCAAGAGTAGGTGCATCGGGTTTGGGAAAGGGGGACGAGAGAAAGAGCAAAGAGAAGCCAAAGGCCAAGGCCCAAGCCTTTATGATGACCAAGGATGATGCTATTGAGGACCCTGATGTAGTCATAGGTACCTTTTCTATCAACAATATTCTTGCATCTGTATTGTTTGATTCTGGTTCCAGTATGAGTATTGTATCTTCTACTTTTTGTGATGGATTATGTGGGAAGGTTAAGAAGATATAACGGATATTTCATGTTGAGACGGCTATCTTCTACCTTTTTTATCAACAATATTCCTGCATCTTTATTGTTTGATTCAGGTTCTAGTATGAGTATTTTATCTTCTACTACTTGTGATGGGTTATGTGGGAAAGTTAAGAATATATAACGGATATTTCATGTAGAGAAAGGTATCGGTAAGATGACCAGGGTGACGGAGGCTATTAATGATTGTTACATTGAGATAGAGAGTCATAGGTTCCATGTACGATTATTCCTTATAACCTTAGGAAGGTTTGATGTAGTTTTGGGAATGGACTCGTTAGCCAAATATGAGGCTAACATAATATCTTGACAAAAGATGATATGTTTAAATAACACCAAAATCTCCCACATGTTACATGTACCAAATTTTCGTCCCAGTTTAACCTTTAACGCAAAATCATGTTCGAAAGCGTGAAATTACCATTACATAAGTTAAACACACTTAATTACATACCATTTACATCTATTATTAACAAAATATAGTGTGTTAAAGTTTACAACCACCAAAAGTCAACATAACATTTGAATCCACTTAAAAACGTGCCCGATCATGACCCCCAAAGCATAGCTGCTACTGACCTGTAAACATCACTTATAAATTTCACCATTAGTTCATAAGAATTAAGTAAGATCATCCATATATAAGTTATGGTTCATTTCGGAATGTTACAAGACCCTAGAACACGTTTTAAACAGAGAAAAAATCAACTTTTTGGAACCCCCAGCCGTAGGCTACGGCCTGGGCGTAGGCTACTGCCAGCCCTGTTTAGACAACTTCATATTTTTCGTGTTTTGGACCTTTTTAACCATTCCCGAAATTCCAAACCACCTGGAACTAAACCATAAATTCCCATTACATATTGTATGGGTTAAGAACTCCCTAAACTCATAATTTAACATATCCCAACTTATTTATACACAAAATTACTCAATTGTGCACTCAATTTCTCAAACAGTTCAAAATTTGCAATTTCAAGCAATTATCATTCTAACACTTCCAAAGCTTATTTAACCCATTCACCTACATATTATATGGATTATATAACATGTTTAGATCTCCATATATCATACTCCAAGATGTATTTTACTTTCCCCTAAACGGCTCTTTTTCACTATTATGATCATATGATCTAATCCAACTCTATCAGTAGCACCTTTGGCTAATTTAAACACCATAATCACCATATATGTTTTATTGGCTCATCCAATTACCCACACTCTAGTGGTTTCAACAATTTAGTCCTTGGATTAACCTATTATCCACACTCTAGTGGGCTTGACTTATTAACAATGGACTCATTCGATTATCCACACTATAGTGGTTTAATTGATCAATTTCACCGACTCATTCAGCTATCCACACAACTGTGGTATTATTACTTAGCCACCGGCTCATCTGGCTATTCAAATGCAACTATATTGCATATATGTATCATCTTGAAACTTAACACACAATTTAATGGATTTCCCATCAATAGTTTCAATCACTTGTTTAAGCACCATTCATATAATTCAAACACTCAAGTAGACTCTTTCTACTACAATTATATGATGCTTGGTAAGTTGAATGACTTACCTTATTTAAGCTATTGGTCTGCACCTATGACCTCCTTTCCAGCGCTTTGACTTTTCCCTTGACTTCCAACACTAGTCCCTAGATGCATTTTTACACATATACAACTAATTTCAATACAAACAAAACGTATACACATTGATTCAAACTCAATTGAACCTCAGTCATCACTATCTTATGTTTAGGAGTCAAGTTACCTCTTGTAATTAACATATTTATGTCAAAATCATTGACTTTTAGATCTTAAACATTTTGTTAAACACTTGGTATGCACCATTCAAATTAACTAATCTTGTTAATGTTTAAACATTTTCCAATTCCATTTTATAAATTCCAAATTCACCAATTCCTCATTTTTATATACGACTAATCAAACTGGACGCGTAACTCATTCAAAACCATGATTCAACAATACTACTAGTTATTACACACAAATATATGGGTTTTCTCATAACTTCTCAAGTTACCCAAAACCCATCCATCTGAATTTCATCAACTAACATAGTACTAGTAGTTTATTGATTTAAAACACATAATAAACACCAATTCATTGTTTCTAACTCACTTTAACAACTAATTTCAAGATTTAAACTTAACCCCAAACTTGTTTATCGCAAGAACTTCAAACCAACATCAATTAAGTAAGGGTCAATTACATATATCCCCTTGCTAATACCATTTATTACATATTTACTCAATCATAAAACTAAATTACATACTTCCCCTTTATAAACCAAATATATTACATATTTATCCATTTCATTAAAAAACAAATTATGTATTTCCTATTTGACCTTTAATGAACTAACTAAAAACAACTGATATATTTCTCCTTACTAAGGGGTAATTTTGGAACATGGGGATATTTGTAAATTTAGTTTAACATTGGGGATATATATAATTTTGATGTTTAATAAGGGGATATATGATATTAGCCCATTAAGTAAAGATCCAAATACACTTACTAGATATTGAGGATCACCAAATAAGAAGGTTAAGCTCTTCACTTTCGAATTTGAACAATGGAATCAATTAAAATCACCAATTTAGAAGCTAGGTTTTCGAGTCTCTCTTCGCCTCTTGCTCCCTCACGTTCGAACACACTTACATACACGAAAATTATGGGCCATTGACTAATTCAAAGGTCTTATCCACTCATTAACTCACTCTTTCCATTCGGCAAGTTTAGCCCTCAAGGTTTTAATTAGTTACCTCACTTAACCAACCAAAACAAGTTAGTTACTAGTTAACTACAGTACTCCAAATCTTATTATATTATTATCACAACATAGTTTAAAATATAATAACATTTATTGTTGATTTGGTGAATCGGATCAGGATCTTATCAAGATGTTCTACGAACAATCAAACACGTGCTGAATCCATGTTTAATCTATATAGAATCAATGAATAACAAGCAATTTCATAAACACCTTCTTGTATTAATCAACAAATGATTACAAATATTTCACACAGAAAGTTTCTAACACAGAGAATCACACTCAGGTTTTCTGAAGTTATGCAAAGTTATGAAGAATTCAGACAAATCTTCTATATATACAATCAGCTGTCAGCCGAACCTATCTATAGCCGAACCGTAGGTTCGCTGGGCAAACCTAGGTTGCCAGACCTATAGGTTCGCCGAACCTTTCCAAGGTTATAGGTTCGCCGAACCTATCAGACTAATAGGTTTGCCGAACCTGCCTAGGTTCATGGGCCAGACGAACCTAAACCAAACCTTTAGCCGAACCTTTACAAAACTTTAAATAATTTACAATTTTGAATAGCAAACTATTACAAATATGCACTTATAAACTTCCCCTTAATATTTGCTATCAAAAATCTTCAGTCTTTATCTTCAACTTTGTCATCTTCTTTGTCATTGACTCCACTTGATTCACCAACTATGTTATCCACCGCTCGTATCACAACCGAACGAGGAATCTTCGCCAATCTCTCAGCTTCCAACTTGTCATCTCTCTCATCTCTTTCCTTTTGTACTTTCATCAACTCAACATAAAGATAGTTCACATCTTCCCAATTGCATCCTGAATGTATACCCAAAGTGTAACACATTCTAGCAATGGTCTGAAACTGAACTGCCATGTCTTTGTAGCTTATCCCAACATCATGATATCCATCATCTGCATAAATCTCAGCCATGTTGAGTAAATCAATATCATCCTTTGAACAGTTGACAATCCACAGAGGATCTGACAGTCTGATGACTCTCCACTTGTCTTCTTGTTTCAATAGAATTACTGCTTCAGCTGTTTGTTCATCATAGAACCAGCATTTGAAATAAGGATTCCAATTTTGTTCAATCATTCTCAGTCTTGGTCTTTTGAACACTGTCGGCTTTGGATGTCCATGTATTTTATCTCTAACTTGTGGTGATAACAAACTCCATCCAGATCTTGCTTCCTTCTTCAATAACCTCTCAAAAGTTTCATTATGTTTTTTTTTGAATGGGCTTGATCATCCTTAGTCTTGACAAATTCATACATTTAAAAGATGGTAAACTCATCAAATCTAAAGCTTTACCAAAATACTGACACCCATCTATACGCTTCACCACATAGCATCCTTTGTCAGCAAGACTTCCTGGAATATTATGAAAGTAACCATAACTAACAATTCGTCCAATCATCTTTGACTTGGATCCAATCTTAAATCTTTTGAATTGTTTAGTTTAGTTGTCTTGAACTTTGTTGTCTATCACTTCAATCATCTTCTTAAAGATATACAAATGATCAATAATATATTTTATCTCCTCTTGATATTGTTTCCAGAAGTCCATATTTGTCTTTTCTTTAACTTGAGACAATGTTGTCCTTCACACACCACCAAGTTCAAAAATTTTCTTTAAAGTGTTCATGTTGTACAAGTCTTCATCAATTATATCATCCTTCGCAAAATCAGATAAATTCAAGTCATCATCTTCCTCAAAATCAAAAACTTGATCAACATCAATATCAAACATATCATGAAAGTCTTTTGCAGAATAACCACCAGCAATCTCACCTTCTTCTAAGTCCTTATCAACTGAGATCTCAACTATCATTCGCTGCAAATCAAAATCAGAATGCAGTTTAAACAGATCAAGAAAGGCAGGCAGAGAGTAATCAATAATCGTCTTATATTCCAATTCAGTCAAATCTTCCACTTCAACATCATTACAATCTGTACCCTTATCAGATGAAACTGCACTAACTGGAGTAGCTTCCAAAGAAATCTTTGTAGGAGCATACAGAATAATAGCTCCAGTCTGTGAATTCAACTCACCAGACCCACTCTCACCACCAAGATCACCATCACCATCTTCATCATCATCATGAGCATTGAAGCTCAGATGTTCATCTTTATCAGAATCATCATAATCTATCTTCTCTTCTTCCTCTTCTTCTTCATCATCATCCACATCAACAACTACCTTCTCAGCACCAGAACCAAAAGCTTTAACTTGAGAATCTGAATCTTTCAGCTCATCAATCTTCTGCCTTAGATTACTATTTTCATCCTTCAGTTCAACAATATCCTCATTCTGTAATTTAACCAGAAATTCCAAATCATCTATTCTTTTACTCAACCTTTTCTTCTCAGCTACATCTTCCTCTCTCCATTTGATCAGTTGAGCAATCTGATCTTTCATCTCATCAAGTTCATTTGTGCCTGAGGAGGAAGGTTGATCAACTTTAGCCTTTTCTTTCTCCATCTTATAAAGATCAAACTCCTTTGTCAGCATAGAAATTCTTCTTCTGAGTTCACTATCATCATAGTCAACAGTAAAATTGATATCCCGTAAGTCATCCAAACTTTCAAATAAATCATCTTTGGAATAAGAAGCTTGATGAAATGATGTTTCTGGCAATGAAGTAGTCACTGTAGTAGAATCCATAAAAGTAGGTATAAAAGAAGCCATACTCACATACTCAGGAGCTTGCCCAAAGCCTTCTGGAATTGTAACAGAAACTGACACAGTAGAATATGAAGGAGTAACAGGAACAGTAGCAGGTGTAGATGAAATCACAGAAATAGAAGAATCAGAAACTGTAGAAGTCATAACAGATGAAGACACAACGGTCTTAGTAGCTTTCGACTTCTTTTTTTCCATATGGCCCTTTAGCCGTTCTCTTTCTTTTCTTGGGTTTTGAAGACTCAGGCTCTTCAACTGTAAAACTAGGATCTACAGTCTCTTCTCTTGCTTCTTCAGCCTGTTTAGCAAATTTCTTCTTCATTCTTCTTACCATCTGGTTACCAACCTGTACAGTCTCAAACTTAGACTCTGTATCAGGTGACTCTTCACCTTCATCTTCACCAGCAGGTTCATCATGTTGCTCTGGCAACACAACATTAACAGGTTCCTGTGAACTTGGTTCTTGAGAAGATTGATCTTGTTGTTGAGATCGGGAAGATTGACCAGTAGACTTCACCGAGCTAAAATAATATGTCGATGTCTCTAGTAAACTAAAGACATTATTTAATAGCTATTTTGCTTCAATTTATTGGCTAAAAATCAAAACAAAAATTGAAGATTTAGTTACAATTAGAAATTAGAAATCTACTTGTATATCTTCATCCATGGATTCTTTATTCATACTCATTCTCATTCAATTGGACGTATTGATCCAATTTTTAAATTTTGTTTCGCAATTTCATAATCCAAGTTTTCAGTTTTTAATTGACCTTGGATCACGGAATGAAAAAGACATATATGGTAGAATCGTAACCATAGAATACGACCCGAATCGAAATGCATACATTTGTCTCATACACTATAGGGATGGTGAGAAGAGATATATTTTACATCCCAGGGGGGCTATAATTGGAGATACCATTGTTTCTGGTACAGAAGTTCCTATGAAAATGGGAAATGCCCTACCTTTGAGTGCGGTTTGAACTATTGATTTATGTAATTGGAAGTAACCAATTGGGTTTACGACGAAACCTAGAAATCGATCACTGATCCAATTTGAGTACCTCTACAGGATAGACCTCAACAGAAAACTGAAGAGTAACGGAAGTAAGTGATTGAGTTAAGTAGTTCCTCATATAAAATTATTGACTCTAGAGATATAGTAATATGGAGAAGACAAAATTGTTTCAAGCACCGACAGAACCGG